>CM060903.1:1233985609-1234340609 GCA_030737815.1 Allium fistulosum
TAAGAAATGAGAAATAAACTTTGTACGTTCATTCTCTTTTCTCATTTTCACTTCAACAGAAACCTAAAATTGTACTTCTTCTATTTTGAAAACCCTAGAACCAATTTTCCCAAACCAAAAGTTGAAATCAATGGGTAATTAACTAATAATTGAATAAATAGAGACAAGGTAATCTCTTCCACCTTATATTACATCCTTGTAGTATTTCATTTCAGATTTTTCATCTTAGGTTTAATCTAGTTTTGCAACTTTCTTGAAATCAACCTAGATTTTGTTGCTGAAAGATTAGCCTAGGAGAATCCTAGATTATAACATCAATTTGAGTTTATGTAGGTGAGTTAATCTCACAGTTCTAGCCTATAGATGAATTCTTGTCGTTGTTGTTGATTTGGATGTTGAATTGATTCCAATCTCTTTCATTGTTTACACCAATTGCTATACTACTTTCAGTTTATTGAAACCCTTTTCATATGATCATGAATTGCATTCAATTTTCATATTTATATGCTTGCATGATAGCTAAATCAAGGTTCTAGAAGTCAAGGAAGTCATCGATGAAGAAATAAGCGAATGGAGAGCCGTCGACATTGCCTTGAGTTCAGCCCATGCACTGCAACCAATGGACCGGTCCCACCTGACTGGTGCACCGGCTATGATCTAGGATGAGTCCTAGGTTACACCGTGCAGCCACACGTTTACTGCCATTCGCCTGTTTGTTTGTATGTTTGGTTCCTTTTCGATGTTTTATTGATTTTGATGCTTCAATTTATATTGATTCAATGCAAAATTTGGAGTTTTGATTATGAATTTGTGAATTCATCTTGGAGTTTCTATTCCATAGAAAATGTTCTATGGGTACATGAGATTGCACACAAGTTTTGTCGCACTAATTTAACTAGAATTGTCAAAAGAATGATTTTCAATCCAAACCGCTTTCCCTAATCATTTTAAGAATGAATATATTTTCTATAAAGAATATTTGGAGCATTATATACATACATATAATATATATATATATATATTTATAACAATAATGGTTTTAAAGTTGATTTGGAATAGTGGTTTAAAATTTTACTTATACATATAGATTTACAAGGGCTTTCTAATATATATATATATATTCTAGCTTATAAAACGATATTTTCAAGAAAGATTTCAAAGTAAATTATTTCATAAAATTTCACGTTATTAATTAAATGAGAAAGTGGTTTAAATAGTTTAATAAAACGAGTGGTATGGAATGCCCTCGTTTGTTTTACCGGTTAATTCCCAGACTTGTTCAATTGAATCATGTATACACACGAGTGGAGTTTACTAGCTTATAGTAAACATCTAGGTAAACCCATGTGGTATGGGACACACGGTTGTTACTTATTCGGTTGCTATTTTGGAGTACATGACACTTATATCAACGAGTTATGACTCGCCCTCAAAGTTCTATGGGTCTAGTACCTATCTTGGAGTTTTTATAGGTCTTGTAACTATCACGTAGTTTATAGGACTTGTTCCTATCTTGGAGTTTATAGGTCTCGCACCTATCTTGAAGTTTTATAGGCTCTCACCTATCTTGAAGTTACTATGGGAATTATACCCATCTTGGAGTTTATATACACATATGTCTATCTTGGAGTTACATGCATGTAGGTGACTTTATTTACCAATCTTGGAGTTTGGCGCCTTTTCCCCCTTTTATGTGATTTTATGGATTTTTATTTATGATTTCTAAATTTGATGTTATTTGTGTTATCACTAAATGATTTTGGGGGGTTTTGATTTTAGAAGCTATCTTGGGTTTTGATATTTGGTGATTACATACTTGGAGTTTATTGAAGCATTCTTGTTATTAGCCTATTCTCGGTTTTGTGTTCATATTTGAGATCTATATCATTACATCCATTGTTTATCTCACTCCAGTTATTTTTCTATCACTACATTCATTACAGTCTAGGCTGACCCATTTATTATTTTATATTACTCGGGTCAGACCGAGATATTTCAGGTGCTCCAGTTCGATAGACCTAGAGGGGATTTCACTCCAGTTATCTAGTTATCATTCATCTTACCTTCATCTTGTATATGTGAACATATTCATGTAATGTTGTATCTTATATCGAGTTTAGACTCATTTAAATCTACATATTTATATCTATGGGATGTAGTACTTGTATATTCTATGGTTCGTAATGACCATAATTTTGTAGTCGACTTTATGTACCTATTCGATTTGATTAACTTATTTCTATTTGTATTCCACTATGTATATTATGTGATCTGTGATTTGTATTTATCATATATTGTTATGTATTATTATTTTAGCCATCATAATTTTTTTAAGCTGGATCGCATATGTTGATTCCACTTATGATAGAAAAATAATATACAACATATTAATCAACATATCAATGCTCGCTTAAAGTAAAATTAATGGATGGTCGCTCCTAACTAGCCATATTCTCTACACTAGCAAACAATTTTGCTATGTAATACCTTTGTTAGTGTGGGTCTCAAGTTGGGGCGTCATAGCTTGGTATCAGAGCTAAGTTCGGACACAAATCTTTAGCTAGATGAGTCTTAGAGACCGTCCATTAGGTATTCTTAGGGCCGATAGTAGGAATCATTCCCTTTAAGAATAAGAAGTGGCTTTTGGGATTCTAAGAACATTTTCCTTCGTTTCCACACTTTGGTTCCTATTATCGAATCATGTAATTCCTAAGCAATCTTTGATCTAATATTAACTATTCCGAAAGTGTGGTTGGTTGGCAGCTGGGTCACTCATTCTAGTATTGGGAAATCCAGCAAGCCCAGTTAAGACATAGTAGTTTGTTTGTCCAACAAACCATGAAGTTTGTTATCGATCTTTATATGATCAGAGTTGCACAACGGAAGCAGACAAATGGTTCCGCTTGGCACATTATCTAGTGTTTGTAACTGTATGATTGGTTGATTGGATGTTTGTTTGCATAGGATTCTTAGTGACAATTCAAATTCAATTAATAATTATCCCTTGATAATTAGAATTCTATTTGAAGGTTAATAATCGAATCTTGCCGTATCTTCATATTAGAAATTACCACAAGAGATATTGAATGTCTTGGATTTAGAATGATCAAGTATCAAATCTTGTAATTATAATAATTAATCAATTGGAAATGGAGATGAATTTTGGTATTTGATTACCAATTAACCAAAAATAAATGATTTATTATTTACTCTAAACTAAGAGTTTGATTAAGAATTGTTTTGATGTGATTATCGCCTAATTAGGAAATATCATCCTAGTTCTATAAGATGTTTAATAATGATGACTATAAGCTTGTTATTATATGTATAAACTAGGATATATAAAGATATAAGTATTCTTCATTTTAAAAGAGGATTTTTGAAGAGAGAGAGAGAGAGAGTGTGTGTATGTGTGTGTGTGTGTGTGTGTATAGGTGTTAAATTGCCCGTTGTATGCTTTAAGGATTTTGGTCAGGACGTTTGGCCAACGTACTCGATAGGAATTCTTAAACATTCAAACGAGACAATTGGACATGCACTTTTATTTAAAATAAGTATTTTGGAAAAATCATATTTTTGAAAATATGTTAATTCAAGAAGGAATAAGAATATTTTTGAAAACTAGTGTAGTTAAAAATAAAATGATATTTGGAAACACATACAAAGGTATGTATATAACTATAAATTAAGGTTTTGGAAGTCTAAGAGTATTTCTATATTATCACAAGAATAGAAGTATCAATAAAGATATATTATATGAGTTAATAATTTAATAATAGGCTTAGTCCCCTGGTCCTTTACTTTAATCAACAAGGCTGCTTTCCCTGCTAACCCTTCTCGCCAAGGAAAGAAGTCCAATAGTAGCTGATCTTAAATCAATAGAATAAGCGAAAGGTTCAAGCGGCTCTCTCATTTCTCCATCTGCAGCCTTCGCTCTTTCACTCCGAAAAAAGACCTTGGCATCGCACTTAGCTGCTTTAGCCGACTTTGGGACCTTTCTTCTTCTTCATACGCCCTATCTTCTTTCTTGATGTTTTGCTTGAAAAACCTCGAATCCAGATTTGATTGTTGTGTTATAAGAAAATACAAATAGGGAAAGAAGAAATTTTTATGAGGCTATAGAGAATCATTGATTTAGGTATCGAATATACTCTTATATAGACATTGCTGTTATCAGCTTCATATGAAGGTGTCTAATCAAATCTACTAATAGCTCATCTGAGAAGGCCATAATAAACACATATGAAACAATTAGCTGGTAGAGAATCAATATACTTAATCTTAGAAATCACCGAGAATAATGGCAAGGCGACGTTGATTTTATAATCAACATCGTAGCCACTGGTTAAGGCAATTTGTTATGAATAAATAGAGAGGTAACATTATGTGTAGTTTATGATATTTGGGAATTTTTTTAAGATTTGCTCTGAAAATTTGAATTTGGTATAATGCTTTAGATAGGCTATGAAAGACCATTATAATCTAAGTAAAAACACATAAGTGTAAATCCTTAAATAGCCAAATCAATAAAAACAAAATAGAAGCATGGTTCTTTTACTTAAATCAATTAGAAGAAAATTCTGAATGTTAAAAAGAGGCAAACTTTTAAGTTCGGAAATAAGCTTAGGTTAAATAATACGAAAATTTGAGATACCATCTCTAATTGTATTTGAAATAACAATTTATGGAAATAACTTTATGAATTAATTCATCTTTTAGATACTACTTCTGGTATTAAAAGAAGTTTTTGGTAATACTTTGTGGAGCATATGTTATATACATTGACTCACTATTCAAACTTGTTATTAAGGAAGATAACTATTTAAACTTAAATAGTTAAGAACTTCAAAGTATCATGAAAATTTTAATGATGACTTTATGAATTGACTTATCTCTTAGATATTAATTAAAATATTAAGAGAAAATTTGATACACTCCTAAGAAAAGGTTAGTAAATTAAATCTATGATATATATATATATATTGTATATGTATATATATATATATATTGATTCAAAGTTAAATTAGGTGGTTCCTAAGGTTTCATACTTGCACCAAGAAAATATTTATTTCAAAATAAAAATAATTAGGGATTTGAAATATTTTTGGGAATTCCAAAAGATGAGAAATTATAAATGGAAAATACATGGATGAGAAATGAGATTAGATTTATATTTTTGGGGATTTTACCCAATATAAGCTTTGTTGAATATTGAGATAAGTAAATAATTAAGAGATTTGGAAATTTTATTTCTAAATTAAAATAGAGTTTGGGAAGTTAAGGGAGGAGTTCATGTAAATGATTTTCTAATGGAAAATGAATTTTGGAGACTTGGTTGTTATTATAATAATTTCTTGGGAAGCTAATTCTTTTATTTTTATCATAAAAGAAAATGGAACTTTTAATTAGTAAATTCTTGAATAGGATAAAATCTAATTGGAGGATCCTATTGATTTATGTACATACTATTTAATAAATGTGAAGTGCATAAGTAAAAGTAATAATTGAATTTTAAGGGCTTTAACTACAAAATTCTCTTTTGGAAATATTTTTTAAGTTTTCAAAACTTAACATTAATTTTGAGAATAACCAAAAGAAGTTTCTTTATATTAGTGTAGTTCATTATAAAAAGGAGGTGAATTGAACATACCCTCACTACTTTATTAATTAAAGCAGTGTACTTTGAATATTTATCTCGTGAATAAGAGATAACTTTAGAAGGTAAGCATTTATAAACTAGAACTTCATTTCTTGGAGAATAATTCAAAAAGGGAAATAAATCTTTAACAAAGCAAAATAATTAGGATTTCTTTAGTTTGAAATTTGTAGTGTAAGACTATAAAGGAAATTTTGTTAGGTAACATGAGTACTTTAAAATGTGTATATAACTTGAGTCTTTCAAATTAAAACCTAATTAAGAGTTTTAATTGTTATAGAAATGAGTAAGAGGCAAGTTTAAAAAGAAAATAATTTGTAATTTGGGTTTGTGCGAATTTTGAAAGTTAAAACCCGTAGGGAAGGATTTTTTTGTAGTAAGATAAATTCATATTATGAATTTAGAAGTCATACCATGGAGAAATCCTAAAATTAATCCACACCTCTTGAATATGATTAATTAAGAAAGCATCTTAGAACATTAAGAATGTTAAGTGTTTTGAATAAAGAAAACACTTTTAGTAAATTGAGGTATGAAAATTAAGTTGAAAACTTATTCAAAAATTTACAACTAAGAACCTTTTTTAGGTTATAACCTTATTTGATTAAATGGGGTTGAAATTTGTAAAAAAATTTAAATCCTTTAAACGAGTTATAGGAGTAATTTATAGTGTATTAAGATATTTCTAGAAGTAAAAGATTATAGAAATTTTTGAGAACTCAAATCAATCTTTTGAGTTTATCTCAAGTAATAAAAAAACTGAATTTCATGAAGGGAATATAAAAAGGGAGATTCTAAGAGATTTAAATGTTGATAAAATCGTAGAAATCTACCTCGTGATTGTATTCTTGACTTTGGTAGCGCTAGAAGGATCATGACTCCTTGATTGAATTTTGTCCCATTGTTAATTATTTCTAATCCGATATTGGTATGGCTCTTTTCGAGACTTATTTAGGAAACCATATTGATCACTCTCTTGTTAGCTTTAGTCGGGGAAAGAAATTGATCTTAAGTTCTTATCTATTTATGAATACTTTTGAAAGATCTTGGAACTTTCTGTTGAAGATCAGGTCTTTATCCGTGTTTCTTCCTTGTTAGAAGTCTGGTACTTCAGTCAATCAGGGAAGATAACTTTTCGACATGTGGGACCCTACCCAACCATTGAGTGTAGAGGTCCTGTTGCTTACCGGGTTCCTTTACCAGTTCGGTTCTCTGGCATTCATGGTGTTCTTCAAGTGTTTCAACTTTAGAAACATTTTAGAAATTCCAATTCTATTTGTAGGCATAGAATCCTCATTGGACTTGAGATCTCACAAGGTCTAACTTATGAACAAAGCTCTATTCTTTTACTCGCCTTGGAGGTGGAATTCCTTGGAGATATAGTCGTTTTGCTCATCTAAGTCCAATGACCCAATTATCCTAAGAACTATTCTGGTGGAGCTAGAGAGTTCCTCGAGCGAACACATCCTGTGCATTTTCCTGAATTCATTTGTGATGAGTCTCTTGTTTTGAGTTATCCCTCATTCATAGCTCAATTTCCTTGGAGAAGATATGTTATTTGTTAATTGTTATAGACTTTTCTCTTAAGAAAATTGCAGGGATGCAATTTTTGTAAGGGGTGGGTCTGTAATAACCCTGGTCGAGATTAATTGGAATTAAATCTAAAATATGATTTAAAATTTTCTTAATTAATGTTAGATGAACTTGAGAAATCTTATTAGTGATAATTTCCAAATTAAAATGGCTTTCTGGATGGAAATAAATAAATTTGGAAAAATTTATTAAATATCAAAATTTTATAATTTAACTTCTTATATTTGATAATATAAGAATAATCTTGGGGAAAATAAGAGTTAATTTATAAAATAAATGGAAATAATTTTGTAAATTATAATGTGAGTTTTTCTAAGGTTTATTCACTTATTGATTTTAATAAAGATTTATGATAGATATTTTCCATTTTAAATTATTACAACAAATTTTGTAAATTTAATTAAATGTTAATGTTGAGATTTATTATTTAAAAGGAGATTTCACAATTAATGGTTTTTTAATTAAAATAATGAGAATAACTTTTAGTTTCAAAAGTTATATTTAATTTTACAAAATATCTCAATATTCATAGAAATGAGAATTCTTAACATGTTGGTACTTTGTAGAATTTGAGAATTTGAGAAATCAATTTATATTTTTATAGAAAGTTGTTTGTAATGTAAATTAGTGCTTTAAAAGAGAAAACAAAGGATTTAGTAACACGTCTCTAAAAAATTTGTAACGCTTGCTTAGTGGGTTCATATCAAACCCTCTTGACCCAAGAAGAAAGAAACAAGAATGAGAAATAGACTACATACGTTCATTCTTTTTTCTCATTTTCGCTTTAGCAGAAACCTAAAAATATACATCTTCTATTTTGAAAACCTTAGAACTAATTTTCCCAAATCAAAAGTTGAAATCAAAGGGCAATTAATAAATAGTTGAAGAAATAGAGACAAGGTAATCACTTCCACCTTATATTGAATCGTTGGAGCAAATTTTTCATCTTAGGTTTAACCTTGTTTTGCAACTTTATGGAAGTCAACCTAGGTTTTGTTGCTAAAAGGTTAGCCTAGGAGAATCCTGGATTATAGCATCAATTTGAGTTCATTTAGGTGAGTTAATCTCACACTTCTAGTCTACAGATGAATACCTGTCGCTTTTGTTGATTTGGATGATTTGGATGTTGAATTGATTCCAATCTTTTACATTGTTTACACCAATTGCTATACTACTTTCAGTTTGTTGAAACCCTTTTTGTATGATCATGAATTGCATTCAATTTTTATGTTTATATGCTTGCATGATAGCTAAATCAGGGTTCTAGAAGTTAAGATGGTCATCGATGAAGAAATGAGTGAAAATGAACAAATAGAGAGTCGTCGGCATCGCCTGGGGTTCAGCCTAGGCGCTGCAACCGGTAGGCCGGTCCTACCAGACAGGTGCACCAGTCGTGACTTGGGTTGAGTCCTAGCTTACACCTAGCGGCCACCCCTACGCGACCATTCGCCCGTTTAGGTAAACCCGTTTGGTATGGGACACTCTGTTGTTACTTATTCGGTTGCTATTTGGGAGTACATGACACTTATATCGACGAGTTGTGACTCACCCTTGTAGTTCTACATGTCTAGTACCCATCTTGGAGTTTTTATAGGTCTTGTACCTATCATGTAGTTTATAGGACTTATTCCTATCTTGGAGTTTATAGGTTCTCACCTATCTTGAAGTTCTATAGGCTCTCGCCTATCTTGGAGTTACTCTGGGAATTATACCCATCTTGGAGTTTGTAGACACATATGCCTATCTTGGAGTTACATGCATAAAGGTGAATCTATACACCAATCTTGGAGTTTAGCGCCTTTTCCGCCTTTTTTGTAATTTTTTAGATTTTAATTTATGATTTCTAGATTTGATGCTATTTGTATTATCACCAAATGATTTTGGAGGGTTTTGCTTTTAGAAGCTATCTTGGGTTTTGATATTTGGTGATTACATATTTGGAGTTTATTGAAGCATTCTTGCTGTTAGCCGATTCTTGGTTTTGTGTTCATATTTGAGATTTATATTATTACATCCACTATTTATCTCGTTTAACTCATTCATTATAGCATAGGCTGATCCATTTATTATTTTATAATATTCGGGTCAGACCTAGATATTTTAGGTGCTCTAGTTCGATAGACATAGAGAGGATTTCACTCCAATTATCTAGTTATAATTCATTTTACCTTCATCTTGTATATGTATACATATTTATGTAGTGTTGTATCATATATCGAGTTTAGACTCATTTAAATGTAAATATTTATATCTATAGGATGCAGTACTTGTATATTATATGGTTCGTAGTGACCATAATTTTATAGTCGACTTTATGTACCTATTTGATTTGGTCAGTTTGTATCTATTTATACACCACTGTGTATATTATGTGATCTATGATTTTGTGCTTTGTATTTTTCATGTATTATTTTGGATTATTATTTTAGCTACCATAGTTTTGTTTTAAGCCGGGTTTGCATACTCGAATCCACTTATGATAGGAAAAAAATATAGCATATAATCAACGTATCGATGCTCGCTTAAAGTAAAATTAACGGATGGTCGCTCCTAACCAGCCCTATTCTCTACACCAGTAGACGATATTACTCTGTAATACCCTTTGTTAATGTGGGTCTTGGGGTGGGCCGTCATATGATCTACTTATAGATTGAGCTCCTTGTACAAGATCTATTCGAAACTCGATAGCTTATTGCAGTGGAAGTCTTGTAATCGACTCTAAAAAAAATCTCTTACAATTAAAAATGATTCAATTCATCTTCCACTTCTGTGGCACCCAATAAAACAAAAATTTCTTCACTCAAATTCTCAACTGAGTATACTATTCGGTCACTACTATGAAGGTGTCTTAATGATATTTTCCTATCCTAGAAAAATATCCTAGCACCATATTTTATCAACCAATCCATATATAAAATAATCCTAAAACCCGCGAAATCAAATACATACAAACTACATGTAAAATTATAACCTAGCAACTCCAAATCTAGATGGTCACAGCTCATCCCTTGAGTTGCGTACCCTCCTATTGGATTAGCTATCCTTAAGGAAGTAACAAGGTATGATGGTTTTAAGTCTATCTTATCAACCAAACACTGAGAGATAAATGAGTGTGATGCACCGGTATCAAATAATCCTCTTATTGGTATGCTATGAATCAAAACCATACCTTCCATCATAGACATTTCTTTCTCAGCAGTAGTTGGTCTGGAAGATGATGGCTCTAAAGCGAAAACTTTTCCTTTGTCAGCTCTGACCGGCTCTGGACACTGATTCTTATAGTGCCTTATCAGGTCACAATAGAAGCACTTTACACTTTTCTTTTCTGCAACCTTCTTCCCTTTACCAGTCCGACACTTATGAGCATAATGTCCTTTCTTGTCACATTTGAAGTAGACAATATTAGCTTTCCCTTTCTTGGCAGCTCCGCCCTTCTGAACTCTCTTCTTCTTAAAGAACTTCCTCTTTTTTTCCTGGAATCTTGAGTCTCTGATGACTTCTTCTTCCCAAAAATCAAAAGCATTTCTTTATTCTGGTTAGTCATTTCCACCACTATGTTCGATGAATCTTTGAGATGTGGCATAGTTGCTCTAGCAATCTTTGGCCTCAACCCCCTGACATAGTTGCTCTAGTTACATAGCTCATCAAACCAGCAGAATATTCCAATATTGTTATATCTCTTGCTCCAATTCCATAAATTTCTGAGCAATGCAGACTTATCTACTTTTGACAAAAATCATTCCTCGAATCTCCTTTGAAAATCCACCTAAATCAACTTCTCTGCAGGCACTCCTATGGTAACTCTATTCCACCATAATAAAGTAACTTCTTGCATCTGTCTCGATGCCAATATCCTTTTCTGCTCATCATTCAAACTCAAATCAGCAAAAATCCTTTCACAATGTAACAGCCAGTTCTCTACTTCTATTGTATCATCAGTCCCTAGAAAAGGCTTCTCATCCAGACTGGTGTAACCTCGACTCAGCTTGGCATAGTTATTATTGTTATCCCGCCTTTTGGCAAAGCCGTGACACCAAGGAAGTGAGTAGTAACCAATGATAGTCCGTCCTAGAGAACGATTATACACAGGCTCACTATGGATATCGACGAATTTAGTACGAGTCCGGATCGAGCCAAAATTGATATGACATGACAACCTAAGCTATGAGAGTCAACGTTCCAAATCTCAAGTCAATCCAAGTTCGTATGCTCAAGTTGTGAACGATACAAATTGGTTAAGAACAGCCTTCTTCGACTCACTCCAGGGAGTACACATTTCGACTCGCTTTGCAACAGACAGAGGTGACAACTTCGACTCGCTCCACAGCCATCAGATACCTTCTTCAACTCGCCCAGTTCGCATCCCACAGGAATGATTACTTCGACTCGTTCCGTTCGCCTACTTCGACTCGCTCCATTTTCCTACTTCGACTCGCTCCGTTTGCTTACTTCGACTCGCTCCGCCTTCTCCGCTTCAACTCCAACATAGAATCACACTTCGACTCACTTTACATCCTTCTGAAAACAACACTTTGACTCGATCAGCCTCGCATCTATTTGAAGACTTCTACTTCATATCCATCGAAGCGAAGCAAAGCACACAACCGATACGAACAAAGCCTATCGCCATCGATACAAACAAAGTGAGATTCAAGAATGACTTGGCCAAGGAAGTGGATCAACATGAAGAATACTCGCCACGTCATCTGACAATCGCGCCCAGCTATCGAGTCGAACGAAAGCGAGTCGAATGGGGAGCGAGTCGAAGGAAACAGCCTACCGAAAACCCCATTTCGTATCGATCATATCTCCCAATCTACAAGTCCAAATGCTATGAAATTTTCACAGAAGACTACGTGCATGCTAAAGAATGTCCATGCCAAATTTCGACTCCATTGGATGAAATCTTGATCGAGTCGAAATCTGTTCGTGTCAATCATGGATCGGACCGAAACTTCACGGGCTTGGGCGTGCGGGCCTGGTCACGTGACAGAGAGGGTCTCCCGAGATCTGAGCGAAATATCAGCCTCCTACACCTATAAATAGACCCCTAAAGCCAATAGAAAAGGGGTTCTTCTTCTTTTTTGAGATCTCCAACGTCCAGACTCTGCCAGATCCAAACTCCATTGCTGCTGCTACCAACGAATTCCATTGCTGCAAATCATAATTATCTGCTGTAATTCATTGAATTCACTTGTAAACATCAAGGAAAGATCAATAAAGCAACCTACTTCAGAGTGGACGTAGGCAAGATCGCCGAACCACTATAAATCTTGTGTCTCTGTCTACTTTTTTCTGTTTTCAGTTTCTTATTCTTCATTTTTATCCTCTACAATACTTAGATCTGAGATCTGTGATTATATATATTGCTGATTTATGTTCATACACTGGTGCTTTCACGACATTTGGGGTTTGTGACCATTTTTGGCGCAAACACTTTGGTGCTTTCACTGAGAACTGAACTCAGGATTCTATCATTTGGAAATTGAATTTGAAGGCTTAGGGAATTCAGATCTGAAAAGCTATGACAAGGCAATCAAATAGAAGACAAAGGCTAGAGAGAGGTCAGCAGGGAGGGAGTCAAGAGGCTTCCTCAGGTGAAAATCAGACATCAATCTACATCACTAGGGATGAGATAGAGACAATGATGAAAAGACAAGAGGAAATGATCCAGAACTTGCTTCTTCAGATTGGTCAACTTGGAGCGCAAAGTCAAGGAGCAACCAGAGTTCAGAACGGAGCAGGACCATCTGGCACAACCCCAGAACTAGGGGTCACTTACCCAGAGCATGTTGACCCGATCCCAGGAGTGGTACCAGGAGGAGCTGCGCAGCGCGGCGTTGACAGAGAAGCGAATGCTCGTTCAGGAGAGCAGATTCCAGGAATCCCTCGTGAACTCGGGGGGAAAATCGGAAACAACAGACAAGGACTACAACTTAGAGATAGTAACAGATTGGCGGAGATTGTCAGACGAGCCATAAGGGGCGGACCAGTGAATAGAGATCTGGAGGATGTGAATAGGAGTCCCTTTGCTCCTACGATCAGGCAAGCTAGGAATCCGCCAGAATTCAAGCTACTAACAGTGGAAATGTATGATGGAAGGACGGATCCTGCAGTCCATCTGACAAGGTATATGAGGCACATGGAAGTGCTGGGGGCATCACATGAAGTCATGGCCCGGTGCTTCCCATTGTATTTGACAGACATTGCGACGCTATGGTTTAGACAGTTGGAGAGTGGCTCCATTGGAACATGGATCGATTTGACCGAAAGATTCATGAGGCAGTTCAAGGTTCACATTTCGAGACCCAAGAATGTGATGAGTTTGGCAGCGCTAAAGCAAAGAACCGGGGAATCTTTGAGGAACTTTCTGACGCGATTCAATGCGGCGGCAGCATCGGTGGATCGACCCGATCCATCCATGGTTTTGATGGCAGCTGTATCTGGCATAGCTGATGGCATAGAATTCAAGAATTCATTGACAAGGGATCCACCTATGGATCTGGGAGAATTTTATCATGAGGCTGAGGGATTTTTGCGATTAGAGGATGCAAATGCTGAGAGAGAGGAAGGAGAAGGAGTTGATGTTTACACAGTCAAGGGTGAAAATCCTCCTAGATCAGATTCAGGGACTAGTAAAGGGAAACGAAAGGCTGAAGATAATAATGATGGACCAGCACGACCACGAAAGGAACCAAGGTTCACCTCCTACACAGAGTTGAATGAGACTTTGGAGCGAATCTACCAGGACACTAGGGGGCAGATTCCTTATCGAAAGCCAATAAGAAGGGATCCGACCAACAATGAAAGAAGGTCAGACAAGTACTGCTTATTCCACGAGCTGAATGGCCATAGCACGAATGATTGCAGACACTTGAAGGATGAGGTTGAGGGACATATCCGGAATGGTCTGCTATCGCAGTATGTAAGAAGGAGAACAACAACGGTGGCACGGGAGCGACCACCACCTGCACCCGCTGGGGACGGCTCAGGATCGCAGCGTCAGCTTGTCATCAATTGATTGGGGAATGACGAATAAGTAGCAAACTCCACACCAACACGATTAAGTCATTTACACATGTACAAGACTGTGAACGATCCTCAGGCATGCTCTGATACGACTACTAATCGTAACGGTGTAGGTGTTTGCACTTTGACATCCCTATTTACTTTTATTTTCCATCTCCGATGTTTGAATTTGATTTTGATTTTTGTTGAACAATTCTGTTGAAAAACTCATTTTGAATGAAAATCCACTACCTATGATTCCACAACGGCTAAGCCACTTACACATGTAAGGGACCGTTCGCCGCGAACGGTCCTCGGGCATGCTCTGAGATGGCGATAAATCGCCACCACAAACAGTGCAGAAACTCACTCGAACGTGAAATCTGACATTGTTAATACTAAGTCCCCCCCGGGCACACAAAATTCGCCTCGAACGGCACCCAACCACGAACGGTCACAATTCGCCTCGAACGGCACCCGACCACGAACGGTCACAATTCGCCTCGAACGGCACCCGACCACGAACGATCACAATTCGCCTCGAACGGCACCTGACCACGAACGGTCACAATTCGCCTCGAACGGCACCCGACCACGAACGGTCACAATTCGCCTCGAACGGCACCCGACCACGAACGCTCACAAATCGCCTCGAGCGGCACCCCGACCGCGAACAGTCATCATTCGCCGCGAACGGCATCCGACCCCGAACGGTCACATATGACCTCGAATGACATACGATTTCATCGAAGAAACAATAACTATTCGGAGTAAAGATTGCAGCATTCCAAAGCACATCATGTTTCCACAAGATGTACTTTGGGGGCAAATGTTATCCCGCCTTTTGGCAAAGCCGTGACACCAAGGAAGTGACTAGTAACCAATGATGGTCCGTCCTAGAGAACGATTATACACAGGCTCACTATGGATATCGACGAATTTAGTCCGAGTCTGGATCGAGCCAAAATTGATATGACATGACAACCTAAGCTATGAGAGTCAACGTTCCAAATCTCAAGTCAATCCAAGTTCGTATGCTCAAGTTGTGAACGATACAAAATTGGTTAAGAACAGCCTTCTTCGACTCGCTCCAGGGAGTACACATTTCGACTCGCTTCGCAACAGACAGAGGTGACAACTTCGACTCACTCCGTAGCCATCAGATACCTTCTTCGACTCACCCAGTTCGCGTCCCACAGGAAAGCATACTTCGACTCGCTCCGTTCGCCTACTTCGACTCGCTCCGTTTGCCTACTTCGACTTGCTCCGTTTGCTTACTTCGACTCGCTCCGCCTTCTCCGCTTCAACTCCAACACAGAATCACACTTCGACTCGCTCCGCATCCTTCTGAAAACAACACTTCGACTCGATCAGCCTCGCATCCATCTGAAGACTTCTACTTCATATCCATCAAAGCGAAGCAAAGCACACAGCCGATACGAACAAAGCCTATCGCCATCGATACAAACAAAGTGAGATTCAAGAATGACTCGGCCAAGGAAGTGGATCAACATGAAGAATGCTCGCCACGTCATCTGACAATCGCGCCCAGCTATCGAGTCGAACGAAAGCGAGTCGAACGGGGAGCGAGTCGAAGGAAACAGCCTACCAAAAACCTCATTTCGTATCTATCATATCTCCCAATCTACAAGTCCAAATGCTATGAAATTTTCACAGAAGACTACGTGCATGTTAAAGAATGTCCATGCCAAATTTTGACTCCATTGGATGAAATCTTGATCGAGTCGAAATCTGTTCGTGTCAATCACGGATCGGACCGAAACTTCACGGGCTTGGGCGTGCGGGCCTGGTCACGTGCCAGAGAGGGTCTCCCGAGATCTGAGCGAAATATCAGCCTCCTACACCTATAAATAGACCCCCAAAGCTAACAGATAAGGGGTTCTTCTTCTTTTTTGAGATCTCCAACGTCCAGACTCTGCCAGATCCAGATCCAAACTCCATTGCTGCTGCTACCAACGAATTCCATTGCTGCAAATCATAATTATTTGCAGTTTCATTGAATTCACTTGTAAACATCAAGGAAAGATCAATAAAGCAAACTACTTCAGAGTGGACGTAGGCAAGATCGCCGAACCACTATAAATCTTGTGTCTCTGTCTACTTCTTTCTATTCTAAGTTTCTTATTCTTCATTTTTATCCTCTATAATACTTAGATCTGAGATCTGTGATTATATATATTGCTGATATGTGTTCATACACTAGTGCTTTCACGACATTTGAGGTTTGTGACCATTTTTGGCGCAAACAATTACTAACTGGCGCTACGGGATTGACTCCACCCACATTAACAGCATTCCCTCCAACTACCCCTGCAGCCGCTCTAGCTTGCATTAGATTAATGAAGAACTGATATATAGTCCCCATATCTACTGGTGGGTTCGCAGCACCTAGATTGGCATTTGCATTTTGATTAGCATTTTCCTATCGACACAGGTTCTCCTGGTGTTGGACCGAGCATTTCCATTGGTTGTGGTGCTTCCGCCACCAAGATTCACTCTTTCATTTCCTACCTCCATATCTTTCTTTCTCGTAAATCTGCATACGAGCCTTAGTAAGATATAGAAGAACTATCAAAAAGAGAGGGGAGAATAGAGAAGGAATACATACTTAAATATAGCAAATACTAGTAGTTATTATAGTGTTATCCCATACCCTAATCATATGCTTTGATTGATTAGGATTATGTATTCAAAAACACTTTAGGTTTAAAATTCTTTTAATCATAAACCTATGCTCTAATACCAACATGTAACATCCACATTTTGAGGTCCAAAACAAACTACTATGGATGCTGCAATCATCTATAGTCATTAATTCTCGGCGATAAAATACGACTATGTTAATCATATTAATAATTAGGAGCATATGAATATGAAATTTTTTCAACACAGTTTAATAACAAATTTTCAGCTCATTTCACAAATGATATTTCATATTCATTACATAATCTCATTCATAAACCCACGTTTAGAGAAATTATAACTATTACAAAATATTCCAATAGCAACATATGAAGATTCCCACTTAGTTGATCAGAGTCCAATACTTGGAAATTATACAACTTTTCCATTACATCCAAATAGACAAACTTAAACAACATAGAGGATTAGAATAGAACTCCTACATATCTAGATTGCCTCCTGCACATCTCCAGAAGCTTATTCGTCCTATTTGGAAATCTAAAAAACCCTTACTCTCAATCTACTCAAATTAATTTTGAGCACCCAAGAGTTTAAGAGGGAAAACAATAATCTTCGAGTTAGACAGTATAGTGTGAATAATAACTTACCATCTCAAACCAATAGATATCTAGTGAGACCACGCCATTGAGCAGAATGGGTTTTCCCTTCACTAGTATCTTAACCAAAATATGTTAACCATATACTGTGCTCTTGCATCTACAATGGTAAAAACATAATAATTTATGATAAATGCAAAAATGCAATATACCCAGGATTACCCATCCGAATTTGTCTGACTATCTGTCCAAATTTATAGTTTTTCTAGGGTCATTATGAACCTATTAGTTTTCACGGGCTGACTAATAGCCTGTCTTAATTCTTAAGGACAATCTATCCAATTTCATAGTTTTTGTTGATCACTAAGAAACTTTTAGTTTTCATGGGCTGACTAATAACCTTCCAATCATATTTTTCATGGGCTTACTATGAACCTACTGGATTATCCAATAACGTCACTCAAACCATAGTTTTCATGGGACCACCATGAACCTATTGATTTCTATCAATAGCATCTCTCAAATTATAGTTTTCATGGGATCACTATGAACATATTGGACATTTCCAATAACATTTCTCGTGTCATAGTTTTTATGGGACCCTTCCAACAACCTGTTTAAATCAATAATATTTTGATCAGTTCTGGGTATCCTATACTTCTAATCTACCTAATCTCTTGGATGAAATTCTACTCACTTAAGAGTTAATTCTGTTTATACTCATTACTGGGTCAACCTAGCCGGTTATTCTGCCTCTTAACACCCCAAAATGCAGTTATGGGTCATAAATGATTTGAGTATGATAATAACAACATGCATAATAACTTATCAAATAAACATAGGAATATATAACATCCATCATTCAATATGTTCAATTAATAATCTCTTTATGTCCAATAATTACTTAATCTTAAGTAATATCTTCTTTGGAAATTTCAACTCAAAGCTTGGGCTGTTTCATAGTTAAAACGCTTGAAAACTAGTTCATATATGATTTATCCCTTTTTAAATCATATTCAAAACAAGGAAACACTTAGCCCTTTAAATAGTTTAAAATATATTAACGTCGAAGACATTGTGGATGTCGACATAAAAGCTTAAGGCTCTCCTCCCTTAATAAAATAGAGTTTAACTCATATGGCATTAACCCATATCGACCTTCATCTAGGTCAAAGATAAAAACTTAAAACCTTTTATAAGTTATATGGCTTATTGCCAAAGATATAGGGTCATTGATCCTCATAAACATAGGCCTCTTCGCCCTTATTAAAAGCAATTTTAATTAACTTTGAAAACAGCCTCTTCGACATTAAAAAGATAAGGGGCAACGTCATGGCCAAACGACATCGACTCTAAAACATAAGGTCATCGACTTTGATGTACATCGACCCCCAAGACCCTCGACGATGTTAAAACCTTTATACTTAAACTACTTCGGCTATTATGCCACTTCTCATATAAAATCAAAGCTGAAGTCAATAAAGGTGGCATTACTGCCTTAGTTTGGAAAACAACGAAGAGATGAGATGCGGCATTGTTTAAAACTACAGTAAAGACAAGCGACGTAATCAACGTCGGCATTAACTTTTAAATGTCTAAATGAATCACGAAGACAACATGCCGCCAATCATCTCTTGCCACTGGTGTACACTTCGACGTCGAAGGAATCACTTCATAGATACTTAAGTAGCTATCATGTGCTCCTCCTTCATCGATGTTGACATTTAATGATGCAGTCTCGTCGTTAGGATCAACGACGCATGATAACATGGCAATGTTGTAATTCTTATGAAAACTATTTTAATACTACTTTAGGCTAAAATTTTCACCAAATCTTTTTTTCCTATTTCTAATGGGTAAGAATTTTTTTAATAATCCTTTTCAGAAAACCTACCGCACATCGGTTTTCATGTCCAAAACATACTTCAAAAGAATTAATTATCAACCTTAATTAATTAATTGTTTATATGCTTGACTTGCATATTAAATTCACATTAATTCGAAATCTCTTGGGAAAAATCCCAAAAATTCAGATTAATTCAGAAATATGATATTCTTTATCATATAAAAACTTCAAGGACAAAATCCATATTTAATTATTTTAAATAATTATAACCTGAAATTATGCTATTTCTTCCTTAGGAATTTCATAAAATATTCTCTTTAATTTTAATAATTATGAAGTTAGAAATTCATCTCCAAAATAATGTTTTACTTAACATATCCAGAAATCTAATCGTTTGGAGAAAAAATCTTATGTTTTAACCTTAAACCTTATAAATAATTTCATAAAATATCCATAAATCATTATTTTATCCAAACAATGATATAATCAACATGGTATAACAAAGCATCATAAGTGAATCAACCAAGACAAGATTTGAAACCAAATAGGTATAAAAATGAGATGGTCTATCATTATTCACCTTGATTTGATAATGAGAATTAAGTAAGTAAATTTGATTCTCCTTAGCTTTAACTTGGTTTCCTAAGTTTTCTTCCTTTTTTCTTCTTGCTTATGGCCGGCCTTGATTTTTCTCTTTGATTGTTTTAGTTTGATGAAAATGTGAATGATACGGGAGGTAGGGGTTTAAGGGATGAGGTTTATTTATCCCTATTTTACCCTTCCCGTGTATTCTCTTATGTTTAAAGTTACTAAAACAACTTTACCAATTTATTTAGTTAAGGCCTGACCATAATACTTGTCAAACCTCAAATTACCTTATCACACTACACATTGCATTATTCTATTTAATTTATCTAATTAATTCTCTCGAACAATGTTAATCAAAATTAGGAGTGTTACACCTTCTTCACTTATCATCGGGTGGGCGTGGTTTACTGGGCCATAAGTGTGTTTATAGTGATAGATAGTTCAACCATTCATTGATCCCCATCTCTAAGGATCGATATTTCAGATGCTTATTTCTAAGCATCGTTGTCCGATCTCGCGAATCTCTGGGCATTGATCAAAACAATTCCTCGGTCATCGTGGTTTATCCTCGACCGGGTATGTCTTGCCAAGCCATAAACATAGTGGTGAAAGCCACAATTATATACCAATTCCTATCTTTGGAAATCGGTGCTTTGGGTGCCTACCTCTGGGCATCCGTTCTCTATATCACCTATCTTTGGGTGTCGATCGAGAATATTCATCGACCATCATCGCTAATCCACGACCGAGAACGTTCCATCGGGCCGCAAGCATGGTCGCGAAAGCTTCAAGTGCACAACAGTTCCTATTTATAGGAACTAGTGCTTCAGTTGTCTGACTCTGGGCATTGGTCAAGATCAGAGGGATAAAGGTGAATCTTCTGATCAACCCTTGTGCGGTTATACTCCCCTAACCTGATCATGGGCCAAAGGAGTTAGTCAATACATATCTCCATGTATCTAATTGGACTACTAATAATACATCATAAGGTTTAGCTTACAACAACACGACTCCATTGGTTCTAGAAGTTAACTTTATTTATAAACAAGAAAATGACAAATCCTGCCTTATTACATTGCCCCCAGTTCACTAGAATGATTTGTTCATAGAAAATAAAATGAATAATTCTATGTGAAATAGCATCGTAAATGTTTGCTGCTCCACGCCTGTGGAATTGGGATCCCATCAAATAGTTGCTAGTTTGAAAGTTCCATCTCCAAGCTTTTGTTCAATGACATATGGACCTTCTCAATTCGGACCAAGTGCCTCTGTACCAAGGAAAACTCATTTCAAAACAAGGTCCCCTACCTCAAAGCTATGATTTCTGAACTTGGTGTTGAAGTATCATGCTACTCTTTTATGGTGAGCAACTACCCTCGGTTTAGCTTCTTCCCGTTACTCGTCGAACAAGTCAAGGGACTCAAACAAGAGTTCTTCGTTCATCTTGGGATCATAATGTTTTCTTTGATGGGAATGAATTCCAGCTCTATCAGAATCATGACCTTAGCTCTATTGACCAAAGTGAATGGATTGTGTTCGATAGCGGACGTATGGGTCGTTTGGTAAGCCCACAGTGCTAGAGGTAATTCATCAACCCAATTGCCCTTGGCTTTTGTCAATTATTTCTTCAAGATGGATTTGATGACTTTATTTACCACCTCCACCCGTCCATTCGATCATGGGTGTGCTACCACTAAGAAAATCTTCTCAATTTTGTACTGCTACAGAAGTCCTTAATCTTGGACTCCCGAATTGAGTTCCACTGTCAGTTATAAATTTCTATAAAACTCCAAACCTACATATAATGTTCCTGACCACAAAGTTGATCACTTTCTTCATTGTGATCACGGCTAGCGGTTCTGCTTTAACCCACTTTATGAAGTGGTCCACAGTAATAATGTCGTATTTCACTCTGCCTTTCTTCATCAATAGCATGTTTGATTATATCCATTCCCCAAACCGCACCACGGGTTAACCATTTACGGAAGCTTGGTAGATGGGGCTCTTGGAATCTTCGCCAATATTTGGCACCTGTAACACCGTTTGTTGTAATCAGAAGCATCTCAGCTAATCGTTGGCCAAAAGTATCCATAGCAGAGAATTTTCTTTCCTAACATTCACCCTCTGTGTGATCACTAAAACTTCCTTCATGTACTTCCATGAGGGTTTTCTTAGCCTCATCCTCGATCATGCACCACAACAAGAGGATAGAGAAGCCTCTCATTTATAGCACTCCTTCTTGCATTATAGATTACAACATTCTACGAAGGAGTTTCCATCGTTCATTTCGTCCATTCGGGAGGGTTCCCTTTACCAAATAGTCTTTAATTGGGGTCATCCATGATTCCTTTTCCACTTTGGTCTCCAAGATCCAGTCAACGTCCATCTAGTCAAATGTGCGTTATGGAAGTTTCCCCTGGTTACTTCGAATCCACGGAGCAGCAGATACTTCGAATCCACACTGCTTGAAGCAACTTCGAATCGATCGACTTTACACCTAGATCGATTCGAACAAACCTTCGTTCATTCGATTCGGAGAAGGATGTCTTCGAATCCACTACCACGAATCCACGCAGTCAAAGCGGCGAAGAACATGGAGTCGACCCAGTCAATCTGGAGTGAGAAGCGGATCGATGCGAAGCATGCGCACCACGCCGTAGTCTTCGCGTAAAGGAGGATCAATTCGAACAAATTGATTCGAACGTATCGATTCGAACGACTCCAGGAAACGAAAAACACCTACTTGAATCGATCATAACTCGAGTTCTACAAGTCCAAATGCTATGAAATTTTCACAGAAGCTTAAGCACATGATGAAGAATGTCCACGCCAAATTTCAGCTCGATTGGATGATTTCTTGATCGATTCGAACCAAGGGTCGAATCGATCCCAAAGTGGGCCCGGATCTCCAGATTTCGGCCATGTGGGCCCCCTGACGTACCAGAACTGGTCTCCCTTCAGTTTAGGCGAAATATCAGCCTCCTACACCTATAAATAAAGACCCTGGTCATTCAGAAAAGGGGTCAGACAATTCTAAGAGCTAAAGAGCGCCCAGACTCAGCCAGATTTACTCCGAATCACCACAGTTGTCTTAGATTCAGACTTAGCTCACAAAACCAGTTGTACTGCATTATAAAGGATTGTAATCTTCGAGTGTCAAGTAATAAAATCATCAAACTTCATAGTGGACGTAGGCTAAAACGCCGAACCACTCTAAATCGCTTGTCTTTGCACTTTACTTTCTATCATTTTGGAGTTTTTGTTAGATAATCCACAGCGTTAATTTTCATTCTCCGCGTTTATCTCTTCAAAGACTTCCGAAGAGTGTTGTGCCCATTTTTGGTACAAACACTTTGGTGCTTTCACTAAGAAAACCAGTTTTTCTCCTGCTCTTCGGATCTACCATCGATACCGGATTGTGTAAAATCCAAGAGGAAGATCCATATCTCTACTCCAGAATCCTTCCACTCTATTCAGATTTGCATAAAATCTAGGAAAGGAATTCACTACTCAAAATGGTTAACACAAGAACCACTTCTACAGCTGCTGACCAAGAAGGTCGAGATCAACAGAATCCTGCGCAGTTGCCTTCATCCAACCAAGGCAACACTGCTCATTCAGATCCGTCTGGGCCAGTAACCAGACAAGAGTTCCAGGCATTACTCCAGGAACTGACCCAAAGCCAGCAACAGTTGGCTGAACAGTTGCGTGTCAACATTGAACTAACCAACCAACTAAACCGCCGAAGCCATAGAAAGTCCAGGAGGGATGATATTTCCCGCGCATCTACCAGAAGTTCCGCTTCGTCTGATTACCACCGCAGGTCTACCCGTCCCCGGTTAGAAGGGAGTCATGCACAGACTACTGGATATCAACCCGCGTTGACCGTTGGACAATTAAGGACGGGACCGTCAACACAAGGAGGCACTGCTCCACAATATACCACGGACAACCGCGCTACAACCGCCGCGGCAGAAGTGAGGGCTGATACCCGGAATCTATCAGAGCCGAACAATCAACAGCGCGGGCATACTCCAGAACCATATGTCCCAGAAAATGTCGAGCCAAGGAGGCGAAATACGGACCATCGACAGTGCCTGGTCCAAGCTCGCACTGTGGGACCCGACCACGCCTCAGCTCAGCATGCCCAGAGTGTGCCAGCATCAGATATCTCGACCATAATACGCCAGATGATACGCGAGAGTCAAGGGCTCACTACTGATGATTGGGGAATCTCCCGTGGTCATACCCCCTTTACAGATGAAATATTACGCGCAGAACCCCCTCGACGATTTAGGATGCCAACTCTCCCAATGTACGAAGGGAATAGTGACCCGAATCAGCATATTTTGAAATATGAATGGTCGATGAGTGCTGCAAGAGCCGACGATGCATTGAAATGTCGGAGTTTCCCCATCTCTTTGGGGGGAATTGCAACAATGTGGTTCACGAGGTTGCCACCAAGATCCATCTCATCGTTCGATCAGCTAGCTAAGAAATTTGTCAAACAATTTCGCATGCACGTCGCCAGATCGAAAGACGTTATCACCCTGTCCAGTGTTACCCAAGTACGTGGAGAAACGCTCAGGCGTTATTTGGAAAGGTTCCACGCATCATGTGTTGAGATTAGTAATCCCAACGATAACTCAATCCTGATGGCATTAACCAAAGGGATTGATCCTGATTCTGATTTTGGAAACTGGTTAGCTGGGAAACCACCCGCGTCGTTGGACCGCTTTTACTCCAAAGCCGCTCAATTCCTACAGCAAGAGGACGCAAAACAGTCCAGGAAACAAGACGATGCAATACCCAGAATTGGGGGAATAGAAAGTAATGTGGCGGTTAAGCAGTCCGGTGAAAGTTCCGGAAAAGTTCAATTGAACATACATAACAAGCATACTCAGCCAGGGGGCAACCATGTTCAGGACAGGAGAAAAGATCAGAATCGAGGCCCACAGCGTAGGACCCCAATGTTTGATAATTATACGTCACTGAATACATCACTGGAAAATGTGTATCTGTGAACTTGCAACACTGTGCGATATGATAAACCTGCTCCGAAGCAATCGTCAGAGAGACAGATTCAAACAGGAAAATTTTGTAGATTTCACGAGAGTTATGGTCACAACACCAATGAGTGTCGACATCTGCAGGACCTCGTTGAAAAACTGATCAGGGAGAGAAAGTTAGACCAATATGTACGAGCGCCGCAGTCTGGTGGAGCGGGCCCTTCAAATCAGAATCATGCACAAAATCAAGAAAGACAGGGGGAACCCGCTCATGCGGGCGGAAGGCTAGTTGTCAACACGATAAGTGGTGGTCCCCACCCAGCAGACAGAAGCTGGGGGGAAATGGAGTTGTATGCTAGTTCGATCAGGCATGCGAACTTCGAATGTTGCAGTAATTGTGAGGATGGAACTCCGGCTAAATAGCAAAAGATAATGTCCGATGATATCGTATTTAGAATCAGAGACGCTGATAAAGTCGAAGCCCCTACAATCGACCCGCTAGTCATATCTGCCCAGGTAGGTCCTGCTTGGATGAAGAGGATCTTGGTTGATAGTGGGAGTTCCGTGAATATCTTGCTTAAACGGGCTTACGGTCTAATGAAGATGGAAACAAAGGATTTAAAACCCTGCCAATACCAAATCCACGGTTTCAACGGGAGTGCTACGATACCCATTGGAGTAACAGAACTACCGGTGGAATTGGGAGTGGGAGAACGCTGGAAAGTCCGGATGCTACAGTTTGTCGTTTTAGATATTGATTCACCTTATAATGCATTTCTGGACCGTCCGGCCCTTGCTGAATTTAGGGCGGCCATTGCCCCATGGTGTCTAACTCTGAAATTCCCTACTGATCATAGAATCAGAGTCGTTCAAGGAGACCAGGCAGCAGGAAGAGCTTGTTATGTTGCTGAACTGCGCGGTGCGCAAAGGAAAGAGAAAGGAAAGGGCGTAGAGGAATCGCTCTGCGTCCGTTTTGAGGATAATTGACAATTAGTGCCTGGGCCCCGGCCCGGGCACCCCGACCAATTCCTTAAAGATCTTGACCCCAGAGACAACGAAGATAAAAGCGAATCTAAAGAGAGTCAAGCTTCCCCAACCGAACTGACTATTGACATTCCCGTCAGTGAAGATGACAATTCAAAAGTACTAAAAGTTGGATCTCAACTGGGAAAACAGACACAGCAGGAATTGGTAGAGTTTCTCCAAGCGAATCTCGACGTATTCGCTTGGGCACACTCTGACATGTGTGGAATCTCACCAGGCATCGCGAGTCACTCCTTGAATATTGATCCGCGACACGTTCCAGTCAAGCAGAAAAGGCGTGGTATGGATCCGGAGAGATCTGCTGCCCTTAAAGAAGAAGTTGATAAGTTGCAATCAAATGGATTCATCCGAGATGCCTTGTATCCGGAATGGGTGTCCAACCCCGTACTAGTTCGAAAGCCAAATGGAAAATGTAGAACTTGCGTCGATTACTCCGACTTAAACAAGGCCTGTCCAAAAGATAGCTTCCCACTTCCTCGAATTGACCAGCTCATGGATTCGACAGCCGGACATGAATTACTATCTTTTATGGATGCTTATTCTGGCTACAACCAAATACCCATGCATTTGCCAGATCAAGAACATACCAGCTTCGTAACTGATCTGGGGCTTTACTGTTACAAAGTCATGCCATTTGGTCTAAAGAATGCTGGAGCAACATACCAACGCTTGGTCAACCGGATGTTCGCCGACCAAATCAGAAAGACCATGGAGGTTTACGTAGATGACATGCTAGTGAAGTCTCGATTCTCCACAGATCATGTCAGAGATCTAAATTCAATGTTCAGTATTCTTCGAAAATACGGGATGAAGCTTAATCCATTAAAGTGTCACTTTGGTGTCGCCTCTGGAAAATTCCTCGGGTTCATTGTCAACGCTCGGGGGATAGAAGCGAATCCCGAAAAGATCTGGGCAATAAGGGACTTACAAACTCCAAGAACCATAAAACAAGTCCAGAGCCTCAATGGAAAGGTAGCAGCACTAAGCAGGTTCATTTCGAAGTCAACTGATAAATGCATCCCTTTCTTTGATCTAATCCGGAAGGGAAAGCGAAACTTTGAATGGACCACGGAATGTGAAGGCGCATTCCGATCACTGGTTCAACATCTTTCCACACCACCGATCTTGTCAAAACCTGTTGACCACGAGCAATTGTACCTCTACCTGGCAGTAACAGAGCATGCGATCAGTGCTGCTTTAGTTCGGGAGGAAGACAAAGTGCAGAAACCGGTCTACTATGTTAGTAAACGGCTAACAGGGGCTGAAAGAAATTACCCCCGATTAGAGAAGCTAGCCTACTATTTGGTCATTGCCTCAAGAAAGCTTCGACCTTATTTCCAAGCTCACCCTCTTACTGTGTATACCGATCAGCCGTTACGACAGGTCCTCACGCGGCCTGAGACGTCTAGTAGGTTACTCAAATGGAACATTGAATTAAGCCAATTCGATATCACTTATACTCCACGGAGAGCCATTCAAGGACAAGTCCTGGCGGATTTCATAGTTGAATTTACCATTTCAGAGGACTTACCCAAAACCAGTAAATCCCCCGAATACATCTGGAAGCTGCATACTGACGGTGCATCGAACGACCGATGTTTGGGTGCTGGTGTTGTACTTGAGACGCCCGAAGGCCGATCTATATGTTACGCTTTGAAGTTCAATTTTCATGCAACTAATAACGAAGCTGAATATGAAGCCCTCTTAACCGGCCTAAAGCTTGCCAGAGATTTAAGGGTTATCGCTGTGGAAATTTATTGTGATTCACAGTTAGTGGTATGTCAAGTACGGGGAGAATATCAAGCGAGAGATCGAAGACTGGCTGCTTACTTGGCTCAAGTTCAGAAAGTACTGGAACAGTTTGACTATTACGCCATTCATTATATACCCCGAGAACGCAATCAAAAAGCCGATTCATTGGCAAAGTTAGCTAGCACAGGTGAAACATAGCAAGAGGGATTGGTCCCCGTCGAAACTTTATCCTTCCCGAGCATCGATCAAATGGAGATGGGTTTTGTATTTGAAACCGCTCCCGAAAGAGAATCGTGGATGACTCCATATCGAAACTACATCGAGAATGGGGCATTGCCTGTGCACAGAAATAAGAAGAGACAAATTCTACGAAAAGCTTCACGATTCGTCGTTCAAAACGGAGTAATGTATAGAAGGGGTTATTCTGTTTCTCTCCTTCGGTGTATCGCGCACGATGAAATTAAACGAGTGTTACATGACGTACACGAAGGAGAGTGTGGCGATCACACCGGTGGGCAAGCTCTCGCCAAGAAAATACTTCGGTATGGATAATACTGGCCGACAGTAAACCGAGATGCATCAAACTATGCAAGAAAGTGCGATAGGTGCCAAAAGCACGCCCGAATTCCGAGAGCCCCACCTACCGAGATAACCCAAATGGTCAATCCCTGGCCATTCGCGATGTGGGGCATCGATATTATCGGCGCTTTACCTCTGGCGAGAGGTGGTGCGAAGTACGCCATCGTCGCCGTCGACTACTTTACAAAATGGGCTGAAGCCGAAGCCCTCGCAACGATTACGACAAAGAAAGTAATAAATTTCGTAGTTCGCAATATCATTTGTCGAATTGGACTCCCGCATACCATCATCACCGATAATGGAACCCAATTCGAAAGTACAGAGTTCAAAAGTTTTTGTCAACGGTTCCATATTCATAAAAAGTTCTCGGCAGTTGCACATCCTCAGGCAAACGGACAGGTCGAAGCTGTCAATAAAGTTATAAAATCCATTCTGAAAAAGCGATTAGAAAAGGCCGGGGGCAAAGGGGTTGATGAACTCCCTATGGCATTATGGGCGTATCGAACGACTCACAAGACCGCAACCGGACACACCCCGTTTTCTTTATCTTATGGCTCAGAAGCCGTTATTCCAGTCGAGACAGAAGTTCTTTCTCATCGCGTGACTTATTATGATCCGAAAACAAACGCTATATTACTTGCTGAATCTTTGGATCTACTAGATGAAAAGCGGGAAGAGGCCGATTTGAGAGCGGCCGCACATCGGGGTCGAGTCGCCCGACTGTACAATGCCAAAGTTCGACCTCGAACTTTTGAACTCGGCGATCTCGTTCTCAAGAGAATCTATCCGGTTCCTTCACACATGAAACCAAATTGGGAAGGACCATACACGATTACCCGAAGACTCGGAGATGGCACATTCAAACTATCGACCGTTGACGGTCTTGATTTGCCAAGAGCCTAGAACAGCGAGAGTCTCCGTCGCTATTACACATAACAGGCTCTATTTATTTCGTTATATTTTTTCCATTTAGTAGTTTGCTTTTGCATTTCAAAATTAGAACTTGTAATCGGGCAACTAACTTTGCCATACTTTCTTATTTTAGCAATAAAAGCCATCTCTTCGAGCCGGAGCTGTGATTCATTAAATACAATGTACAACATCACGATGCACGAAGAGCTAAATTCCCTCACACAATGGGATTTATTCAAGGAAGGAGTGGCTGCGATACGACCGGCCACTCGCTAAGCGAAACCCGAGCTCGGGGGCAAGCCATCACATCAAAGCCAAAATCGGATTGATACACGACGATCCTTCCTTAACTCCGTACTCGAGAAGTGCGAGGCGGAGTATAAACATTCCTTAACTCCGTACTCGAGAAGTGCGAGGCGGAGTATAAACATTCCTTAACTCCGTACTCCGAAGAGGGCGAGGCGGAGTATAAACATTCCTTAACTCCGTACTCCCAGAGTGCGAGGCGGAGTATAAACATTCACTAACTCCGTACTCCCAGAGTGCAAGGCGGAGTATAAACATTCCTTAACTCCATACTCCGAAGAGTGCGAGGCGGGGTATAAACATTCCTTAACTCCGTACTCCCAGAGTGAGAGGCGGAGTATAAACATTCACTAACTCCGTACTCCCAGAGTGCGAGGCGGAGTATAAACATTCCTTAACTCCGTCTCCGAGAAGTGCGAGACGGAGTATAAACATTCCTTAACTCCGTACTCCGAGAAGTGCGAGACGGAGTATAAACATTCCTTAACTCCGTACTCCCAAAGTGCGAGACGGAGTATAAACATACATCAAGTCCATATTCATCCCCAGACTAGGGGCAGGACCAAAACAAATATCGAATTGAAGACGAAAGAGAATATACTTTCATTTCCATTATCAACAAAAAGAATTCAATTACAAGATAATTCAAAAAATTCCTGCTAGTGGGAGCCTAGTCCACATCTATACACGGCTATAGAGAAAACCAGAAGACAAACAGCTAATCACTACTGAACGACAGTCGGCTACAGCAATACAGAATACCACGTTCGACAGAACATGTGATAATTGGACGATGTGAAGCTGTGACATTACAAAGCACGTCATGTTTACACAAGACGTACTTTGGGGGGCAAATGTTATCCCGCCTTTTGGCAAGGCCGTGACACCAAGAACTCGGCTAGGAACCAGGGACAGTTCATCTTGAAAACGGATTACACATAGGTCTGCTATGGATGCCGATGAATTTTGCCCAAGTCCGGATCGGGCTGCAATTGATAAGACATGTCAAGCAAGGATGTAGAAACCAAAATTCCAAATATCAAGTCAATCCGAGATCGTACGCTCAAGATATCATCGACGCAAGCGAAGGACATGGCCTTGAGTTCGTCTCCCTATGGTTCGACTCCCCTAAAGTCGAATCCATCAAGCTCGACTCCAATGAAATTCCCTTGATTGCTCCGAATCCATGAGAAGTGCTCTATCCTTCGACTCCACCAAACATGCCTTCACTTAAAATCGTACGAAGTAGAAGACCTTCGAATCCATAGAGAGAAAGTGCTTCGAATCCACGAAGCATAGCCCTACTTCGAATCCATTAGGCAAACCATGGTTCGAATCCACCAGGTCATACTCTACTTCGGATCCATGAAGGTGAAAGAGCTTCGACTCCATCCCACGACTACCTTCGAATCCGTTCAACCGAGAAGCTTTCGTATCAATCAACTATAACCTACCCTGATCGATTCGAAGGGAACATTCATTCGATCGATTCGAAGGAAGCATACCTTCGAATCCAACATCTCGAGTCCACCAGGTAGACGCGGCTAAAAACAAGGATTCAACCCGGTCAGCTCGGAGCCAAAGTCGAATCGATATGAAGAAGGCGCACCACGTCATCACGAAGACACGTTGAACCATCGACTCAACCCAATCGATTCGAACGAATCGAGTCAAAGCGATCAATTCGAAGGAACCGAGTCAAAGGGGATTGATTCGAAGATGCATTTCAGCCGAGTACCTGACCTTGAGTCGATCATAACTTGAGATCTACAAGTCCAAATACTTTGAAATTTTCACAGAAGCTTGAGCACATGTTGAAGAATGTTCACACCAAATTTCAGCTCGATTGGACAATTTCTTGATCGATTCGAACGTAGCTTCGAATCGATCCCAAAGTGGGCCCGGACTTCCAGAAAGCGGGCATGTGGGCCCCCGACGTACCAGAACCGGTCTCCCTTCAGTTTAGGTGAAATATCAGCCTCCTACACCTATAAATAGAGCCCTTGGTCATTCACAAAAGGGGTCAGACAATTCTAAGAGCTAAAGAGCGCCCAGACTCTACAAGATTTACTCAGAATCACCACGGTTGTCTTAGATTCAGACTTAGCTCACAAAACCAGTTGTACTGCATTATAAAGGATTGTAATCTTCGAGTGTTAAGTAATAAAATCATCAAACTTCATAGTGGACATAGGCTAAAACGCTGAACCACTCTAAATCGCTTGTCTTTGCACTTTACTTTATGTCATTTTGGAGTTTTTGTTAGATAATCCACAGCGTTAATTTTCATTCTCCGCGTTTATCTCTTCAAAGACTTCCGAAGAGTGTTGTGCCCATTTTTGGTACAAACACTTTCAGTACAAAGAGTGGGCGAGGGCCGCGAGGAAAGCATCAAAAGTGGCGTTTGATCGCGCCGCCACTATTGAGAAGTTGGAAAAAGATTTGGGTCAGAAAGACCGAATTATCCAAGTGCTCAACGCCGAGGCCGAGTCTTCCCGTAAATCTGAAATGGAAGCTCTCAAAAAGGCCGATGATGCAAACTTGGCCATGAACAGAATGAAACAGGAGCACTATACTTCGATGGAAGATATGGGCCATAGGAACACCACCATCACTACTGAGAGAGACGCCGCCCTCAAAGAGCTTAATGAGCTTAAATCTATGCTTTCCGATCTTATGAAGGAGAGAGATGCGGCAAACGTCTCTGCGCAAGAGGCCTGTGATCAGGCGGTGGTGCTTCAAAAGGAGAGAGATGCGGCTATGGAAAAAGTCCGCAAGATCAAAGTCGGGGTTGATGAGAAGGTCCAACTGGCGGAAGGCAGGGTTGAGGCTGAGGTAGAGGAGCTTCTTGTCACTTACAACGCCCAAGTGTTAAGGCATAGAGATCTGACTTGGCTTGATGATTACCCGACAAATCTTTATAATGCCTGGAATCTGCTGGTTGAGGAGGAGAAATCGGGGCATCCTGATGAAGCCCTTGATGAATTTGAGCTGGAGAACCGTATACTCAATGATGACGAAAAGAAGGTTCTTCACGACTCCATGATTTCTAATGAGAAGGAGAGGCTTAGTACTCAGCCCCAGGAAGTTGGAGAAGGCTCTGGTGTTGAGCACCATATTACAAGTTCCGAGATTGTCATGCCATCACAGTCTGAGCCGACTCCGATGATCGACTCTCAGCCTATACCAGCTTATGATCCGGACCAGCCACATCTATCTCTTATTAAGGAGCATCCTTCTGAAGTCGTTCAGACGACCTTGAGCCAAACTGAGGAAGGTACTCTGAACTAACCTCTTGTACATTTGGACTGAAGAACTTGTATAGAAGTGTATACTAACAAATGCTTCTTTTCTTTGATCAGTGACTGAAGTTGTACCGACAATGCTTCCTGCAATCCAGGAATCATGCCAAGCGCAAGAAGCCATTATCTCTGAAGCGATCTCTGTTGCGACGATTGTGCCTGTCGAAGTAACATAGGGGAGCTCGATCTCCTTTGATGAACAGATGGTGAACGAGCTTCTTGGTCGACAAACTGACCCCTTCGCGAACTTGCCATTCGTCTTGGGTGGATTTTCATCTGCTTCTGATACTTCGACATAGACCATCATAGCACACAATGAGGCCCGAGCCCTTCGAGAAGCAAGCATGTTGGCTGAGACTGATGCCGAGATGGAGGCAGCGGCACATGGTGGCAGCTCAGAGGGCAGAGCAGTGGCGTATGGCCCTACACCACTTAAGATGATATCTCCTGAAGGCACGCTTGTCGATACCAGTGCGCCAGTCCCGCTTTCGGCTGTAGATCCCGTTCCTCTGACTCCTCCTGTGGGAAGCATTGCCTCAGAATCAAGTTCGGAGGAGGACGTCGACATCATGCCCCCGTCCGAAGATAGTCTTCCCAAAGAAAAGGGCTCAAAGCGGAAGATCACTGGTGGCTCCAGTGGCTCTTCGTCGAAGAAGAAGCTAAGGAGAAAGAAAGAATAGATAGACTTTTTAGGCACATGTTCCCTTTTGCAGTTAGGAATTTTGTCATCTTTTTTCTTTCATAGGCTGTGTATAGATGCGGGTTCGGCCCCCGCTAGTAGGAATTTTTTGGAAAGGCGGGTATACGTGCCATCGCTCTTGATTAGTTGAAATAAAATTTTGTCTTCTTATTTCAACTTTTATTCCATTTATGCTTAAATGTTGCAGCGTTCGAACCTCAGTTCTGTGTACTTGCATTATTTTAACTCGTTTCAGGTAGTGATTAACACTTGCATCTGCCCCCAGTTCCGGGGTTAAGTTGTAAAGATCAGCTTGTGATCATAATAAGTGAGTATCGAGCGGTCGAACTACACTTGCTTCTTTATAGATGGTTACCTCCGCACTCTGGGGGTTTGCACTTGCATTTTTGCAATCAGTGACAGCTGTCAAAAGCTTTCAAGTATTAGCCCATACTCTGGGGACACAAGTCATCTTGTAAGCGGTCGTTCACACTCTGGGAACTTATGATTGACGTTAATACTCCAACCCATGCTCTGGGAAATTGGAGTTAGTATTCACACTCCGACCGCACTCCGGGAGTTTGAAAAGTGTATCAGGATCATGGATGGTTAGATCATATCCATCCTGAGTTAACAAGTGAGATCGTTAGACGGACGAGTCCATCCCTCTCGAGCTTGGTTAAGTTATGGTCGAAGTCGTTAGGTGAATGGACTCACTCTCTTCGACACTGTATTTTAAAGTTTATACTCCACCTCGCACTCTGGGAGCATGGAGTTGGCCGACAAACGGTCAGTCACGTTGGTTTGGGCACTTGGATTACGTTCACGCTCTGGGAACGGTGGATTAATCAGGATCGTGGATGGTTGATTCGCATCCACCCTGAATCGACAAGCGAGGTCGTTAGATAGACGGGTCCATCCTCCTCGAGCTTGTTTAAGGTACAACCAAAGTCGTTAGGTGGATAGGTTCACCTTCTTCGGAACAGCATTCAGTCGTAATACGGTCGAGGTCGTTAGGCGGACGGATCTGCCCTCCTCGAGATCGCATTTGTTTGATGTCTGTATTCCAGCTCACACTCTGGGAGTTTGGAATTAGTTATAGGAATGTCGTGTTTCAATCCTATTTATCATTGGTGTAATGACTCACCCCAGAGCTCAGGTTTCGCTTAGCGAGTGGTCGGTCATATCACAGCCACTCTCTATTTGAATAAATCCCATTGCATGATGGAATTTAGCTCTCCATGCATTGTGACGTCGTATATTGTATTCAATGAATCATAGCTCTGGCTCGAAGAGATGGCATTTTATTGCTGAAGTAAGAAACTGCGGAAGATTTAGTTGCCTTATTACAGAATTCAAACTAAAAAATGCGGAAACAAACTGTAAACGGAAAAAATATAATGAAACAAATAAAGCATGTCAGGTGTAATAGCGACGGAGACTCTCGCTATTCTAGGCCCTTGGCAAAGTAAGACCGTCAGCGGTCGATAACTTGAATGTGCCATCTCCAAGTCTTTGTGTAATCACGTATGGTCCTTCCCAATTTGGTTTCATGTGTGAAGGGACCGGATAGATTCTCTTGAGGACGAGATCGCCGAGTTCAAAGGTTCGAGGTTGAACTTTGGCATTGTACAATCGGGCGACTCGACTTCGATGTGCGGCTTCTCTCAAATCAGCCTCTTCCCGCTTCTCATCCAGTAGATCCAAAGATTCAGCAAGCAATACAGCGTTTGTTTTCGGATCATAGTAAGTCACGCGATGGGAAGACACTTCCATCTCGACTGGAATAACGGCTTCTGAGCCATAAGATAGGGCAAACGTGGTGTGCCCGGTCGCAGTCTTGTGGGTCGTTCGATAGGCCCATAAAGCCATAGGAAGTTCATCAACCCATTTGCCCCCGGCCTTCTCCAGTCGTTTCTTTAGAATGGATTTTATGACTTTATTGACAGCTTCGACTTGGTCGTTTGCCTGAGGATGCGCAACTGCCGAGAATTTTTTATGGATATGAAACCATTGACAGAAATTCTTGAATTTCGTACTACTGAATTGGGCTCCGTTATCGGTGATGATGGTATTTGGGAGTCCAAATCGACAGATAATGTTGCGAACTATGAAATTGATTACTTTCTTTGTCGTAATGGTCGCAAGGGGTTCCGCTTCAGCCCACTTGGTGAAGTAATCAACTGCAACGATGGCGTATCTTGCTCCACCTTTGGCCAGAGGTAGTGTGCCAATGATATCGATGCCCCACATCGCAAATGGCCAGGGACTGACCATTTGGGTTATCTCGGTAGGTGGAGCTCTTGGAATTCGAGCATGTTTCTGGCACCTATCACATTTTCTGGCATAGTTCGCTGCATCTCGGTTCACAGTTGGCCAGTAGTATCCATATCGTAGTATCTTCTTAGCGAGAGCTTGTCCACCGGTGTGATCGCCACATTCTCCTTCGTGTACGTCTTGTAACACTCGTTTGATTTCATCATGCGCGATACATCGGAGGAGAGGAACAGAATACCCCCTTCTGTACATGACTCCGTCCTAAATGACGAAACGTGAAGCTTTTCGCAGAATTTGTCTTTTCTCATTTCTATGCTCTGGTAACGTCCCATTCTCGATGTAATTTCGGTACGGAGTCATCCACGATTCTCTATTGGGAGTGGTTTCAAACACAAAATTCGTCTCTATTTGATCAATTCTTGGGGAGGACAAAGTTTCGACAGGGACAAGTCCCATTTGTTGTGCTTCACCTGTACTTGCCAGCTTTGCTAGTGAGTCAGCCTTCTAATTATGCTCTCGGGGTAGATGGTAAATAGCATAGTAATCGAATTGACTTAATGCTTCTTGAACTTAGGTTAGGTAGGCAGCTATTCGTCGATCCTTGGCTTGATATTCGCCCAGAACTTGATATACAACCAACTGGGAATCGCAGTAGATTTCCACCGCAATAATCTTCAGATCGCAAGCAAGTTTTAATCCGGCAAGTAAAGCTTCGTATTCGGCTTCATTGTTGGTTGCGTGAAATTCGAACCTCAGAGCGTAGCATATGGATCGGCCTTCGGGAGTTTCAAGTACTATTCTGGCACCGAAACACTGATCGTTTGATGAACCATCGGTGTGCAACTTCCAAATGCATTTAGGAGGTATAGAGGCTTCAGGAAGATCCTCTGAAACAGTGAATTCGGCTATAAAATCCGCTAGGACTTGTCCTTGAATGACTCTTCGTGGAGCATAAGTGATATCAAATTGGCTCAGTTCAATGTTCAACTTGAGTAGCCTACCAAACGTCTCAGGCCGCGTGAGGACCTATCGTAACGGCTGATCGGTGTACACGGTAAGGGAATGAGCTTGGAAATAAGGGCGAAGCTTCCTTGAGGCAATGACCAGGCAATAAGCCAGTTTCTCTAGTCTGGGGTAATTTCTTTCAGCCCCTGTTAGCCGTTTACTAACATAGTAGACTGGTTTCTACACTCGGTCTTCTTCTCGAACTAAAGTAGCGCTGATTGCATGCTCTGACACTGCCAGATAAAGGTACAATTGCTCATGGTCAATCGGCTTTGACAAAATCGTTGGTGTGGAAAGGTGTTGAACCAGCGATCGGAATGCGTCTTCACACTCCACGGTCCATTCAAAATTTCACTTTCCTTTCCGGATCAGATCGAAGAAAGGTATGCATTTATCGGTGGATTTTGAAATGAACCTGCTTAACGCTGCTACTTTTCCGTTGAGACTCTGGACTTGTTTTATGGTTCTTGGAGTTTGTAGGTTCCTTATTGCCTAGATCTTTTCGGGATTTGCTTCTATCCCTCGAGCATTAACGATGAACCCGAGGAACTTCCCAAAAGCGACACTGAAGTGACACTTTAATGGATTGAGCTTCATTCCATATTCCCGAAGGATGCGGAACATCAAATCTAAATCCCTGATGTGATCTGTGGAGAATCGGGATTTTACTAGCATGTCATCCACATAAACCTCCATGGTCTTCCCGATATGGTTGGCGAACATCTTATTGACCAAGCGTTGGTATGTTGCTCCGGCATTTTTTAGACCAAAAGGCATGACCCTGTAGCAGTAGAGTCCCAGATCGGTCACGAAACTGGTATGTTCTTGATCAGGCAAATGCATAGGTATTTGATTGTAGCCGGAATAAGCATCCATGAAAGATAATAATTCATGCCCAGCTTTTGAATCTACGAGCTGGTCAATCCGAGGAAGTGGAAAACTATCCTTCGGACAAGCCTTGTTCAAGTCAGAGTAGTCAATGCAAGTTCTCCATTTCCCATTCGGTTTCCGAACCAGTACGGGATTTGACACCCACTCTTGGTACAAAGCATCTCAGACGAACCCATTTGATTGTAACTTATCAACCTCCTCTTTAAGGGTGGCAGATCTCTCTAGATCCATACCACGCCTTTTCTGCTTGACCGGGACATATCGCGGATCAATATTCAGGGAGTGACTTGCGATGTCCGGCGAGATCCCGCACATATCAGAGTGTGTCCAAGCGAAAACGTCGAGATTCACCCGGAGAAATTCAACCAATTTCTGTTGTGTCTATTTGCCCAGTTGAGACCCAACTTTTAGCATCCTCGAATCATCACCCTCACTGATTGGGACATCCACAGTCAGTTCGGCCGGGGAAGCTTGATTCTCTTTAGATTCGTCTTTGTCTTCATTGTCTCTAGGGTCAAGGTCTTTTTGGAATTGGTTGTGGTGCCCGGGCCGGGGCCCAGGCATTAGTTGTCAATTATCAGCAAAACGGATGCAGAGTGATTCCTCTACGCCCTTTCCTTTCTCCTTTCGTTGTACTCCTCGTAGTTCAGCAACATAGCATGCCCTCCCCGCTGCTCGATCTCCTTGAATGACTCCGACCCCGTGATCATTGGGGAAATTCAGAGTCAAGCACCATGGGGCAATGGCTGCCCTGGACTCAGCAAGGGCCGGTTGGCCCAAAAATGCATTATAAGGTGAATCAATGTCCAAAACGACAAACTGCAACATCCGGACTCTCCGGCGTTCTCCAACCCCCAACTCCACTGGCAGTTCTGTCACTCCAGTGGGTATTGTAGCACTTCCATTGAAGCCGTGGACTCGAGATTGGCAAGGTTTTAAGTCCTTCGCTTCCATTTTCATTAAATCATAAGCCCGTTTAAGTAAGATATTTACAGAGCTCCCATTGTCAACCAGGATCCTCTTCATCCAAGCAGGACCTACCTGGGCAGATATGACCAGTGGGTCGATTGTGGGGGCTTCGACCTTATCAGCGTCTTGGCTTCTAAATATGATATCATCAGACATTATCTTCTGTTGTTTGGCCGGAACCCAATCTTCGCAATTACAGCAGCATTCGAAGTCCGCATGCCTGATAGAGCTAGCATACGACTCCATTTCCCTCTAGCTTCTGTCTGCTGGGTGGGGACCACCACTTATTGTGTTTATAACTAGCCTTCCGCCCGTACGAGCGGGTTCTTCCTGTCTTTCTTGATTTTGCACACGATTTTTATTTGAAGGGCCCGCACCACCAGACTGCGGCGCCCGCACAAACTGATCTAACTTTCTCTCCCTGATCAACTTCTCGATGAGGTCCTGCAAATGTCGACACTCATTGGTATTTTGGCCGTAACTCTCATGGAATCTACAAAACTTCCCTGTCTGGACCTGCCTCTCCAACGAGGGCTTCGGAGCAGGCTTCTTATATTGCACAGTGTTGCAAGTTTGCAGATACACGTTTTCCAATGATGTATTCAACGACGTGTAATTATCGAACATTGGAGCCCTACGTCGTGGGCCTTGGTTCTGATCTCTTTTCTTATCCTGACCATTATTGCCTCTCGGCTAGGTTTGTTTGTTCTGTATATTTAACTGAACTTTTCCGGAACTCTCACCGGACTGCTTAACTGCTACGTTACTTTGTATCCCTTCACTTCTGGGCCTCGCATCGTCCTGCTTCCTAGACTGTTTCGCGTCCTCTTGCCGTAAGAACTGAGCGGCTTTGGAGTAGAAACGGTCCAACGATGCTGGTGGTTTCCCAGCTAACCAATTTCCAAACTCAGAATCGGGATCGATCCCTTTGGTTAATGCCATCAAGATCGAGTTGTCGTTAGGATTACTAATCTCCACACATGCTGCATGGAATCTCTCTAAATAACGTCCGAGTGTCTCTCCATGAGCTTGAGTGACACTAGATAGGGTGTTAACGTCTTTAGGTCTAGCAACATGTATACGAAACGGTGCGACAAATTTCTTAGCCAGTTGATCAAACGAAGAGATAGATCTAGGTGGCAGCCTCGTAAACCACATTGTTGCGATTCCTCCCAATGAGATGGGGAAACTTCGGCATTCACTACATCATCAGCCCTTGCAGCACTCATTGACCACTCATATTTCAAAATATGTTGATTGGGGTCACTACTTCCTTCGTACATTGGGAGAGTTGGCATTCTTAATCGCCGAGGGGGATCAGCGTATAATATCTCGTCTGTGAAAGGAGTATGACTATGAGAGATTCCCCAATCATCGTTGGTAAGCCCCTGACTTTCGCGAATCATCTGGTGTATAATGGTTGAAATGTCCGGCACCGGCACATTCTGTGCATGCTGAGCTAAGGTGTGGTCGGGTTCTACAGCGCAAGTTTGGACCGGATGCTGTCGACGGTCCATGTCTTGCCTCCTTGGCTCGGCATCTTCCGGGACGTATGGTTCAGGAGTACACCCACGTTGCTGATTGTTCGGATTTGACAGATTTCGGGTATCAGCCCTTGTTTCCACCGCGGCGGTTGTAGTGCAATTGTCCATGGTATACTGTGGAACAGCACCTCCTCGTGATGAGGGCCCGATCTGGAAGCTGGTTGACGGCCCAACCCTCAATTGTCCTACGGTTAAGGCAGGTTGATATCAGGTAGCTTGTGTGTGACTCACGTCTAATCGGGGACGTGTAGATCTGCCGTGATAGTCAGATGAAGCAGAACTTTCAGTGGACGAGTGGGAAACATCATCCCTCCTGTTCCTCCTACGCCTTCGGCGGTTTAATTGGTTGGTCAATTCAGCGTTAGCGTGCAACTGTTCAGTCAACTGTTGCCGACTTTGAGTCAGTTCTTGGAGAAACACTTGGAACTCTTGTCTAGAGACTGGTCCTGACGGATCTGAGTGAGCAGTGTTGTCTTGATTGGATGGCGGCTGCTGTGTAGGATTCTGTCTATCCCGACCTTCTTGATCAGCAGCTGTAGAGGCAGTTCTTGTGCTAACAATCTTGAGTGGTGGAGTCCTTTCCTAGACTTTACGCAAATCTGAATAGGATGGAAGGATTCCGGCTTAGAGATCTGGATCTTCCTCTTGGATTTATGCAATCCGGTGTCGATGGTAGATCCAAGGAGGAGGAGAAAAAACTGGTCTTTCTCAGTGAAAGCACCAAAGTGTTTGTACCAAAAATGGGCACAACACTCTTCAGAAGTTTTTGAAGAGATTAAAGTGAAGAAAATAAACTGAAAATGAAGATTATCTACCAAAAACTCCAACAAACAGAAATGTAAATACGCAGACAAGCAATTTAGAGTGGTTCGGTGTGTTGCCTACGTCCACTATGAAGTTTTTATGATTTTATTGATTCTCTATCAATGGTTACAAGCGATTACATCGAACAATAGCGGATTATAGCTTGGAATTCGAATTAAACAGTAAGAGTAAGGTGCAATTCTCAATCCGGCAGAGTCTGGACGCTTTAGAATCAAAAGATCCCCTTTTCTATAGGCTCTGGGGCTCTATTTATAGGCGTAGGAGGCTAAGATTTCGTTCAAACTTCGGGAGACTTGGTCTGGCACGTGAGGGGGCCCACGCGACCGTTTCCAGAAAGTTTAGCCTCGATCTGTGATCGATGCGAATCCATTTCGTATCGATCAAGATGATGTCCAATCGAGCTGAAATTTGGCAGAGACATTCCTTTGTGTGTATGCAAGCTCTTGTGAAAATTTCATTGCATTTGGATCAGTGGATCATAAGATATGGTCGATACAAAGTGGAATTTCTCGATGGCTGTTTGGTTCGAATCCATGGCTTCGAATCGATCCCCTCGTATTGATAACTGCACGTGTTCCTCAGATGATGTGGCGTGCGCACTTCGCCTCGATCCGGTCTTTACTCCGTGTTGACCGCATCGACTCCATAGATCTTGCCTTGTTCGCTTCGAGGGATGACACGTCACCTAGGTTTGTTGACTGAATGGATACGAACCATGTAGCTTCTCAATGGATACAAAGTCAATGGATGCGTACTGGAGTCTTAGATGGATACGAAGTAAGGTTACCTGTTGGATATGAATTGCCCTGCCCAGATGGATTCGAAGAGAGCTTTCGTGGTGGATACGAAGCAGTGACTGTTGCCTCAGTCGATGGATGCGAAGTAAGGTGATGCCAATGGACTCGAATGAGATCGATTCAAACTCAGGCTTCCTGATGGAGTCGAACATGATACGAAGAGTTGTAGGATGTTGGATACGAATCCTACTGGAGTGAAGCTAAGCTTCCCGATGGATACAAAAACAAGGCTATTTCCTCCAACTTGAATCGATCATATCTCGAGTCATACGAACTCGGATCGACTCGAAATTTGGGATGCCAGCTTCCAGGACTTAGCTCTTCATATTTTGTCAGTGGTAGCTTGATTCAGACTCGGAAAAAATTCATCGATATCCATAGTGAACCTGTGTACACCTGATATCCTAGATGATTTATCTTAAACATGCAACCAATTCCTTGATATCTCGGCCTTGCCAAAAGGCGGGATAACACATGCTGTTATGTTGAACTGTTCTGTAGAGATTTTTGGGCTTTGGCCTACTGTTCAATGGCTTCGGCATTGATGAGTTATATTGCCCAATTCAATTTAATGTTGCATACATGTTGATTTTGTATATTTTGCCACTGAGTGTTATTCATGCATCCAGATGTGCATTCGTGCATGAAGTACTTGTCGACCTTACTTGTTTTTTGGTTGACATGTATGGACTGTCTAGTTTTAGTTGATCTGAGTTTTGCCGTATGATTATGTTCATTTATGCTTCTGTTGGTATTGGTGCTTTTGTGCCATAGTTGTATTCTTTGGTTTGATGTGCACTGCGTCTTGAGTGTGCTTGCATCTGAGTTGTTGTTTCAATCTTGCCCTTGTTGGGTTGCATTGCAATGATGCACTAATTCATTTTGTAGCAGTTGTGTTGAGTCATGCTAGTCGTGACTTGACCTCTGCAGTTTTGGCTTACTGTAGTGGCGAGGCAGTGCACGCATGCGTGTACTGCAGCCACATAGAAATTTGGTTTGATTTGATCATTTTGTGATTTTCTAATTATCTATAGATAGTTAGATTCTGAGTTTCTAATTATTATTTAATAATTGGATTTTGTTGTTAATTGCTGTTTAGGCAATTCTGTGGTTTTCATATTGTCTTCATCGATAATCTTTTTATTTATCTTGTTGATGATTTGAATTTGCTGATTTGTTGTTTAACACTGTTTAGTGTTATATCTTCCGTTATCCGATTCTCTTATTGAAGAATTGGATATACGAGATTTCTGTGACTGTCGCCTATTGATTATTTAATTATTATTGCTTCCGTGCATTAATAACTGAGTTTGAATTAGACTGACCCGTGTATTATTTTCTTTTGAATTTAATACTTGGGTCAGACCGAGTTATTACAGGTTGTAGATATCCTGCTTTGGGTTGCTGCTTGAGCTATGAAGTCCTTTCATATCTTCTGAAGTAGTCTTCGTCATTTTGTAGTAGTCAGTGTATCTGATTTAGGTTGATATGTATTCATGTATATTATTCGATAATGTACTTGTATATATAACTTCCAAAGTCGACAGTTGTAGTTGTATCATATGTATTGTGTCAAATGTATTGTAACTGACATCAGTTATATATATATATATATATATATATATATATATATATATGAGAATTTTATTATCTGTGTTCCGCATTTAGCTTATCTGTGTTATTATTATATATATTGTCCAAAACTATTATGAACCATCATAGTTCGTTTTATACTGGAATTGGGTATGTCAATGGGAGTAAATAAATAAGAGATGAAGAATAAAAATATATACCACTCCTATCGAGGTAACCAATACTAGTGTAAGGCCCAACTACGGATGGCCGCTCCTATCCAGCCTTATTCTTCGTAATAACAAACAGTATTTCTTTTAATACTCTTTGTTATTGTGAGCATAGAGGTGGGGCGTCACAGTTGGTATCAGAGCTTGGGGTTTATGGACATAATATAAAGCATAACTTAGATGGAACATGTGTTAGAACTATTTGTCGATGTTTTTATTTGTGCGTTGAGTCAAAACTAAAGTTTTGAAATTATGATGAAATTTTTAAATATCTTTATTTAAAATTAAAAGTGAAATTGTGTTTTAATGAGATATTAATTTGTGACTGTTTATCAGAGTGCGCAGCGGAAGCAGTGACACTGTCTTCGCTGAGTACAGCTGATAACCTTTTTTGATTTAAAAATCAAAATATGAAATTGAAATAAATTTCATTTGTTGTTTACATAGCTGGGTATATTTTGTTTCTTTGAAAATTTCGAATCCGATTTGAGGATTCGAAGCGATTGCAGTTATGTGATTTTTGTTGAGATTTTTGCTATTTTGAATTATCTTCATTGAAGATATATTCGAGTGATCTCTTTGTTCATTTTGTAGTACGCGTGCAAATTTGAGTTGCACGTTACTACATTAATTTTATGTTGAACCGGTGTTTGGTTTGAACGTATTTAGTTGCCGTTATTTTTATAACGGGATTTTTACACCGATGTTAAATCTTTGAAGCACGGTGTTTTGTTGACATTTTAATGAATGAAAATTCACTGGTATTATATTTTGATGTGAATTATTTTGATGAGATTTTGACGTATAAAAATTAATGTCGCTTTCGCTTCAGTAACCGTCAAATTTTAAAGTGGATTTTCAAGCGGTTATTCTACAATGCTGATTTGATATCCGTTTTACGGTATTTTGAGAAATACAATTTCCTTATCGAAATTGTTACAGATGTTACTGTTTTAATCACGTGTTCTGAAAATTGTTTTAAAAATTTTACAGTTTGCGCTTTCAAAAGAATGAGGAAGCGATTTAAACGCTTCAGCAAAATTGAGGACTATGAACCCTCACTTTTACTGTTTCGCTTAATTTCGGACTTGTCCGTTTGAGAACATAAATTGGTATTTATTTAAAATACAAAATTTTACAGTTTGCGCTTTCAAAGGAATGAGGAAGCGATTTAAACGCTTCAGCAAAATTGAGGACTATGAACCCTCACTTTTACTGTTTCGCTTAATTCCGGACTTGTCCGTTTGAGAACGTAAAATGTTAATTATTTAAAATACACAATTTTGCACTTTCAAGGAAACGATGAAGAGAATCAAACGATTTAGTAAAACACGTGGTATGGGACATGTGCATTTGCTATTTCGGTTAATTCCGGACTCGTTAATTGAAACATCTGATGTTTGATGGTTCCGATGATTTTGTGTGCTTTCGAGCCACTATGTTGGACCTTCGGGTCATTTGTTGGACCTTCGGGTCATTTGTTGGGCTTTCGGGCCACTCTGCTGGACCTATGGGTTATTTGTTGAGCTTTCGGGCCACTCTGAGGACCTTCGGGTCAAATACCAGTACTAGACCTTCGGGTCACTCTACGGACCTTTGGGTCATCTGATGGGCGCCAAAAACTTATAGTACTTGGTAGGCTTCGGCCATCTGAGATGCACATGTGACGTAGCTAAAACTCGACATCTGATGGGATCGATCCAACCTTTTATGTTGATTTTCAGAGTATCTTAATTGATTTCTAGATATTTGTTGTTTCTAATTATCTGCAGGTAATTAGATATTTGCTGTTATGAGATTTAATCATCGTATCGATAATTAGATATTTGTTGTTTCTGATTATCGTTTTTGATAATCGGATATTTGTTGTTTTTGATTATCGTTTTTGATAATCGGATATTTGTTGTTTCTGATTATCGTTTTTGATAATCGGATATTTGTTGTTTCTGATTATCGTTTTTGATAATTAGATATTTGTTGATTTGAGATTTCCGATTATCGTTTTTGATAATTAGATATTTGATGTTTTCTGATTATCATTTTTGATAATTAGATATTTGTTGATTTGAGATTTCTGATTATCGTTTTTGATAATTGGATATTTGTTGATTTCTGATTATCGTTTTTGATAATTAGATATTTGTTGATTTGAGATTTCTGATTATCGTTTTTGATAATTAGATAATTGTTGATTTGAGATTTCTGATTATCGTTTTTGATAATTAGATATTTGTTGATTTGAGATTTCTGATTATCGTTTTTGATAATTAGATATTTGTGTTTTCTGATTATCGTTTTTGATAATTGGATATTTGCTAGTTTTGCTGATTATGAGATTTTCTAGTCTTTAATTGATTCTAGATTATGTTGATTATATTGAATTGCTGTTTCCTATCTATCTCGGTTGATAGTTAGAGTTTGTTGATAATGAAGTTCGTGTTTTCTAGTTATTTGTTGGATAACTAGATATTTGCAGTTTTGCGATTTGTGATTTGTGTTTTCTAACTATCTTTGCTGATAATTAGATTTTGCTGTTTTCTAATTATCGTATCGATAATTAGATATAGCTGTTTTGTGATTTTCTGTATTTTAATTATCTAGTTGATAATTAAATATTGCTGATAATTGTATTTATTCTGTTTTGTTGTTTTCTGATTATCTATTTGATAGTTAGATTTTGTTGAAAATTTGTAAATTTCATTTATGAAATTAAAAGATTCCTTTGGCGTTTGCGTTCTTGATCTTTATTTTTCTAGCTTAACCAGTTTATGTTAGAAAAATAATTTTTATAGACGACTTTAATTATGAAAATTGCAAGGACGCAATTTTTATAAGGAGGGAAGTCTGTAACAACCCGGAGTTTTACAACAATTAATTATCGTCAAATGAAGATCATATTGGTTGTTAATTATTGTTGGAATTTTAATCGGTTGGTATTCTTTTGAAAATTTATTAGGAGTTAAGCGGGCTTTAAAATCAATTTGGTCCACATTTTCGTTTGTTGGATGCAGTGATAGAGTGATACCGTTCCCCTTTTGTTCATTCGCAAACCCGTTCCCCTTTTTCATCTTTCATTTGCAAACCCTAAACAAAATGAATGAAAGAAAACAAATGGCGGCCTCGTCCCCTTTGCGAAATTTAGGGCTTGCTCGTTCGTCGCTCGTCCCCCTGTGCTTAGATGTTAGGGCTTTTGATTTTCGTGGGCGTCGACTTCATTGTCTCGATCGAATGAAAAGGTGAGTGAATCTTTCCACTCACATCTAATTCGAACGTGTTGGTTTACTTATGGTCTTTGTGATTCTGGCTTTGAACAGTTCCTTTTCCTTCTTGTTAACTTCGATGTTGTTTTGCTTTGACTTCGACTTGTTAATGTTGCATGAATTGCCGATCACTTCGGCTTCGAATTTCTGGCATGTTTGACTTCCTTGGTTTACTTTCGGCTCTGACTTGATTTTGAATTGTTCGATGTGTTATTTTTTTGAAAATGCTATCTTTTCTCTGTTAGAATCGATCTCTTTATTTTGAAATCATTGACTTGGTTGAACTTTGCCTTGGCTACCATGATTTTGTGAATTAGCTGATAATGTTTGACTTCGGCATTGTCTTGTTCAAAACTGCTATTTTGATTTTCTGTTACACTTTGTATCACATCTTTGTACATTTCCTTAACCCTCTGCATATTGTAGTCTTCTTGCTTTACTTTGGTATTTGAAGTTACACTTCATGTATTTCGATATGGCATATGGGTTTGTGCATGCTCTGGTTTTCATGTATATGACGCATGTTGATTATTTGATGTTTACTGGATGGTATCAAGTACATGTCCATATGTCTAATATGCTGGCTCGAGTTGTTCCACCTAGTTCATTGTACTCTGATTGTATTCTCTGGTTTATCACTTGCTGTTGCAAGATGAACTGGGTTCTTGAGTTGCCACGTCATTTTGATTTTTCTGATCTGGTTCATGTTCACTTGATGGCATTGGTCCAGACAATGTTGTTTCACTGTTTTGTTTACATGTGCGTGTTGTTTACTTCGAGTCAGTTTGCATACAGTTGCATTGTTTTATACTTGTTAGCTGCCTGGTCAGTTTGGTTTCATGGTAGCTGTCTTGACCATTTGAGGCAATTGGCATTTTTTTTCATGTGTTCATTGAGAAGTTTAAGTTGCATTGTCGACTTATGTGGTCTAGGTAGTTGTGTCCCAGTGATACATTGTATTTGTTGTAAGTTCTTTTTGAACCTGAGTTATGCTGTGAATTTGTTTGAAACATTGTCATTGAGGTTGGTTTTCTTCTTTGGTCCTGAAGTTGTACTCCACTATATTGATGATTTTGATCATTGTCTGCATATTCACTTGATAGCATTTTGAGCCTCGTTCCGCCTACTGTCATGTTGAACTATTTTGTAGAGATTTTTGGGCTTTGGCCTACTGTTCAATAGCTTCGGCATTGATTGAGTTATATTGCCCAATTCAATTTAATGTTGCATACATGTTGATTTTGTATATTTTGCCACTGAGTGTTATTCATGCATCCAGATGTGCATTCGTGCATGAAGTACTTGTCGACCTTACTTGCTGTCTAGTTGACATGTATGTACTGTCTAGTTTTAGTTGATCTGAGTTTCGCCATATGATTATGTTCATTTATGCTTCTGTTGGTATTGGTGCTTTTGTGCCATAGTTGTATTCTCTGGTTTGATGTGCACTGCGTCTTGAGTGTGCTTGCATCTGAGTTGTTGTTGCAATCTTGCCCTTGTTGGGTTGCATTGCAATGATGCACTGATTCATTTTGTAGCAGTTGTGTTGAGTCATGCTAGTCGTGACTTGACCTCTGCAGTTTTGACTTACTATAGTGGCGAGGCAGTGCACGCGTGCGTGTACTGCAGCCACACGGAAATTTGGTTTGATTTGATCATTTTGTGGTTTTCTAATTATCTATTGATAGTTAGATTCTTAGTTTCTAATTATTATTTAATAATTGGATTTTGTTGTTAATTGTTGTTTAGGAAATTCTATGGTTTTCATATTGTCTTCATCAATAATCTTTTTATTTATCTTGTTGATGATTTGAATTTGCTGATTTGTTGTTTAACACTGTTTAGTGTTATATTTACCGTTATCTGATTCTCTTATTGAAGAATTGGATATACGAGATTTCTGTGATTGTCGTCTATTGATTATTTAATTATTATTGCTTACTTGCATTAATAACTGAGTTTGAATTAGACTGACCCGTGTATTATTTTCTTTTGAATTTAATACTCGGGTCAAACCGAGTTATTACAGGTTGTAGATATCCTGCTTTGGGTTGCTGCTTAAGCTATGAAGTCCTTTCATATCTTTTGAAGTAGTCTTCGTCATTTTGTAGTAGTCAGTGTATCTGATTTAGGTTGATATGTATTCATGTATATTATTCGACAATGTACTTGTATATATAACTTCCAGAGTCGACAGTTGTAGTTGAATCATATGTATTGTGTCAAATGTATTGTCACTGACATCAGTTATATATATATATGAGAATTTTATTATCTGTGTTCCACATTTAGCTTATCTGTGTTATTATTATATATATTGTCCTAAACTATTATGAACAATCGTAGTTCGTTTTATACTGGAATTGGGTATGTCGATGGGAGTAAATAAATAAGAGATGAAAAATAAAAATATATACCACTCTTATCGAGGTAACCAATACTAGTGTAAGGCCCAACTACGGATGGCCACTCCTATCCAGCCTTATTCTTCGTAATAACAGATAGTATTTCTTTTAATACTCTTTGTTATTGTGAGCATAGAGGTGGGGCGTCACAGTAAATAGGCAGGACTTTTCATTTCATCAATAAAGTTAGCTTCTTGAACCAATGAAATTGTGTTCTCGCAAGCAAACCACCGAGTCGATGGGGAAAATCGACTCAAACCGCCAGATCGATGGTGAAAATCGATCCAAACCTTCTTAGAACCAGTGTTGCTCCAACAATGATGAGAAGGTTCAAACCGCCGACTTGATAGGGAAAATCGACTCAAATTTCCATATCGATGGGAAAAATCAATCCAAACCATTTAAGAATGGACATTGCTCCAACAACATCGAGAAGGTTCAAACCATGGAGTCGATGGGGAAAATTGATTCAACCCGCTAGATCGATGGGGAAAATCGATCCAAACCTTCTGAGTATGGGCGTTGCTTCGACAACGTCGGGATGGTTCAAACTGCCGAATCGATGGGAAAAATCAACTCAAACTGCCAGATCAATCAGAAAAATCGATCCAAACCTTCTTAGAACTAGCATAGCTTTGGAAATGTCGGGAAGGTTCAAAACTGCCAAGTCGATGGGGAAAATTGACTCAAACCGCCCGATTGACAAGGAAAATCAATCCAAACCTTCTGAGAACTGGAATTGCTCCGGCAACATCGGGAAGGTTCAAAATCGCCGGATCGATGGGAAAAATCGATCTAAACCTTCTGAGAATTGGCATTGTTTCGGCAACGTTAAGAAGGTTCAAAACCGCTGAGTTGACGAGGATAACCGACTCAAATGGCTGGATCGATGGGGAAAATCAATAGATACCATTTGAGAACTGACGTTGCCTAGACAATTTCCGGAAGGTTTAAAGCAGCCGAATCGATGGGAAAAATTGATCCAAACCTTCTAAGAACTGGCGTTGCTCTGGCAACATCGAGAAGGCCTAAACCATCGAGTTGACGGGGAAAATTGACTCAATTCGTTGGATCGATGGGGAAAATCGATCTACACCTTCTGAACACCAACGTTGCTCCAACAACGTCGGAAAGTGTAATGACCCGTAAATTAGTCGCTTTGTATTTGAATATTTAATAATTTATAAATATTTAAATAATAGATTTTAATAACTAAATAAACACATTTTAATTATTAATTAATGATATTAAAATCACTTTCAAATTTTGTTTACCAAAATAACCACTTCAAATAAAAATAGAAAATTTGACCGAAAAACGTTTTCTGAAATTTTGACTTTTCGACCTCGGAAAGTCGTCGAAAACAATGTGCACATTTTTGTATCACTCATATACACATGCACACACATGTGCACATGTCATATGATAAGATAATCAACGTGTTAAAGTTAATAATCAAGCTTAGTTTAAATATAAAACTTGATTTGACATAAAATGCACAAAATATATTAAATAACCTAAGGAAATTAATTAAATAACCTAACCATCACCTAAACTAGGACCTAAAGCCTGGTGTAGGTGGATCTAAGGAGGGGTAATGTATGTAGTAGGAGTGGTGGAGAGGCATGGCTTCCATATTGCATGATAACATTTATATTATTTAAATGTTTGAGTTAATTTAATATTACTCCACTTCTTTGCCTATAAATACCACCACAAATACTCTTTTCCAACTTTGCATCTTCATTTCAAAGTTCATTATCATAACTTCATGTTCGTGAAATGATCCATGGCTTCCATACGCTCAAAATCCTAGAACAAGCTTTAAAAGATAGCCCTTCTTCATTTCTAAGCTCATTGCATCCACTCCTCTTCAAACAAACACCCCTCCACCAAAACAAAACTCCACAGCCCCCTCGAATCACCTAGCCCGAGCCCCATAGGCCCTAGGTCAAAACCCAAGTTCCACCCCACAAGCCTACACAAGTGCATAAATTCAAGCTAAGGAAATTTGCTTAGCGTTCAAACAAGTTCGGTGGAAGTTAGACTTTGTTTTAGTGTGTTTCGGCGAGTGAATCTTCCACCTTTAAACCATAAAGTTTAAACTATGTTCATGCTCATATTTGTAGTTATTAAATGCTTATTTTATAGTTGTGATAATGGTTTGGATGATGGATTTGTTTGTCACTTGAAAGTTAGTCGCTTCGAAAAGTTAGCAAGCGAATCTCAAGTTATATGAAAATTTAGTAGTTAAATCAATCCCGTTGTAAATAAATGCTTGACATATGTTGTATTATTGTAAATCATCATGTATGTATGCTCATTCCCTTTCTATGTGATGTTTTGTTGTATTGCAAATGACATAAGCTTGAATTCTGAACTGCTCGTATAGCGATAGTCGCTATATCGGCACTATTAGAAAATCACCTTTTATCGAAACCGTTTTGTTTCATAACCGTGCTTGGAATTATTTTATAAGTTAAGGAATTTTTTTATTAATGAGGTTTTCAATAATAAATAATTATTTTAATAATGATTTTTAATTTAATTAATTTATTATTTAATTAATAAGGATTAAGGTTAACTAATTAACTTATTAATGATGTGTTTTAAATTTAACTAATTACTTGGTTAATGATGTTTTTAAATTTAATTAATTATTTTATTTGATGATGTTTAAGGCTAATTAATCTTTTGATATGATGGATTAAGATATATTAATTTATTAATTAATGATGTTTTTAAAATTTATTAATCCTTTTAATTAATGACTTTTAAAGGTTAATAAATCTGTTTAACCTTAATTAATATTTTCTTAAATAAAGTTTTAAATTAATTAATCACTTTTAAATAATGATATTTAATTATTATTTAATTAATTTAATTAATTATAATATTAATTAATTGAATTAATGATGTTTTAAAGGTGCTTTACCCTTTTTAATTAAAGGTTATTGAAGTAAATTAATCAGCTTAGTTAACAAAGTTTTAAAGTTGATTAGTTGGTGTAAAAAGAATATTTTAAGTTGTTAAATCCTTTTTATAATGATGTTTCAAAGTTAGTAAACTCTTTAACAAAGTGTTTTAAAGTTAATACTTGTAATGTGAAGCTAAGTAAGAATTCGGGTTTTTAAAAGAAATTTTTTTGATTTGTTTATGGAAATGAATTAATTTCCATAAAGCGAATCACTTATATGGAATGATTTATTTGTATAATTAGCACTAAACATCGAAGAAGTAGAATTGTCGCTGTTTTGAAAGTTAAGAATAATTGTGAGACATGACTTTGAGCTAACACTACCTTGACTTGTCCAGTATTATTATTAACTAAGAAATTGTACAAGTTTGAATTCGATGAGTGGTGGTATGTATACAAGGCTTAATTTCCATATATGATTGTTTTATATCCTTGATAGTTGGTTTCTCAGCTATCGGTTACTTCGGCTTCTTTATTATCGTCATTCTAAGACGATTTATTGCTCCGTTGAGTATTGATATCCTTTGTCGAAAATGACTAAAACTAAAGCACGAGAGGAGGCTAAGCTATGTGGGGTTGCTCCTATTAGGATACTTTCACATCTCATCTAGATTGGACTCGGTAGCGCTATTAGATATTATTCGGATTCTCGGTAAGGTTTGGCGGGGCCCGACTTGGAGGGTTTCGAGAAGTTTCTCAAAGTAAATGAGCTTCTCAGAAGTATATTACTAGAGGTATACTTCAAGGGAGGTGCACCTTTCTAGTCATTTGTTGAAGATTTTCCTTTCCTTATTTGATTTGAACCTTCAAATTTATTCCCTTATTTCATTGGGAAGAGTCAACCACTCTTCGTGATGTTTAATTATTTATCCATTCTTTATGTTGGATGTTGATTTATGTGGGAGTATACTCGTCGATGTTCAACGGCGTGGTCTCACATGTTTATGTTTAATTTCACACCCATTGTTTTAAAAGTTTTACTCATACTAGATATATCGTCTGACTTGAGTTGTTTGTTTTCCCTAAACTCTCGGGTACTTATTTGAGTAGTCCGAGATTAACAGGTCTTTATCAGGCTCTTTTGAAGATGGCATCCAAGCAGGAGGCTTTTATCTACTTAGTTATCTATTCTGATGTTTATCTAGTTTGTGTAAGTGTGTTTCGTTTTGGGATTTGTAAAGGCAGGATGTTATAACTGCCTAAGCCGATTTGTAGTACTTTTGTGTAACTCTGGTAACTCCCTGTTAAGGAGTAACCTGATGTACCATTGACTGTTATGTTTTATTAGCCAGTTCGTTGTGAATTTTTTTATTCTGTTCTTTATTTCACCCTATGACAATTCATCTTTCCAATGCTTGGCAATGGCACACGAACACCGAGGTTATGTTAAGTGTCATTCCTAGGGGTCAGAATGGTGGGTCTTCATAGTTGGTATCAGAGCATCGGTTGAGCGAACACCTTAGCCTGATTGGGGTACAACTCATTAGAGTTAGGGTGAGTAGAGCCATAGAATGAGTTAATCTTGAGAGAGCGTTCCCTTTCCCCCCCCCTTAAAAGTCTGGTTTTAGATCCTTTATTGCAATTTCTTTTTTTCCTCTTTAACCAGAGGGTTTGTATTTTAATGATACCTATCACTTATCCCGGTTGTTGAAAATGAGTACAAGAGGAAGAAGAGGGAGGGGATCTGGAACCAACACGGCTACAAATGGCAAAGTTCCTAGAAATGAGCCAGTTGTAGAGCCAGTAGTGGAAGTAGTGATGCAAGTTCAGCCGCCTCAGAACTTTGCGACCTTATGTAAGAATTACACTGCTTTAGGTGGTAAGCCTTTCTATGGAACTGATGATATTTTGGGAGTTCAGACATGGCTCCGCTCTTGTGAAAGGATATTCGGGGATCTTCAGTTGGGAGATGCTAGAAAGATATTGTTGGCATCATGTTAGCTTTAGAAAGCAACAATGGATTGGTGGGATTCTATCACCATGAATACACTAGAAGAAGATTTCTCTTAGGTGCAGTTTAAAGTGGTTTTTGAAGCTCAATTTATCCTAGAGGTAGGGATGAATCAGTTGTTCAGAAGTATTATGGATTTGAAACAAGGCAAGACGAAAGTGGCACAGTATGAGCATAGGTTCAATGCATTGTCCTGCTTTGGACCAGGATTGATTGATACGCCACTCAAAAAGAATGAAATGTTTATAAAAGGAATGCGACCAGAATTTCATCAAGAAATGAACAATCATCTCAGTGGTACCTTTACCAATCTGATCAATATGGCTTTGAGATTTGAGGCTCTTGATATTGAGCAAGGAGTTCAGAAAGGAGTAGTGCCAACAATTAATGCCCAACCTTTATCGGTGATACCTATTACTAGTAAGCCATTTTTCAAGCGCAAAGGGAAGAAGAAGTGGTCGGGAAAGAAGCCTGGAGGTGGAGTACAAGCTCAGAATAAGCAATTAGACTTGACCAAGATCCTTTGTTATAAGTGCAACCAAATGGGCCACTTTGCAAATCAATGCCCGAACCAAGCTAGTGGACCACTCTGCTACAATTGCAACAAACATGGACATATAAAGAACCAATGCCCTTTTCCAAGGAAGGGATCATAGGGACAAGCTTTTACTATTATGCAAATAGCATCTACTTCTATAGACCCAAAAGGAAAGAAGATGTTGCAAGGTATATTATCCATTTCTGAAATTCCTGTTAGAGTATTATTCGACACCGGCGCATCCCATAGTTTCATTTCAGTAGATTTTGTTGATAAGTTTAACCTCAAACCCACTCTTTTAAACAATTATCTTTGTGTGTCAAACCCAATTGGGGGTCCGACCAATCTTGACACCATATGTTTGAATGTGCCTATTTCTTATAGAGATTGGCCTTTCTTTTTTGACTTATTTGTTCTTGGGTTCATAGGTTCTGGGGTAGTGTTAGGTTTGGATTGGTTGTCTAAATTTAGAGCGATCATAAATTGTAATCAAAGGATTGTCAGAATTAGTGATGCTGGAAATGTTGATATGGATATTTATTATGGGGAGCCTGATAAGTTGATGAGAATTTTACTTTATTCCCTCAAAGTACCCAAAGAGGAGATAAGGAATATACCAATTGTCCGGGACTTCAAGGATATTTTTGAAGAAGTGCAAGGTTTACCTCCTCGTCAGGAAGTAGAGTTCCACAATAAATCAAACGTCTGATTCCAAGAACTAGACCGATTGTACAACCTCCTCGAAGGTTGGCTCTGAAGGAAAGGAGATAGTTAGAGAAGCAGACGTTTGATTTATTGTAGAAGATGCAGTACATCGAGTTGGGGATTGTCACTAGTGTTCGTTATGAAGGTGGATGGTTCTCTTGGATTGTGTGTAGATTACTGAGACTTAAATAAGAGGACAATCAAGAATAAGTATCCTTTACCTAGGATTGACGACATGTTTGACCAGCTCCACGGAGCTCGGATATTTTCTCAATTGGATCTTGCCACTGGTTTTCACCAATTAAGAGTAGCAGGGGAGAGTGTACCCTTAACAGCTTTCCGTACCTCTGATAGTTTTTACAAGTCGTTAGTTATGTCGTTCGGATTGACTAATGCACCCGCTTATTTCATGGATTTGATGAATAGAGTATTTCGGGATTTTCTTAACAAATTTGTTCTCGTCTTCATTGATGACATTCTCGTTTATTCTAAAATGGAGGAAGAGCATAAGTACCATCTTCATGTTGTTCTAAGTACTTTAAGAAGTTAGGTTTCAAAGGAAAAGTTTTCTAAGTGCCATTTCTGGAAATTTGAAGTTAGATTTATAGGGCACATAGTTTTAGGAGAAGGCATATCAGTGGACTCAGCTAAAGTAGTTGCAGTTTAAGATCGAAAGAAACCCGAAAGTGTGATTGAGGCAGAAGTTTCTTAGGATTGGTAGGTTTCTATAGAAGATTCATTAAATATTTCTCGAAGATTACTTCTCATCTAACAAAGATGACAAAGAAAGATGCTAAGATGGTTTGGACACCCAAGTGCGATCAAGCATTCAATGAGTTAAAGCAGAAATTTACAAGTGCTCCCATTTTAACTATTCCAGATGGGAGTAAAGGATTAACAGTTTACACCATTGCTTGTAGGACTAGATTTGGAGCAGTTTTATTATAGAATGGTAAAGTAATAGCATATGCGAGTCGACGGTTGAAACCTCATGAGAATAATTATCCTATGCATGATCTGGAGCTTTTGGCAGTTGTCTTCGCATTAAAGGTGTAGAGGCACTACCTTTTGGGTGCAAAGTTTGAGTTATCTACGGATCATAAGTCAGTAAAGTATCTTTTTACCCAAAAAGACTTGAACTTGAGGCAGCAAAGATGGCTAGAATTTTGCGTCTTATGACCTAGAGATTCTTTATACCCTAGGGAAAGTAAACACCGTTGTAGATGCGTTAAGTAGGAATGTGGTGACGATCGCAAATTTGGAAGTTAAGCCAGCACTAATGGAGAGAATAAAATATTTCCAGGAAGAAGACCTTATTTTAGATTGGCTTAAGAAGGGTGTTGAAGATAGAATTATTTCTAGTATTTGGATTGACTCTCGAGGCATTTTAAGAATGAATGAACGGATTTGTGTGCTAGATGTTAATGGAATTGGGCAAGATGTACTGAGAGAATGCCATCGATTAAGTTTATCTGTAATGACTCGTAATTTTAACTATTTTAAATTATTAAATTTAATATAATTTTTGAATTAAAATGGTTAGAAATAAAATTAAATGATTTATTAATGTAATTTATTGGATATGAACTAAGATGAAATTTTAAATAACAAAATTCGATATGAGAAAAAAATGATTAACTAATTTTATATATTAATTTTTATAAGTCGAATAAATAAATTTTCTGATATTGGAAGTATCTGAATATATAAATTTTGGAAGCTATACTAAATTTTAAAACGCTAATTTCTAAATATGATAATATATATATATATATAAACTCCACCATTTCAAACTTTTGATTATATATATATATATATATATATATATATATATATATATATAGTAAACATGTGTATATCGAAATGTATATGTAAATAGGTAAAATGTAGATATGTATATGATGACAAAATATATATAATTATATATATATATGTATGTATGTATATGTGTTTATATAAAATAGTGAATATGTAAATATATATATGGTAAAAATAGTGTATATGTAAGCATGCAGGATATATATATATATATTCATATATGAAGCTTCATCATGACAACTTAAAAATGAAGCTCACAAAATATCAAATCAAGTCATGCACACATAATATATCAAATCAGCATACATTAAAATCAAATCAGTAAAAGGCTGGAAAGAAAATTTAAATGGAAGATGTGAAGCCTGTAAATAATCCCAGCCACCCTAGTGTGCACCCTAGCCTCCTTCTATGTTCACTGCTCTTTTCCTTCCTCTATATATACTGACTCACTTTTTCACTTACCTACATTTAAAAAAACAAGAGGATCTGCCATTAACATTTAAAAGGTTTAAGTTGATCAAAGCTCGAAGGGGGGAAAAGATAAAGCAAGCAGTAATCATCTATATTAAAAACTATTAGTAAACCATCTTCTTTTGTTCACTGGTTATCACCTATATATATATGATATATACATGTATTTATATATATATATAACTGGGATTTTGGATAAATCTATGATGTATGTAAATGAATATGTGATTGTTTTAAGGATTTGTAAATGTATATGTCAATTCAACATGATAAGTTCACCAAAGCTACTTTTCTTCTTTCTCACAAGTTCTGGTATATGTTTTTGGATATAAAAACAGTGAACCCTTAACTTCAAAAATCATTATCTTATAGTCTATTTAGTTTTAAATCTTACTTCCAAAACAAAACTTGTTTGTTTTCGAGTATAGTGTATTTTAAAATTTATTTCATTGAGTTTCATGTAGCGTAGAAGAAGAAAACCCTATGTTACAATAAGTAACTTAAGTTTGGTTAAATTTCGTATATCATGATTTTGAGATTTGATTATATGGTCATGTTAGTTGTTGAAAATCATAAATTTTGGAGGTGGTTTGAGAATTTTTAGTTTTGTATTGAAGGAGAAAGGGAAAGATGAACAGATTTGGGCGTGATGGCAAATTCAGGCGTTGTGGTTGATTTTGTGTCATAAGATTTGGAGTGGAGGAGGTTCAGGGGATGGGGAATCCAGGAAAATTAGTGCAGTTATTTTTAGGGGCATGTGTGGGACGGACGTAGTTGAACTAGGGTTTAAGGGTTGTTGTTGTTGGTATCGGGTTCGAAAATAATGGCGATGACGTGAGAGAAGGAGGGACGTGCGCACTAGGGGGAAAAGGTCGAGGAGGTTGTGGCAATGCTCTGGGTGAAGTCTGGTGGGTGATGGTGGTCAAGATGGTCATGGCGAGGCATTAGAGTGGTTTTGGTTAGTTCCAGGTTTGGGTTGGAACATTTGATTCTTCAAACTGAAGCTTCACCAAGGGTTCTACGGTGTTCAACGAGGTGCTGTGGTCATGGGCGATGTGTGGAGATGGTCAGCGGCATGTCACGGTGCTTAGGATGTGTGGGTATGTGCACACATTCATGCACACGTTCGTGCACGTTTCTGGAGTTGGAATGAATAAGAGAGGGAAGAAAAGAAACTGGAGGGAGGAGGAGGAAAAGGTTTGGGCCTTGTTTTGTTAGATGGACCGGGTTTAATGCTTTTGGGCTGGGTTATGGGTTTGATTTTAAAAGGTAAATTAAATTAGTTTTATACTTAATAACCTGCAAAACTTGAAACTCCATTTTGTCTTCATTCTAAATCCAATCGACACGAGAGTTTTTGTGACGTGTTCCTATAGTCTAGTAGTTCCATCTGAAATAATATTATCAAGTTTTCTACAATGTGAAACTTAAGGATTTATGTTAATTGAAAGAGATCAATTAAGCAATTTCTTAATTTTTAATTATATGTTGATTAATCAATAAATTGTAAATTGACTGTTAAAGTTTATTAAACTAGGAATAAATCACTTCATTAGAAAATTTTAAATAATATGGGTTTAAAATATAATTCGACTCAGTTAATTGAACCCAATTAAAATTCTGATTTGTAAATGGATTTAATATTAAATATTAATCGTTGATCGAGTTAATGATCCATGCTTTGACTGATATTGTTCTTGGATATTGATTTCAATTATTTGTTGTCTATGTTATTAGGTAGTCAAACAAATTAAAGTAAATAAAATAAAATGCTAACACGTTCTATCGGCCAGTAAATTGACTAGAACTGATCGCTATCTCGATTTCGGAAAATGGAATGATTACAAGCGAATTATTTTTGATGGACTGGTTTTGATAAAGTGAACATATGGAATGAATTTCCATATGTGAATATTGACACCCTGATTGTGAAATTGTTAACTGATCAAATTGCCCTTTTTAAATTTATCATTTGAGTTCGAAGAGACTGGGATCGGATATCAGCATTATCCGAAACCACTTCGATCCAATAACCACCACGAACCTTTACGGATATTGATTTTAGAGCCTAGTATGTTGGAATTTAATTAATGCAACAATTTCGACTATTTAATAAGTATTTATACTTAGACACTATTTTAATATCACAGGATTTTCTATAAAATATTTTGGTTATCGTAAGGGAAAAACCCATCGTGTTTATGGGTGACGCGATCTTACGATTTACCTTTGTTTTCAAAGGATTTTGAAATTAATAATGATTCAAATTAAGTGTGTTTACTCACGCTGGTTTTCCAGACTGATTCGGGTGTTACTTTGTTGTAAAGCTCGGGTCAGACCGAGTATTACAGATTCGGGTTAGGATGCTATGGAGCTCAGGAGACGAACTGGATGACAGAGTCGTATTACACGTACTTGATTATATTCCGCTGCGTATTGTAGGCTGTATATTCAGCACTTTTGAGGACAAGTTATTATAATTGTCCAGATTTCTATGTTGATGGTTGTACTTTGATAATTTGTATGTATATTAACAATTACAGTTTTCTTGTATAAAAATATGTTATTGTATATTATATTTGTTTCGCTGCGATTGTGAGATTCTACGTTGTTGTTATTTCTGTTTCTTCTTCTATCTCTTTTCTTCTTAATCCCTAATGATTTGGTATTTCCGGCACTCGATTGCTAGGCATTCTATACAGTGAACGTATAAATGTCTATTTTCGAGGGTCGAAAATCCCCGTTCGTCACATATGGTATCAGACCAGGTTAAGCGAGAACCTTGGCTTTGGTGGGGATTTCTCATTAGAGATAGGGTCAGTAGTACAATAGAATGAGTAGAGTGTATGATATATAAGAGCGTACTTGTTATTTTCTTATATAATAATTTTAAAAGAAATAATTTTTGAAAATTATTATAGTATATTGAGGCGGTTGGTTGTTAGTAATCAAAATAAGATTATAAAAATTAAGTGGTTATATCTATATAACCAAATAGAAATTAGATAAGAATGAGTTATACAAATGAATTAAGCTAAAAATAGGTTCAAACCAGAATTTAAATCCCGGAAATTTTGGAAGTGTTTTTCAAAGTGTTTTGAAATGAAATAATTATACCCTGATTATATTTTTATATAAAGAAATAATTTTTCAAAAAATTATTATGCAATGTGTTTGGTTTCTAGATATGATAACATTGATTATTATCATAAATCGATTGTTGTGCCTTAATAAAAGATGCTTAATACAATATAAACAATAATAAAACATTCTGAAATGTTTTAAGGAAGTGAAATTATATAAGCATAATTTATAATTGTGACTTATAAATGGATTTAAATTGAGAAGTTTTGAATCTAAGCCCCGGAAATTTGGAAATGTGTTTCAAAGTGTTTGAGGAAAGAATAAGTAATATTATTTAGATAATTTTTTATATGGAAATTTTTGTTTTGAAAACAAGGGTTGTTTTGGTAATTCCGAAGGAATTTGTTTTGGGAAAAACCAAGGTTGGTTTAAATTTAAAAGTGTGATCTGGTATATAAATGGGATATATGTGTATATATATGATTTTAAGGTGATTTGAAATAAATATCGGGTGTTTGAATTCTGGGATTCCCATTAAAAAGAGAAATAGAGCCAAAGGAAAATAAGTTTTTGAACTTATAAGTGGGAAGTGATATTAGTAAGAAGAAGTATAGAAATTGAATTCTGTAATATAAAAGTTTAAATTGAGTGGGTTTAAATTGGTTGAACGAATTGAAAATTTACTCAGGCTAAGTTAAATAAGTTTGAACTTAAACTTGAAATTGGAAATTTTAGATAAAATTAAAATTAAAATTTAACTTATGGAAATTAAATAAATTAAATTGTAAAAAGGGAAAGGTATAGACTTGATAAAAAGGTGCCAATGGAGTTATGTATGAATGGCTTCAAAAACGATTTTTGAAATAAAATGGGTTTCGAATTCTGAGAATTAGAATGAACCAAATTATCAAATTAATGGATTGAATGGCAAAATTTAACCTTGGATATTGAAATTTAACTTATGTTAAGTAAATAAGGGAGTCGAAGGAAATTGAATTTATCTGTAATAAATAAAAAGGCAAAGAAAAAATTTAGTTAGTTTTATGAATTTACTTATGTCTTTGAAACTTTAGAAGTATAACAAATTGATCGAGAACAAATAAAGAAGATGCCTAGAAATAAGGATAATAACCAAAAATTCAACTAATCAAGGTTTTAATTATAGGTTAGAAAGTCCTATTAGAATCTAGTCCAAGTTGTAAAAGATGGCAAAAGGAGAAGAATGGAAGGCAAGGTGTAGGGAGCGGAGAGCAACTTCATGTAAGGCACGGGAAGAAGCAAGAATGGAACTAGAGAAACGGATTAGTGAAAGAGCTAGACTAGGTCCTTATGATAATATCATATGTTATAAATGTCACAATAAAGGACATTACGTCGTCAAGTGCAGTAAACCAAGAAAGGAAAAGAATGAGGAAGTCAAACGTTTTTGCTCTGAGATTTCATGCTTTAAGTGTCGTGAGAAAGGACATTTTCTAAACCGTTGCCTTAAGGTGAGGAAGATGAAACATAAACCCGTAGTATCAGTCGATGGGTCAACCATTTGCTACCATTGTAAAATGACGTAACACATCGTTAGAAATTGTCCTGAGAGACGAAATAAAAAGCAAGTTGTGGAACGCCCTACGAATGGCATGAAAATCATCAAAGATGGAAGTATAGAGTTCTTTTGTGGCAAATGAAAGAAATAGGGACACCCTGATATAAATTGCACGGACGATTTTGATGAAATGTTAAGGAATACTTAAGGAAGTTTTTATGAAGGATGCAGAGTGGTGAGAAATGGTGGGTAGAGTTCGTTGTAATATAAGTAGGGCTCTATTCTTTCCTAAACCCCTAGGTAGTTGTTAAGGCGTCAAGATTTATGACCTTTTTATATGGATGAATGGATGTAATTTTTAACTTACTAGTGTTGTAGTCTATCGATGTTGTAAAATATTTTTGAAGAAATATAATCTTATATAAAATCACTTTTTATATTGATTTGAAAATAAATTTATAATTACTAAACACAAATGTGAAAATTTATTTGAATGAAGAATGAATAGTTGCTATAACTGAAATTTACTTTATAAGAAGTAAGAAATGTTACAAATAACTTTGTAGAGTAATCGAACTTGGAAATTTGATTTGGCATAAACTGAGATTTTATATACGATAGTTATATATTCAAACTCCCTTTGTTGAATTTATAACCAGAAGGAAATGAACTTTGAAAGATATTTGAAAATACTAAATGGAGTTTATATAAATATGAAGTAGATCCAAAAACTATTGATCCTTAAATTATTCGAGTTGGAAAGAATGATCTTATATGTATATGAGAATGAAACTGAAATAGTTTTGGAACCTATTGATTTTTAAAGACATTTGATTTTAGCAAATAGTCGATTTTGGAAATTAGATAAAATTTATATGTGATGCTTATTAAGTGTATGATTTGATAGATATTGTATATATATATTATGATATGTTTTGAAATTAAAGTTACGGAAAAGCACCCGCCACGAAAGTTGGAAATTTGGAGTAGGAGATCCATTGGGTGGGTCTACCTTAGAATCCACAGGGTCGGTTCAATTAGAATTGGGATCCTAGAGGACGTCCGGACATAAACTCATGAGTTCCTGGTGATCATTTGTTTGCATAGCGTAAATCGAGGGGTATTATACCTACAGTTACATATGGTTTTGTTGTGATAGCAAAGCAACCTTTGTGTAACTGCGATCTATGAGAGTTGGTAGCGTAATTTGAGAGGCAGGGATTGCCTACAGTTATGTATGGTTTTTTTGGGATAGCAACGTAACCTTTGTGTAACTGCGATCTATCGTGGTTCCATAGCGTAATTCGGGAGGCAGAGATTGCCTATAGCCTACGTATGATTTCACTAGGATAGTGACGTAACATCGGTAGCTGTGATCTATGTGGTTTTGTTTTGATAGCGTAATTCGGGGGAAAGAGGTTTCCTACAGACTACTTTCGGTTTCACTGGGATAGCGATGCAACCATTGTGTAGCCGTGGTCTATCGTGTTCCCATGGTGAAATCGAGGGGCGTCTATGCCTATGGTTTACTTATGATTTCACCGGGATGGCGACGCAATCATCGTTTTAACCGAGATCCATGGTGGTAAAGAAGGAAAAAGGGGGTGATACTTTCCATATCATTTTTGAAAAAGTTTTTCAAGAATTTTCACCGGGTGTTAAAATAGGTCTACTAAGTACTTAGAGATTTTTAGTCCTACGCCTGATCAACGTATGACTAAAATTCTATAAGAACAATGATAGACTTGTTAAGACATCGAGTTATAAAAAAAATTTATATCAAACTAGCTTGGTGATACTATGAAATTAAAAGGGGTATGTATCTTAAATGTATAATAAAAGAGTAAGAAGTTTAAAAATGTTTTAGAGGATGATTAATTTAGTAATATACATCAAAATTCTAATTCTTGTTTCGTTCCTTTTCGAGGACGAAAAGTTCTAGGGGGGAGATTGTAACGACCCGTAATTTTAACTATTTTAAATTATTAAATTTAATATAATTTTTGAATTAAAATGGTTATAAATAAAATTAAATGATTTATTAATGTAATTTATTGGATATGAACTAAGATGAAATTTTAAATAACAAAATTCGATATGAGAAAAAAATGATTAACTAGTTTTAAATATTAATTTTTATAAGTCGAATAAATAAATTTTATGATATTGGAAGCATCTGAATATATAAATTTTGGAAGCTATACTAAATTTTAAAACTCTAATTTCTAAATATGATAATATATATATATATATATATATAAACTCCACCATTCCAAACTTTTCATAAAATATCAATATATATGTATGTATGTACGTATATGTAAACATGAGTATATGTAAATGTATATGTAAATAGGTAAAATGTAGATATGTATATGATGATAAAATATATATAAGTATATATATGTACGTATATATGTTTATATAAAATAGTGAATATGTAAATATATATGGTAAAAATAGTGTATATTTAAGCATGTAGGATATATATATATATATATTCATATATGAAGCTTCATTATGACAACTTAAAAATCAAGCTCACAAAATATCAAATCAAGTCATGCACACATAATATATCAAATCACCACAAAGATAAAATCAGCATACATTAAAATCAAATCAGTAAAAGGTTGGAAAGAAAATTTAAATGGAAGATGTGAAGCCTGTAAATAATCCCAGCCAACCTAGTGTGCACCACTAGCCTCCTTATATGTTTACTGCTCCTTTCCTTCCTCTATATATACAGAGACTCACTTGTTCACTTACATACATATCAAAAAACAAGAGGATTTGCCATTAACATTTTAAAAGGTTTAAGTTGATCAAATCTCGAAGGGAGGAAAAGATAAAGCAAGCAGTAATCATCTATATATTAAAAACTGTGAGTAAACCATCTTCTTTTTCACTGGTTATCACCTATATATATAACTGGGATTTTGGATAAATCGGTGATGCATGTAAATGAATATGTGAATATTTTAAGCATTTTTGCATGTATATGTGAAAAAGATGATCAGTTCACCAAAGCTACTGTTCTTCTTTCTCACAAGTTCTGATATATGTTTTTGGATATAAAAACAATGAACCCTTAACTTCAAAAATCATTATCTTATAATCTATTTAGTTTTAAATCTTGCTTCCAAAATAAAACTTGTTTGTTTTTTAGTATAGTGTATTTTAAAATTTATTTCATTGAGTTTCATGTAGCATAGAAAAAGAAAACCCTATGTTATAGTAAGTAACTTAAGTTTGGTTAAATTTCGTATATGATGATTTTATGATTTGATTATATGGTCATGTTAGTTGTTTAAAATCATGAATTTGGAGGTGATTTGAGAATTTTTAGTTGTGTATGGAAGGAGAAAGGGGAAGATGAACAGATTTGGGCGTGATGGCGAATTCAGGCGTTGTGGTTGATTTTGTGTCATAGGATTTGGAGTGGAGGAGGTTCAGTGGATGGGGAATCCATGCAAATTGGTGCGGTGATTTTTAGGGGCGTGTGTGGGTCGGACGTAGTCGAACTAGGGTTTAAGGGTAGTTGTTGTTGGTATCGGGTTCGAAAATAATGGCGATGACGTGAGAGGAGGGACGTGCGCACCGGGGGGAAAAGGTCGAGGAGGTTGTGGCGATGCTCTGGGCGAAGTCTGGTAGGTGATGGTGGTTAGGGTGGTCAGGGTGGTCGTGGCGAGGCGTTGGTGTGGTTTCAGTTGGTTCCAGGTTTGGGTTGGAACTTTGATTCTTCGAACCGAAGCTTCACTGTGGGTTCCAGGGTGTTGAACGAGGTGTGGTGGTCATGGGCGATGTGTGGAGATGGTCGGCGGCATGTCACGGTGGTTACGATGCGTGGGTATGTGCACACATTCATGCATACGTTCGTGCATGTTTTTGGAGTTGGAATGAATAAGAGAGGGAAGAAACATAACTGGAGGGAGGAGTAGGAAAAGGTTTGGGTTTTGTTTTGTTAGATGGGCTGGGTTTAATGCTTTTGGGCTAGGTTATGGGTTTGATTTTAAAAGGTAAATTAAATTAGTTTTATATTTAATAACCTCTAAAACTTGAAACTCCATTTCGTCTTCATTCTAAATCCAATCGACGCGAGAGTTTTGCGTTGTGTTCCTATAGTCTAGTAGTTCTTTCTGAAATAATATTGTCAAGTTTTCAGCAATGTGAAACTTAAGATTTATATTAATTGAAAGAGATCAATTAAGTAATTTCTTAATTTTTAATTATATGTTTATTAATCAATAAATTGTTAATGGGCTGTTAAAGTTTATCTAAGAATAAATCACTTCATTAAATTTCTTTAAATAATTTGGGTTTAAAATATAATTCGACTCAGTTAATTGAGCCCAATTAAAATTCTGATTTGTAAATGGATTTAATGTTAAATATTAATCGTTGACCGAGTTAATGATCCATGCTTTGACTGATATTGTTCTTGGATATTGATTTCAATTATCTGTTGTATGTGTTATTAGGTAGTCAAACAAATTAAACTAAATAGAATAAAACATTAACATGTTCTATCGGCCAGTAAATCGACTGGAACTGATCGCTATCCCGATTTTGGAAAATGGAATGATTACAAGCAAATTATTTTCGATGGATTGGTCTTGATAAAGTGAACATATGGAATGAATTTCCATATGCGAATATTGACACCCTAATTGTGAAATTATTAACTGATCAAATTGCCCTTTTTAAATTTATCGTTTGAGTTCAAAGAGACCAGGATCGGATATCAGCATTATCCGAAACCACTTCGATCCAATAACCACCACGAACCTTTACGGATTCTGATTTTAAAGCGTAGTATGCTGGAATTTAATTAATGTAACAATTTCGACTATTTAATAAGTATTTATACTTAGACACTATTTCAATATCGCTGGATTTTCTATAAAATATTTTGGTTATCGTAAGGGAAAAACCCATCGTGTTTATATGGGTGACGCGGTCTTACAATTTACCTTTGTTTTCAAAGGATTTTGAAATTAAGAATAATTCTAATTAAGTGTGTTTACTCACGCTGGTTTTCCAGACTGATTCGGGTGTTACTTTATTGTAAAGCTCGGGTCAGACCGAGTATTACAGATTCGGGTTAGGATGCTATGGAGCTCAGGAGACGAACTGGATGACAGAGTCGTATTACACGTACTTGATTATATTCCACTGTGTATTGTAGGCTATATATTCAGCACTTTTGAGGACAATTTATTATAACTGTCCAGATTTCTATGTTGATGGTTGTACTCTGATAATTTGTATGTATATTAAGAGTTATAGTTTTCTTGTATAAATATATGTTATTGTATATTATATTTTTTTCCGCTGCGATTGTGAGATTCTATGTTGTTGTTATTTCTATTTCTTCTTCTATCTCTTTTCTTCTTAATCCCTAATGATCTGGTATTTCCGGCACTCGATTGCTCGGCATTCTATATAGTGAATGTATAAATGTCGATTTTCAAGGGTCGAAAATCCCCGTTCGTCACATTATCTATCCATCTAGGAGTAACTAAAATGTTTCAGAATATGAAGAAGACCTTTTGGTGGAAAGGGATGAAGAGAGCGATTTCGATCTTCGTGAGCCAGTGCGCAAATTATCAACAGGTCAAGAGTGATCGGCAGAACACTGTTGGGTTACTCCAACCATTACAGATACCGAATTGGAAGTGGGAGCAAGTATCCATGGAATTTATCGATGGGTTGCCTAGAACAAGAAGAGGTAATGAAGCCATTTAGGTAATTATAGATTTATTAACAAAGAGCACCCACTTTATTCCGGTAAAGTCTACAGGAACTGCAGCTTCTTTGGCAGAGATTTATTTGAGGGAGATCATTCAACTGCATGGAATTCCAATCCGTATAGTTAGTGATCGAGATCTCATCTTCACCATCAATTTTGGGGAGCATTGCAAGCCGATTTAGGGACAAAGTTGAATTTGAACACAGCCTATCATCCGTAGACAGACGGACAAACCGAAAGGATGAACCAAATTTTGGAGGATCACTTAAGAGCATGCATTTTGGATTTTGGAGGTTATTGGGAAGATCATCTGCATTTGATAGAGTTCTTTTATAACAATAGTTACCAAGCTAGCATTGGCATGGCGCCCTATAAAGCTTTATATGGATGGCCATGTAAATCACCTTCATGTTGGGTAAAGATTAGAGACCGTTTAGTTCTTGAACCAGAGATAATATAAGAAGCATCATAGAAAATGACTATGATAAAGGAAAGGAAGAAAGAAGCCAGGGATCAACAGAAAAGTTATGCCGATCAGAGGAGAAGGGACTTGGAGTTTGCGGTCGGGGATTTGGTATTTATGAAAGTTTCCCCGATAAAAGGAGCTGTAAGATTTAGAAGGGAAGGAAAACTAGCACCCAGATTCATTGGATCATTTAGGATCCTTGAGAGAATTGGATCGCTGGCCTATAGAGTAGATTTTCCTAAGAGATTGTCTGAAGTTCATAATGTTTTTCATGTATCTCATCTAAGAAAGCATGTTCATAATCCATCTTTGATTGTTGAGATGTCTTTTCAGGAAGACTTAGAGATAGAACCAAATTTGACGGTAGTCCGACATCCAGTTCATATTATAGATCGGGATGAAAGGAGATTGAGAAACAAGGTGGTAAAGCTTGTGAAGGTTCAGTGGAGTGATGGCCCTCGCCATTGTACTTGGGAGACTGAGGATCATATTAGGGAAACTTACCCTGATGTAATGTCAGGTTAGTTGTTTGTTGTTTGAATGCATTGTGTATATTCTTGTATAGCATAGCTGCTTTGCATTGTTATGTGAATTTCTTGGTATAATATTTACCATTTGAAGTGTCTCTTTGTGTATTAATTTCGAGGATGAAATTCTCCTAAGGGGGGAGTGTAACAACCCGTAAATTAATCGGTTTGTATTTGAATATCTAAATAATTTTTAAACATTAAATAATGGATTTTAATAATGAAATAAACACATTTTAAATATTAATTAATTATATTAAAATCATTTTTAAATTTTGTTTACCAAAATAATTAGTTCAAATAAAAATAGAAAATGTGATCAAAAAACGTTTTCCAAAATTTTGACATTTCAACCTCGGAAAGTCATCGAAAACATTGTGCACATTTTTGTATCACTCATATACACATGTGCACACATGTCATGTGATAAGTTAATCAATGTGTTAAAGTTATCATGCTTAGTTTAAATATAAAATTTGATTTGACATAAAATGCACAAAATATATTAAATAACCTTAGGAAATTAATTAAATAACCTAACCATCACCTAAACTAGGACCTAAAGCATGGTGTAGTGGACCTAAGGAGGGGTAATGTGTGTACTAGGAGTGGTGGAGAGGCATGGCTTCCATGTTGCATGATAACATTTATATTATTTAAATGTTTACGTTATTTTATATTATAATACACGTCTTTGCCTATAAATACAACCACACATACTCTTTTCTCACTTTGCGACTTCATTTCAAAGTTCATTACCATAACTTCATGTTCATGAAATGTTCCCTGGCTTCTATACACTCAAAATCCTAAAACAAGCTTGAAAAGCTAGCCCTTCTTCATTTTTAAGCTCACTACATCCACTCCTCTTCAAACAAACACTCCTCCACCAAAACAAAAACCCACATCCCCCTTGAATCACCTATGCCGAGCCCCATAGGCCGAATCCAAATTGCACCCCTTAAGCCCACACAAGTGCATAAATTTAAGTTTAAGAAGCTTGCTTAGCGTTTAGACAAGTTCAGTGGAAGTTAGACTTTGTTTTAGTTAGTTTCGGTGAGTGAAGCTTCCACCTTTGAACCATAAAGTTTAAACTATGTTCATGCTCATATTTGTCGCTATTAAATGCTTATTGTATAGTTGTGATAATGGTTTGGTTGATGGATTTGTTTGTTGCTTGAAAGTTGTCGCTTCGGAAAGTTAGTAAGCGAATCTTAAGTTATATCAAAATCTAGTAGTTAAATCAATCCCGTTGTAAATAAGTACTTGATATGTGTTGTATTATTGTAAATCATAATGTATGTATGCTCATTCCCTTTCTATGTGATGTTTGATTGTATTGCAAATGACATATGTTTAAATTCCAAACTGTCCATATAGTAATAGTCGCTATATCGGCACTTTCGGAAAATCACCTTTTACCGAAACTGTTTGGTTTCATTATCGTGTTTGGAATTATTTTACAAGTTAAGCAAGTTTTTGATTAACGATGTTTTAAATAATAAATAATTATTTTAATAATGATTTTTAATTAAATTAATAAGGATTAAGATAAACTAATTAACTTATTAATGATGTGTTTTAAATTTAACTAATTACTTGGTTAATGATGTTTTTAAATTTAATTAATCATTTTATTTAATGATGTTTAAGGCTAATTAATCTTTTGATAATGATGGATTAAGATTTTTAAATTTATTAATTAATGATATTTTTAAGATTAATTAATCCTTTTTAATTAATGACTTTTAAAGGTTAATAAATATGTTTAACCTTAATTAATATTTTCTTACATAAAGTTTGAAATTAATTAGTTAGTTTTAAATAATGATATTTAATTATTATTTAATTAATTTAATTAATTATACTATTACTTAATTGAATTAATGATGTTTTAAAGGTGATTTACCCTTTTTAATTAAAGGTTATTGAAGTAAATTAATCAGCTTAGTTAACGAGGTTTTAAAGTTGATTAATCAGTGTAATAAGAATATTTTAAGTCGTTGAATCCTTTTTACAATGATTTTTCAAAGTTAGTAAACTCTTTAACAAAGTGTTTTAAGGCTAATACTTATAATGTGGAGCCAAGTACGAATTCAGGTTTTTAAAAGAAAAAAATTTGATTTGTTTATGGAAATGAATTAATTTCCGTAAAGCGAATCACTTATATGGAAATGAATTATTTATATAATTAGCACTAAACATCGAAGAAGTAGACTTTTCGCTATTTTGAAAGTTAAGAATAATTGTGAGACATGACTTTGAGGTAACACTACCTTGACTTGTCTAGTATTATTGTTAACCAAGAAATAGTACAAGTTTGAATTCGATGAGTGATGGTAAGTATATAAGACTTAATTTCCATATACGATCGTCTTATATCCTCGATAGTTGGTTTCTCAACTATCGGTTACTTCAGCTTCTTTATTATCGTCATTCTAAGATGATTTATTGCTCCGTTGAGCATTGATATCCTTTGTTGGAAATGAGTAAAACCAAAGCATGAGAGGAGGCCAAGCTATGTGGGGTAGCTCCCATTAGGATACTTTCACATCTCATCTTGATTGGATTCGATAGCGCTATTAGATGTGAAATATTCGGTTTCTAAGTAAGGTTTGGCGGGGTCTGTCTTGGAGGGTTCCGAGAAGTTTCACAGAGTAAATTAGCTTCTCAGAAGTATATTTTTGGAGGTATACTTCAAGGGTGGTGCACCTTCCTAGTCATTTATTGGATATTTTCGTTTTCTTATTTGATTCGAACCTTCAAATTTATTCCCTTATTTGCATTGGGAAGAGTCAACCACTCTTCGTGGGGTTTTAATTATTTATCCATTCTTTACGTTTGGATATTGATTTATATAGGAGTAAACCCATACCATGTTCAGTGGCATGGTCTCACGTGTTTGTGTTTAATTTCACACCCATTGTTTCAAAAAATTTACTAATACCCGACTTATCGTCTAACCCGAGTTGTTTGTTTTCCTTAAACTCTCGGGTACTCATTTAATTTGAGTAGTCTGAGAGTAGTGAGTCTTTGTTGGGCTCTTTTGAAAACGGCGTCCGAGCAGGAGGCTTTTTTACTTAGCTATCTATTTTGTTATTTATCTAGTTTGTGTAAGTGTATTTTGTTTCGGCATTTGTGAAGGCAGGATGTTATAACTACCTAAGCCGATTTGTAGTACTTTTGTGTAACTCTGATAACTCCCTGTTAGGGAGTAACCTGATGTACTATTGGTTGTTGTGTTTTATTTAGCAGTTTCATTGTGAGGTTTTCTATTCTGTTCTTTATTTCACCCCATGTCGATACATCTTTCTGATGCTTGGCAATAACATCCGAACACCGAAGATGTGTTAAGTTTCGTTCCTAGGGGTAAGAAAGGTAAGTCGTCATAGAAAGAACATGAACCGTCGAGTCGATAATGAAAAACGATACAAATCATCGGATCTACAGTGGAAATCAGTCCCTATCTTTTAAGTACTGGGTTGCCTCAATAATGCTTGTAAGATGCAAACCACTAAGTTGGTTAAGAAACCAACTAATAATTTTCGGAACTTGATATCGCCCGAAGATTAGGGATAACATATAGAATTAACCATAGCCTAGAGACAATCAATGTCGAAGGAAAATCCAAGGACTTGAGCTGTCCATACGCAAGTTTCTAGAGATAGAAATTAATGCACGAGCAGGATCTCAATATTGAACTAAGGAGAATTTGTTATGATGAAAGATTACGATAACGCATCTTTTCGATACAAGCATCCAGGTTGACAATAGCAGATGATGTGAACTTAGAGGAAGTCGATTGTGGTCAAAGAATCGATAGCATCTAGAACCAAACTCTTGGAATCAAGCAATGGAATCACAAATTCATAGAGTTAGGAATTATCAAGCGGACTAGGCTAAGGGCAACCAAATGAGTTGCTCGAAATACCTGGCCACTCATCAAATGCTCGGATTCAACATCCAGGGTAATCAGCCCTATGGACCAGCACTCAAACACCAACACTTGGTCGAAATAAACTAAACCTGGTCCAAACAAAAACAGTCATGGAGTTAGCTAAACCGGGTCACGACATAGCTTTGTAAAGCCAGATGGAGCATTTTGGCAATTGAAATAGGGCAATGTATCAAAATATGCTAAAATAACTGTAGGAATATTATTCACATGCACAGAGTTGTAGTAAATAAATAACTCTGAAAAGCAATATATGATATGGGAAATTGTAGTACAGGCAGTCTTATTATATATACATGCAGTGATACACAAACAATCACAATACATAAAATGTAGGAAAATTACACAAGAGAGATTACAACTGAAAAGATACTCTTTCATTACTAATATCTATTTATGTACATGAACCAATAGCGGGGGCTGTACCCACACAATACTGGCATGTTTCAGACATCACAAAGTAAAAAGGAAATAAAGTATGGACTCAATCAAGACAACGACAACAAAAACCCAAATACTCAGCTAATACACTATTGAGTCTTCACTTCTTACTGTCTGGATGGGGGAAGATATTCTTTCAATTTTTTCCCTTCTCCTTGCTAAGAGGAATCTAGTCTTCAGTATGAGTGGACCTTCCTCCGGCACTACAATCAAGCTCCACAAATTCACAAATGGGCACGCCTCTAGGATTTGGCTTGTTGGTCTTTATTGTAAATGGAAGAACTCTTGGCTTGGTGATTCCTGGCTCAGTCTTTAACTTTATCTTTTCTTAAGTCTCTTTCTACAGTTTCTCTGCCATCGTCTCTTGATCAGTTGGGTCAGAAGCATCAATAATTTTGAATGTCCTCCTCCTACGACATAGAATCATCTTCTAATCCTTCCAAGACCATAATTGTTTAGCATTGAAGCTATGTCTAGAGCAAGAGGGATGAGTCGGAGCAGTTATGCTTATGGAAATGACAGTCGACGTTGTGAAAATCACTTCAGTGCCTGAGCTCTGAGAAACAGGAGGCAGAGATGGAACATCTGGCTGACGTATAAGATCACGAAGAGAGTTGTACAATTTAGTAAAGGACTCGGGGGTAAAATTGAGTTGTAGGAGCACTAAAGAAACCAGAGAAATACTGGAACTAGGACTTTTATCTCAAACTTCAATTTCAAACTCTCCTACAGATGGGGCGGGACATAAGGCTTGATCGGTTTAGCGGCTGTCGAAGTAGGAATAATCAACACTGGCCCTTTGGATTTTGAAATAGGTACTTCATGCTGGCCCGAAGATCTTAGGCTAGCAAGGGAACTAGCAATAGTGGCAACACCATTGCCATCCTCTTTGACAAGAATCGATTTTCCTCCACTAAGCATCTCGATCTCTTTGGCACTGAGGTACTGCACCATCAGCTCCACTTCAGAACGATAAGCATGGTGCAATACCTCTTCCCACGCATCAGCAAGAGTCATGGGATAATCATTCTCCAACCACTTCAAGTCTCTACACATAATAATGCTCATGTAGAAGTGTTGAAGGTTGTTGTTGAGCTCTTATCTTTATGTCGCTCTTGCCTTATCTTCCTCGGTCTTCGCCTCTTCAAGATCTTTGAGCTTGCATTGGAAAACTGCAAGCTTATCGATCAATAGAGTATCAAGCTTGATAGTCAGTTTTTTATTGTCTTCCTAGAGCTTCTAGTTCTCTTTGCGGAGCTTTTCAAGCTCGATTTCCTGTTTAGAAAGGGCTTGGTCTTTCAATCATATGATTTCGTCTTTCTAAATGAGCACCTTGGCTTTTTCCCCAACCTTCTTCTTGAAATTAGAACTTTCGGCAAGAGTAGCTTTCAGTTCGTTCCTCTTTACAATTCCATCTTATGTATTAGCATGCTTCAACTTGTCCACCAGCTTATCCATGCTCACTTTTTGTTTTATGGCAACCCTTTCTCTAGCAACTTTGAGCAAATCGTCTTCTCGCTCCTTAATCATCCCCTCAAAGTTGGCTCTCTCCTTTTCGAATGAGTGAATTTGTGTGTAGTTGATTCAGTTTATGTCAGAAAGAACATTGCACAAGCGCTTCCATTCAATTCCCACTTCCACATCTTCTTGAACTTCTTGGAGGTTCTTCAGAGTGATCTCCTTCTTCATATTCTTAATGTCTCGATCAAACTTGACACCGTAAAGAAAAAGATATGGATATGCAATTGACAGCCGCAGTGAGGCATTCGGGAGATTAGACTTAACGATACTCGTAGAGTGAATGGAAGGAGCGGTGGTCAAAGCTTGAGGAGGAGGGATTTTTGTTAAACAGTAGTGTGGACTACAGTGGGTAGAGGAGCGGTAGAAATAGTAGGCCCATAATACTCAAAGGAATCCTTGCATCATTTGCGAGCGTCACGCGAAGAATCTCTACCGAACTCTCTTTTCCTTTTCGCTTTCTCTTTCTTGCTCTCTGTCGGCCCTGCAAGCTTCGTTGTACTCGCGATCCTTCCTCTTACACCTCTGTTCTTCATATTCAATGCGATGAATCGAATGGGGATCGGGAGTCTTTCTTTTGTATGTGCACCCACTGAGCGAGAGAGCTCCATATCTATCGCGGCCCATTGAACCTGAAACAAGAAGGAAAACTCTGTAAATATTGAGATAATAGAAGACAAGTGTATGCAGGGATGAGTGTTACTGATCCTAAGTCAAGTGTATGACACCGATGACCCCCTTAATTACTCTACATACAATGTTCGCATGAATGCAAGGATGGAGTCTCTCCACCTTTGCTAATACTTGTCCCAGGAGAGAGATTGAAGTCAGAAACCACTTCGCCTAGAATATCACCGACAGTGAAATTGATTTCGCTAGAATCACCAAAATTTACAAAAGCATCACTGGGATGGAAAAATCTAGCCACGTTCTCTTCAGTAGTAGTTGCAACTTGGTCATCAGCTTCATCGGTACTTTCGATGATCATGTGTTATGGAGGAGATGAGTGGAGGAGAGTATGACTTATTTTGGACAATTCACCAAATGACTTATCCCCTTCCTCACCAACGTGATAGTTGCTATCATCGTCACTAGCACTATCACCTTCCTCATTGACGGCAGGCTCCTTTACTTCTCACGAATCCCTTGTCTTCCTATGAGATTGTAGCCATTCTAGTGTCACCACCCTCATCACTAGGGGCATAACCTCCCACAGGCCCATCAGTCTCTCTATCAGTAGCTTCCTCCATGTGCTCTTCACCCAATGCACCTTATGCTTCCCCTTGGATATTCTTGTTGGAGCTACGAGTGGGGGTAGTGGAATGAGTATGCGATCTAGAATTGCTTCCTGTTAAGGAATCACTGTCAGCAACTCTTCTAGGGTGAAGCAATCCATACTCTTACAAGTTTGTTAAAGGGAATTTGAAGGTATGCTTATTAGCTCTAACAGCCTTCAAATCATTGAGCATTCCCTTATGCTCCGCTCTATCGTTGCATCTTGGAAGACTTACGGGGAAACATACATCAAGTTAGAAACTCAAAGATTTTGATATGATTGAGACTGGTAGAAAGAAGCTTACTTCCTCTTAACCAGAGATGATTGAATCCCTTTAGGCAGCGGACAAAGAAGTATTCGTTCTTGAAATAAGAATGTTTTCTATAAAGTTTCTCAATGACTTTGCATCTTTTCCAAGCCTCTACTATCATGAAGGAAGGGCAGTCCTTCCTCCTTTTGAACTTTAGTAAATAAATAAGCTCGTTGAATCATGGAGGCCGATCAAATCTTAACATAAAAGAATGTATAGCTAACTCAACAAAGCGTGTCAATTCGGGTGAACTTGGAACAGAGCGATCCTAATTTCTTGAAGAAACCTCATTAAGGAAAAATTAAAAGGCAAAATGGCGCCACCAAGACACATGTAGCGATTGCAGTCTATGAAGCTAGGTGGGGGATTATGATAAAATTCATTTTCGGTTGGCAGACGAACATCTTCCTCAAGGATGCCGAGTTGCAAATTGTTATTTCGAAGCAATTTTGCTGTCAAGGTAGTGAGCACCAACTCCGACAGATCGTTTACAATCCTTAATTCTAGGGGCAATGGATGAGGTATCGAATCAACTGTCACTAGCTGGCCTTGGGCACGAAAGTTGTAGGCTGGCTAGATCCAACCGAAACAGCTGGCAAAACCAGAGTAGTAGAGGATGCAGCTTCGAAAGGAGTAGATGACCCTTGTCGGACTTGAGGCAGGGCAATCGATGGGCCATTCTAAATCGTAAAACTTGGCGTTCAACACAGTCGGGCATGTTTTACTTACAATAAAATTCCCATGTGACCAACACCCGGCATCCAAAAGAAGTCGATGTATGTTAACTGATCGGATTCTGAGTGTTGACCGGGGCAGGTGTTGTGTGTTATCTACACAAAGTGAGTAACATCGTGAACAAACCATCCTGTGTAGGTAGCTCGCTCGCACTAGAAAACAAATTGCATCGCACTTTAAAATTATCTCTTTTGGAACTTAACCATTCTTGATGGAAAATCAATAACGGATCCATTATTTGGAGCGATGCAAAGAGTTTTCTTTTCAGGACTACTAGATGTAAAGAAATAGAAAGGTGGTGCGATGGAATTGTCCAATACGCCCAATTCAAAACAAATCATCACATCAGAATCTAATCGATGATTAGGACTTAGTTAATTTCACAAAGACGGACAGTTGAAGTTGGAGAATGAGAATTGCCTCCAGGACCACATGTATTTAACCGGGACAAGCCGTAACTTCATCACCGATTGAACACGCCAAAAAATCAACCATCTCCCTTCGAATTGAAGTCGAACAAGACCAAATTGTCACCACCACCGTCACCATCTCAAAATCCACCAAATCTAACCTTTAAATCAAGTCGAAATTAACTCAGCCGAGGGTTTCAAATCAGGTCAGGTCCAATTGAATTGAGTAGCGAGTTTGGTGGAGACGGCTTTGCAAGGCGGCGGCGATTGGTCCAGGTTGTGGCAGAGGCAAGTGGAGGTAGTAGATGATTGAAGCTAGGTTGGATTTAGGTCGGCAAAGGAAAACTCGGTAGAGGGTTTAGGCAATTCGACAGTAGAAGAAGGAAATGAAGACTTAAGAAAAAAATGATAAGTGTTTAACTTATAAGAGTTTCCTAAGGGAACATGTCGGTACCAACATGTTTAAGTCGGTACCGACTTACTATCTTCTCTCTGATTCAATTCAAAATTGGTATAGAGAACCTACTCAACAACTTAAAGCGATAAATGAATTCCAGTATGTAGATTACATCACTGATGCAAAGAAAAGAAATATCAATAGGAACTAAAGCAAATTGTTAATAGAAATCGGTTAAGTAAAGTGAAGTAAAAGCGATGTCTCGAGACGACATTTAAATGATTAACAGGAATTCATAGGATAATAGCCCAAAACTTATTTCAATCCAGAGCATGCTTTATTTTTAGTGAAAGTGTACTTTAGAGGGCAAATGTTAACCTGGTTTTTATCCAAGAAAAAATCAACAGAAGTCAGAATGTCAAAATAATGATGAAACGACTTGAAATCATGGAGGCATGCTTAGATGGAGCAAAAGAATAGCTCGGAGAAGTTTCGCTCAAGATACACAAAGCACACAAGTCGGTGCTGACTTGTCATGTCGGTGATGACATGTTTTTGCCTCATATTCATCCACTCAAATTTCACATGAGTTCTTATCTGTCTCTCTCACATGTGCTTGATTAATTTCCAAGGGTTTTGAATGACCTACCATGAGAATTTAAGAGTTAATAGCTAAAACACCAGAATAAGCCAAGCAAGGAAGGAGCAATCACCGAGATCAACTAACAATCAATAGGAACAACATGGGACACACCAAAATGAAGTAAGAAGAAGAGTGCAAGAGAGGTCGATGAAACTCGAACAAAAGAAACATGTCGGTGTCGACATGTTTAAGTTGGTATTGACATGTTTGTTTATCTCAGGTGACTCGGCGATTTTGCAAGTGGCTTTGGGCGACATTTGGACTCTGCTCTAAGTGGACTTCTGGTCCAACACAACTATTTCCTCTATAAATACAAACCGTAGAGACACCAAAACAGGATCTGGTTTTTTCCATCACTACGCGAAAGCTCTGTCTCTTCCTCATCTCCTTCCTCTACACAATAGTCACTAAGGCAGTTACTCTAGGCAATTGTAGAACTTAGAATTTGTCTAACCCCTGTACTGGTGACTTATTCTTTTCCAAATCTTTTGTGATCTCAAACCAACTACACCAAATCTATAAGCAACAAAGCTATAAAGTGGACGTTGACCATGGATTTTCGAACCACAATAAAATCTTGTGTCTCTCTATTTTATTTCTGTTGTTTTTCTTTTATTTTTACTATTATCTACAAGGTCTAGTCTCACAGGTTTCATACAACATATCTTTGGGTGTTGTCATTTTTGGCATCAACAATATATTTGCATCCATTATCCTTTTAAGTATAAAATCGTTTCATTATTGTTCGTCATAAGGGTTCATTTATTTATTCCATCTTAAAACAATAATTATTCTTTAAAACAGATGATATACATTCGTTTTCCTTTATTGTACACCATTTTTCAAATACCCAAAACATCATATTTTAAATCAAAAAAATAATTTTCACTAATCTCTTTCTAAACTATATTATTCTTTTAAACCTTATTCTAAATAATAAACTTCCCAAATATCAATTAAATATAATTTCTGTTATTATTCATAAATAATAACCTTAATAAATTTCGTACTTTAGTTTTAGTAAATTATACTTATTTATAGAAACCATTTAAAATCTATAAATAACCTTATCTATCATTTATTTATTCTCATTATTATTCATTTCATTTCAATTAGTTAGTTTCCAATTCAAATCAATAATTAATTATACTTAAATACCCAAAAGATACGACAGTCAAAAATAATTACCCAACCAAGGCACAATACATTCAAAATATTGTAATAATTAAACAATCATCCATAGACATAACATACATCAATGAATATGATTTTTCATCAATAATTATGGATTTTATAAATTAAATTTCAATTTATTAAGTTAAATAATTCATACCAATGTACTTTTTTCAATAGTCTCCAAACTCGGCAAAACTAATGTCATATCGTTTGAAAGTCCGCCATGAGTCCAATGGAAGAAATCGCATTTGAATCAGAGTTTGTATGTGAAAGATATGGAGGTTAGAAGTTTTAAGGTTTAAATTAAAAATATTAGGTAAGGGCTAAAAAGAAAAAGAAGCACTCACCTCGAATAAAGACTAACCTGAAGAGTAGTCTTTTCTCCTTCCATTACAACCCAAATCGCTTTTAAAATCCAAGTGTACGCATTATTGAATAAATCCCCAGCCTTTTATCAAGTACTGTTTTCTTCTAAAATAGAAGGTATATTTTTTGAAGTAAGAAGTGAATGAACATTGTATAAAAATTCTGTGATTACTTCCCCAGAAGTTAATTTCCTACCGCCTTAACCTTCTTTATTTATAAGATGGGATTTATAAAGGAAATTTGAACATATGCATGTAGAGAGAAACGTATAAATATTTATTAAAAACTTACCAATAACATATAGAAAACTAATTTCTAATCTAGAGGAAATCAATCCCCATAAATAAAAAGATTAATTTGCCTAAGCGTCAATCAATGCACAATTAATCTTTAATTAATTTCCCACAAAATCACAAATCTATGTAATTAATTTCCCACAAAATCTCAAATTAATATAAAACCAATATATATGTATGTGTGTGTATTCAACAATTATGAAATATGTCAATCAACGTGCACAATTAACTCCTAGTCTAAGTAATTAATTTCTCATAATCCATGAAATTAATATACAACTAATTATACACATATTCGGTAATTAATAAATATGTCAATCAATTCATTACATTGAATATACATATATTTATAGAAATGTACAAATTTAATATACCCATAATTAATACAATTTAATTTGCATATAGTTACCATATTTATATCTCACATCAGATTAACTACATATATATAGGAGCACACATATACACATATTTCGTTATATACATACATGCATATATGCATATTTACTATACTTGTTTTTTTTTCATATCTCTCATATATATACACATATGTGTGTGTGTGTGCACGTATTCTCTTTGTGGATATGTATGTTCTTGTTTGTTTTCTATAAAACTTCAAAAATACGTCGTTGGCCAGGATTGAACCCATGACCTCTCTAAGCGAAGACTACTCTCTTTATCAACTATGGTAAACACACTTTTTTTTCCAAAATTAAAACATTGAAAATTATTTGTCATAGACGCAAATCTTTTAGACTTATAAATTCAATATCTTTTGAATCGTAACTCTAAATCCAGCAAAATTATATACCAAACCGATCAGCTCAGAAATATCTTCGCAATGGTTATAAATATGACATCTAATTTGCCCATTTAAAAAAATATTAAATTAATTAAATATTATCTGTGTTGGATTTGCGGATCATTACATTCTTCCCCTTTAAAAGAATTACGCCCTCACAATTCTCCAAATACAGCTTTCAATCAAAATTTATGAATTATTGATTTAATCACAAAATATGGGAAAATACATCAATCATAAGTTAATCACTTATAAAGTAGTACATAACGACCATATAACATTAACCGGTCAAATTCATCCATAAGCTGAATTTAAATTTCCACGCACGTACACTATAGTAACACATACACTTTCTCAACAAAAAAATCCAAACTTTAGTATGTAAAATATCACTTCATTAATAAAGGGTGAAACAATATCAATCATAGATTAATTAATCTCATGCATTTCGATAATTCAACCATAACTGACTATAATTAAAGTCCACAACAAAATATAGGTTGGTCCAAACATGCATGTACAACTAAATGAATATAACTCAATAGTCATCATAACTCAAATAAAGCACACATTTAAAATAATATGGTACTATCACCACATTAACCTATCAACCAATAACAATTAATTTCTATGTTGACTACACATCCTTTGTAGTATGCGTATCCTCAAAATTATCGATGAACTTCCTCATAGTCTCATCCTCAAGATAACTAGTGTATCATCTCATATCTATACCATCTAAAAAAATCACGTGCCCTTACTTATGGTCACATCCCCAAAATAGTATGTGTTTGGTCATGGATACATTCTTAAAATGATTTGATTATCCACTTGTGCTATAACTACATCGATCCTTGCATTACTTGCATGCATTGGATATATGATAACTCGTATGTCCATTTCTCTTTCATGAATTAATGGAAAAATCTTGGTTTTATATGTACACTAACACCAAGCCAAATAAAACAATAGATCATTCCACTGTTCCATGGCATATGGATCCATTCCTCCAATCTGGGGTAGCCATTCCAAGTATCCAATGATTTTCCTTACAATACCCCTACTTACAAGTACACTAGAAAACACTTCGGTATCAATGATCCCTTCGCAGATGTATTCGAGCACTTTTCTTGCTCCATTTTGTTTCCATTCATATTTACAAAACCCCTCCACGTTCTTTTCATTCCACAATGAACGTTTCAAAGTCTTATCCATAGATCACCCTTTCTAGAAACTGCTATGGATAACAATTCTCTTATCCTCGTCGATCTAGTCGCTATCTTCGAAATACAACTCCATCATCATTGAGTCACAATCATCAAAGTCCTAAAGTCATTATGTCGAAGCATAACGCATTTTCCTAGTCATTTATCATCGTTCCATTTTTAATAGTGGCTCCTTTATTCAATGACTGGGATAACTCACCCAATATACCTAAGAGGGACTTCCTAGCAAGGAGAGTACCAATACACCTTAAAATCAAAACATTTACCAAAATATTTTTATTTCCAAATTAGGGATTCCATCTCCTTTTAAAATAAAATAAATCTCTCTTTTAAAAATACATAGTTAATTTACAAAACAATTTCCCAAAATATTTTCCATCAGTTTAAACCGGTTAAAAATAATTTTGAAAAAGCATCGTTTTATATAAGAAATCAAACCGTCCTTTGAAATAGGAATTCTTTGTTTTAAAATATTTATGGAAGCCAAAAATAGGTTTCGAAATACACTTTTAAAAATTCGCATATTGGGCCTCCCCGCATCCTTGATTCCTCAGTGGTATCCATCAAGCCTTTAGTCATTAAAAATCCTCCAACCACTATTACTCATCTCCCTAGAACCTCTTCAGTATTCTTTGTTAAACAAGGTATATACATTTACAATATGCTAAACAACAAGCAACTAAGTGACTAATTAAACAACCAAATAAATAATAGCTGTTTCCTGGAGATTTGACCAAGCAACTAAGTACTCGGCATCTAGGAGTACTCGACATCCAGGGGTACTCGGCATCCAGGGGTACTCGGCATCCAGGAGTACTCGGCATCCATGTAGCGCTCGGCACTGGCAAGCGCTCGGAATCCAAGGAGCGCTCGGCATCCAGGAGTGTTCGGCATCCAGGAGTACTCGGCATCCAGGAGTACACGGCATCCAGGGGTACTCGGCATCCATGAGTACTCAGCATCCACGAAGCGCTTGGCATCCAGGAGTACTCGGCATCCACGAAGCGCTCGGCATCCAGGAGTACTCGGCATCCAGGAGTACTCGGCATCCAGAAGTACTCGGCATCCAGGATTACTCGGCATCCACGTAGCGCTCGGCACTGGCAAGCGCTCGGCATCCAAGGTGCGCTCGGCATCCAGGAGTGTTCGGCTTCCAGGTTCGTCCGACATCCAAAGGTTGTTCGGCATTCATCTAACCTCAGTCAACTTCAATCATTACTCGGCATACACTCCCCACTCAGCACCTCACTTCTATTCGGCATAAGAAGATTGTTCGGCATTCTTCCCAGCTTGTCCGTCTACAATTATTGCTCGGCCCACACTTCCCACATAACAAGCATCGTTCGGCATGAGGAAGATGGTTTGGCATTCGACCGTTCGGCCTGTTTGGTTCGGCATATAGGGACCAGTCCATCTGGACCGAGTTATTCAGCTACCAGGCCCACTAGAGAAGTCCAACCTACCTTTGTCTATAAATAGAGGGGCAGGGGCACAGTGAAATGGACCTTTTTTCGGGAACACTAGGGAGACACTGCCGCTTTCAAGACTCGTCCTCTTTACTTAGCAATTGTATTCAAGTATTTGATCTACGGATTGTATCTATAATCAATCATCAAGTAAAGCAATAAAGTTTAACCTCAAAGTGGACGTAGGCAATTACGCCGAACCACTATAAATCCGGTGTTCTTATTTTCTGCATTCAAATTAGCATATTCTCCCTTGTTTAATTTAACTTCATCACTTATATCTCTACACAATCTTTCTCAACGAGTTTAGTGACCAATTTTGGTGCTAACACTTTGGTGCTTACACTGAGAATTGAATTCTCAGACCTCAAGGATCTGCTTTGAAGCTACTGGATTGAATAAATCTCCCAAAGAAGATCCGACTCATTGATAGGACGTCCGTTGATTGTACTCAGAGTTCATACCAATAACTCTACAATGGCAAGACCACGTACCAGATTAGCTTCTCATAATGCGGACGCCCACGAGACTGCTAGCGTGCAACAAGCAGGACCTAGCAATTAGCAAGCAATTCCCGGTGTAGGGACTACCACCCAGGACCAAATGCCGGTTGTCACCAGGATAGAGTTCAACGACTTGATGAGAGAACTCAGGGAAAGTAGGAGAAAACTAGGAGAGCAGATGCAAGCTAACGCCAACCTCATGGCACAACTCGCTCAACAACAACGCCTGAATGTTGGGGGCAATCCCGCTCCATATTCCTCATCCGACAGCTCAACTTTATCCGATGAACCTCCCAGGCATAGACGCCGTAAGACTGAAACTGCGCAGGCAGGTGCTACTGTCCGAACAATGGAGACCGTGACCAAGCCAGAGCTGGAAACTTAGGAACTGGAGTGCAGGTGGAGGCCCAAAAAAGCTAAACGCTGACGATGTCGAATCTCAAGATGCGCGCTTGGAAGATCACCAGCAGGGGAGGCATCAGCATGATCAGTCACGTAGGACAGACTCTAACCTTCCACGTTCCATACAAACACCAGATCTGACAGCCATGGTCAGGAAATTGATGAAAGAGAATCAAGGCTTATCGAATGATGATTGGGGAGTGTCAAGAAGTCATACTCCGTTCACAGACATTGTACCGCAGGCAGCGTACCCCAGAAAGTTTAGTATGCCAACTATCCCGGCATATGAAGGAAAGACTGATCCCAGACAGCATGTCATGAGGTACGAGTGGATGATGGATTCAGTTAGAGCAAATGATGCAACCAAGTGTAGATGCATTCCAATTACTCTATCTGGTATCACTACTATGTGGTTCACCCGACTTCCTCCGCGGTCCGTATACAGTTTCGAGGAGTTGGCGAAGAAATTTATAGAATAGTTCAGGATACACACTACTCATCCAAAGGACGTGATGTCTCTATCAAGTGTAATCCAAACTCCTAGCGAGTCATTGAAGGAGTATTTACAAAGATTCCATGTTGCGGCGACTGAAGTCAGTAATCCCAATGATCATGCAATTCTAATGGCTATGATGCGAGGTGTGGATCCGGATTCTGAGTTTGGAGACTGGCTGGTAGGGAAACCTCCGACTACGCTAGAGTGTTTTTACTCAAAGGCACACCAGTTCATAAGAAGAGAGGAAGCCAGGTGGGTAAGGCGAGATAAGGCACCGGGACCTGTCCAGGAGTCCGTAAAAAGCAACATTGCGGTGAAGCAGTCTGGGGACAACTTAGGAAAAGTCCAAGTCGATGTCCAGAACAAGCCCGGGCAGCCTAAGGAATCCGGAGGAAGAAGTCATGGGAAGAAGAGAGAAGCGGGGAAGTGGAAGCCGAGAATTCCAAGCTACAACGAGTATACCCCGCTGAATGCGTCTCTTGAGAACATTTACCTATCAACCTGTAATACCTTTCAGTACAGAAATCCACGACCAAAGGAGTCAACCGAGGAACAGAAGCGGACTGGGAAAAATTGTCGCTTCCATAGGACTTACGGGCACAATACAGAAGAGTGCAGACACCTACACGATGCTATAGAGAAGTTGATCAGGCAGAAAAAGTTACAGGCGTTTGTGAAGGATCCACAGGAAGGAGGACAGGGAACATCCAACCCAGGTCATGCACCAGCTCCGCGTCATCCCGAGGAGCCTGCCCGGACTGTAGGTAGACTAGTCATAAACACGATCATCGGCGGGCCTCACCCCGCGGATAAGAATTGGCAAGAAATGGAGCAGTATGCTAGTTCTCCGAAGCACGCAGATTTCGAGTGTTGTTCCAACGTAGAGGATGGGACCCCTGCTAAGCAGCTACGCATGATGACAGACGATATAGTATTCAGAAACAGAGATGCTGACCAAGTGGAGGCCCCAACCATCGACCCGATGGTCATATCTGCGACGATCGGACCGGCTTATGTGAAAAGAATTTTGATTGATTGTGGAAGTTCTGTCAACATCATCTTCAAGAAGGCTTATGACCAGATGAAGATGGAAACGAAGGATTTGAAACTGTCTAAAGCTCGTATACATGGCTTTAATGGCGCAGCGACCGATGCAGTTGGGTATGTTGAGTTACCAGTTGAACTGGGACAAGGCGAACGTCGAAGGGTGCGAATCCTACCCTTCGTAGTTTTGGATGTGGATTCTCCGTACAATGTGTTCTTGGGCCAACCGGCCCTTGCTGAGTTTAAAGCAGCATTAGCACCGTGGTGCTTAACTTTGAAGTTCCCAACTGACAAAGGAGTAGGTGTTGTTCATGGCAACCAGGCGACTGGTCATGCCTGTTATGTGGCTGAGCTCCGAGAGGCCCATCGGAGGGAGAAAGGAAAGGTTGTGGACAATTCCGTTCGCATCCTTAATACTGATAATTGACAAGTAGTGCTCGAGCCCTGGCTCGAGCATAATTCTCGGATCTTCAGAGACATAGATCCGAGAGACGACGATGAGAAACCCAGGGAAGAAAAGGCAGTGCCGACTGAATTAACAGTTGACATTTCAGTCAGCCGAGACGATCCGTCGCGAGTACTGAAGATCAGGTCACAACTCAGCCCCGCAATGACTGAAGACCTTAGTGATTTCCTCCGATCGAATCTTGATGTTTTCGCCTGGACGCATTCTGATATGTGCGGGATTTCTCCTGCCATTACGAATCATATGTTGAACATAGACCCGAAATACGTCCCGGTCAAACAAAAGAGGAGAGGAATGGACCCAGAGAGGTCCGCTGCTCTCAGAGAGGAGGTGGACAAACTCAAAGCCAATGGGTTCGTCCGCGACGCCCTCTACCCTGAATGGGTATCGAACCCCATGCTGGTGAAAAGGGCGAACGGGAAATGGAGAACTTGCGTAGACTATTCCGATTTGAACAAGGCATGCCCCAAGGACAGTTTCCCATTGCCTAGGATTGATCAGTTGGTCGACTCCACTGCGGGACACGAGCTGTTATCATTCATGGATGCACACTCAGGCTACAATCAAATCCCGATGCATATTTCGGACCAAGAACACACCAGTTTCGTCACAGACGTCGGGCTATATTGCTATGTAGTAATGCCTTTCAGATTGAAAAACGCAGGAGCGACTTATCAGCGTTTAGTGAATCGAATGTTCAAAGACCAGCTTGGTAGACCGATGGAAGTCTATGTGGATGACATGCTCGTGAAGTCACGACAGTCAAACAACCACATTCGAGACTTAGCAGAGATGTTCGATATACTCAGATATTATGGGATGAAGATCAACCCTCTGAAGTGTTCCTTCGGCGTTGCGTCGGGGAAGTTTTTGGAATTTATTGTTAACGCAAGGGGAATTGAAGCTAACCCAGAAAAGATTCAAGCTATTCGAGATGTGCAAGTACCCAGAACTATAAAACAGGTGCAAAGCTTGAATGGGAAAGTGGCTGCGCTGAGCCGATTCATATCCAGAGCCATGGACAAGTGCATTCCTTTCTTTGATATAATAAAGAAAGGGAAGAGGAATTTCGAATTGACACCTAACTGTGAGGAAGCATTCCGAGATCTGGTGAGGCATCTGGAGAGTCCTCCAGTGCTGTCAAAGCCAGTAGACCACGAGATGTTGTACGTATACTTGGCCGTATCCCCACATGCTATAAGTGCAGCTTTGGTCCGCAAGGAGGACTGAGTCCAAAAGCTGGTGTATTACGTTAGTAAACGTTTAACGGGGGTAGAAAGAAATTACCCTAAAATTGAGAAATTGGCCAATTGCTTGGTGATTGCATCATGTAAGCTGCGCCCATACTTTCAAGCACACTCAGTCAGTGTCTATATCGATCAGCCCCTACGGCAGGTACTTCAACGACCAGAAACTTCTGGGAGGTTGTTAAAATGGAATATCGAGTTGAGCCAGTTCGATATCACCTACTTTCCATGGAGAGCCATACAAGGGAAAGCATTAGCAGATTTCATCGCTGAGTTTACTGTATCTGACGAACCAGATAATCACAATGTCATTCCCCCCGTTCGATGGAAATTGTACACCGATGGGGCATCAAACGACCGTTGCTCCGGCGCTGGCGTAGTTCTTGTAACTCCGGAAAATCGATAGATTTGTTATGCTTTGAAGATCGATTTCCCGGCCACGAATAATGAAGCAGAATATGAAGCACTGATTGCTGGATTAAAACTCATTGGAGAACTCAGGGTCAAATCAGTTGAAATCTTTTGTGACTTGCAGTTGGTGGTCTACCAAGTGCGGGGAGATTACCAAGCAAAGGGACAGAAGCTTGCTCCGTACCTTGTTCTGGTTCAAGAACTACTGTCGAACCTTGAGCGTTATGACATTTCGCATGTCCTGCGTGAATAGAACAAAGAAGCCGACTCATTGGCTAAATTCGCAAGCACTGGCGATGCGCAACAAATGGGATTGTTTCCCGTTGAGGCCTTGCATGCTCCAAGCATAGACGCGATGAAAGTTGATTTTGTGTTGGAAACAGGAATCGAGAGGGAGTCTTGGATAACCCCATTCAAACTATACCTGACGATCGGGGTTTACCAGAAAAAAGGGGCGAAAGACGACAGGTCATTCGAAAGGCCACGCGATATGTGATGCAGGATGGACTAATGTATCGAAAGGGGTTCTCAGTCCCCTTATTACGATGCATCGCACATGATGAGACAAAGCGGGTCTTGAAGGAGGTTCACGAAGGAGAATGTGGCGACCATACTGGGGGACAGACACTAGCAAAAAAGATCCTCCGCTATGGATACTATTGGCCAACCGTAAATCGGGACGCTGCAGACTACGGAAGGAAATGTGACAAGTGTCAAAGATATGCGAAAATCCCGAGAGCCCCACCAACAGAACTCACATAAATGGTTAGTCCCTGGCCATTTGCAATCTGGGGAATCGACATAATCGGCTCTTTGCCTATATTCGAAGGTGGTGCGAAATACGCGATAGTTGCAGTCGACTATTTCACAAAATGGGCCGAGGCAGAACCTTTAGCCACAATCACCTCTAAGAAGGTCATTAATTTCGTTGTACGAAACATTATATGCCGATTTGGCCTCCCTCGAACCATCATTACAGAAAACGGAATGCAGTTTGAAAGTAGAGATTTCAAAGAGTTCTGTTTAAAGTATGGTGTTGAGAAGAAGTTCGCCGCCGTTGCACATCCAAAAGCTAATGGACAAGTTGAGGCCGTAAACAAAATAATCAAGTCCGTACTGAAGAATCGTTTGGAGAAAGTCGGAGGCAAGTGGGTAGATGAACTCCCGACAGCATTATGGGCTTATAGAACTACCCACAAGTCCGCAACCAGCCACACTCCATTCGCTCTGGAATACGGCTCGGAAGCCGTTATACCCGTGGAACTCGAAGTTCCATCGCATCGAGTGACATATTACGATCCCAAGACGAATCAAGATCTCTTGTTGGAATCACTGGACTGCATAGATGAAAAACGTGAAGAGGCTGAATTAAGGGCGGCAGCACATAGGTACCGAGTCAAGCGTTATTACGACGGCAGAGTCCACCCAAGGATTTTTGATGTGGGTGACCTCGTTTTGAAACGAGTTTTCCCAGTACCCTCACGTATGAATCCCAACTGGGAAGGTCCATACGTCGTTGAACGGAAGCTTGGAGAGGGAACATTCAAGCTAGCGACTATTGATGGCATGACGCTCCCCCGAGCGTGGAACAGTGAACATTTGCGACATTATTACGTTCAGCCTGCTTCTTTCTTGTTTTAGCACAGTTATTTTCTATATGTTTTCATTCCGTTATCACTTAGTTTATTTTTGACCATGTAATCAGTCAATTTAGTTGGTTTTCATTAATAAAGGCTTGAAGCCATCTTTCCCATAAATTACTAATGTTTCTATATCCCACAGTCGGGTGATGAATTATTGGAGTTACATTATTCTATACGATGTATGAACTCATATAAACGACTTCAATCTTCGAGTCCCCTGAGTGTGGACCGAGGTACTCTAAGTCCCCAGAGCACGGACTAGAGTATAAACGACTTCAATCTCCGAGTCCCCTAAGTGCGGACCAGAGTACTCTAAGTCCCCAAAGCGCGGACTAGAGTATAAACGACTTCAATCTCCGAGTCCCCTGAGTGCGGACCGGAGTACTCTAAGTCCCCAAAGCGCGGACTAGAGTATAAACGACTTCAATCTCCGAGTCCCCTGAGTGCGGACCAGAGTACTCTAAGTCCCCAGAGTGTGGACTAGAGTATAAACGATTTCAATCTTTGAGTCCCCTGAGTGCGGACCGGAGAACTCTAAGTCCCCAGAGCGTGGACTAGAGTATAAATGACTTCAATCTCCGAGTCCCCTGAGTGCGGACCGGAGTACACTAAGTCCCCAGAGCGCGGACTAGAGTATAAATGACTCCCATCTCCATGTCCCCTGAGTGCGGACCGGAGTACTTTAAGTCCCCAAAATGCGGGCTAGAGTATTGGCAATTCGAATCTCTGAATCCCCTTAATGCGGATCGAATTACCCTAAGTCCCTGGAGCGCGGGTTCAAAAAAAAATTCTAAGTACTCAAAAATGTGGAACAAGAAATATGCCACTCCAAAGAATGTTCGAACAACGTAAGAATGGATTGGGAAATTATGCAACTTATAAGAACTTGAGTTTTGACCACAGTTATTCAGAAAGCTAAAGAGGCAAAAGAGTCGTTCAAATGACTAAGGAACTAAACTTTATTTAATAGTCCAAAATGGGGTTACACAGTTATTCCTCCAAAACTTGGAGTCAAAAACCTATCTACACAAACTACGGAAACGAAAAATAAAAGTAGTTACAAGACTTAAGCAAAATCTCGTTGAACGAGTATAGCGACTATTTTTTCGGTTTCTTCTTCTTGTCTTCTTTTGTTTTCTCCGATGACTCCTCTCCTTCGCGTTTCTTCTTGGATTTTTTGCTTGCCAAAGAAGCAGAGTGAGGAGCGGGAGAAGGAACATCCAGCGGTTTGGATTTGCCGGGGAGAATGATTTTCAAGGGTCTATTCCGCGGGTCGGTAAGTTCCAGTACTTGAGGCTCAACTTTGATCTCGACTTTCATTTTCTCCTCCTTGGCAAGTCGCTCTTTCATGCTCATCTTCGAAGTATGGTCGAAGGCGCCAATTATCTCGATTTCATCACTCCCTTCGACAGGAGATGAAGTGTCGGACTTATCATCGTTTAGCGCCCCGATCACTTGAGCGTCAGGGCCAGGGGTTACTCCCACATGAGCAACATCACTTGTTTTCTCTGCCTCCTCCTTGGCATCGTCGCTTCTCAGAGTTGGTTCGGGATCAGAGCAGCCTGCATGAAAACATAAAGAGTGAACATTAGGACAAATAACCGCTACCAGAAAGTGACAAATCTTTTAACTTTTAAAAGAAGAATTTTGTACCGGGTTCTGGCTGGCTATCAATTGCACGTGGAGTTTCACCCTTTAGAATAGGAGATAGCACATGAACGCCAAGCCTGGGATTTTCTGGATCGTAGCCGGCATGCTGCTTGAATGGGTCAAGTGTTGGCCGACCGGCCGATTGAGCAGAAGGAGGAGCAGCAGAATGAGGAGCGGCGGAATGAGGAGCTGCAGCCTTAGCCCCAGATGGACCAGCTTCATCGTTTTTCTCTTTTGGTAGGGGAGAGCCTTTGCTATAAAGAGCCAAAGCTGCAGATAAGTCCGCTGGCTCATTCCCCTGGAGAAATTCTTTCACCAGAGCATCCTCATCAACTTCCTCAGAGCCCGACTCAATCTTTCTGATCTTTACTAAAGTTTCCCAGGCCTCAGCTAGGGATTTAAGATAGCCCTCGCCTAGGAATGTCAAGTCGCGGTGCATAAGGACGCGGGCGCCGTACTCGGCAATCAGCGGGTCAAACATGCACTTGACCTCTTCCCTACCGGCCTCTACAGCTGCTTCGAGGCGAGAGTCAATCTCCTCAGAAGCTTTTCTCTTGCCCTCCTCGCAGGCTTCGTTTTTCACTATCTCAACCCTAGCAAGTTCATCATCGAGCTTCATTTTCAAGAGCCGTGTAGCAACGATTTCATCACAGTATCGTTGGGACTCTTCTTGAGCGGTTGTTTTCTCCTCTTTCTCCTTAAAGAGCAATTCTTTCAACTCTCTGACTTGCAGGGCAAGCGCGTCCCTTTCTTTTTGGATAGAATCTTTTTCTAAGGCAAGGGCTCCGCTGTGCTAGACTACTTCATCGAGTTCCTTCTTATGGGTCACCTCTAGACGAGTGACGGCCTCGGCAGTGTCTTTTGCGCTTTGCTCTCCAGCTTCAAGTTTCGACTTGTATGAAGCAAGCTCTTCATCTTGACTCTTGATGATGTCCTTGTCAAAGCCAGCTTCCAACTTCAAACGGTCAATCTCCTGTTGGCGCTCAATGGATACCTCCGAGACCTTTTCGACCAAGTGTACAAACGCGTCATGTTGAACATAGACGTCATTGTTGCAGGCGATGGCACTCTGCTTCACGTGCCCTGGGATATGATGAATAGCTGGGAGGAATTTCAGGCCATCAAAGCAGATTTTTGGGAATTTGGCCTTAAGATCGACCATCTTCTTTGCTATAGTTGGGTCAGCCGTAGGAGTAGGGGAGGAGGCTTTGAAAGTTCTGCTCTTTTCCGATGCTCCCAAGTTTGCCTTGTGCTCGACGAACCAGAATGTTGGGAGACATCGGGTTGGGACCCCTTCTGCGAAAGCTTCTCCCTATCTGGCTCAGTTTGAGGAGGAGGATCATGAGAATATGAAGACTGGGAATATGTTTTCTTGCGATAAGACGAATCGCGAGGACGGTTGTCTCGATCCTTGTAATCGTCTCTGTCCCTGTGTCTACCCGAGCCTGAATCCCGTCCAGGATGGTGAAATATAGAAGAGCCGTGGAGGCGATCGAGTCCGTGGGAGCGCCCCATGTCACCTGTAAAGAATAAAAATAACAACGAGTTAGGAAGAATCAGGGTAATGGAAAAACTTGAGGTGTATGGTGAAGTGCGTGTGTGCGTGTGTGTCCTAGTGTTCCCCTCGATGGACCAGTTCCTTTATCTTTATTGATTGGAGTGTTATCTCCCTGAACTGGGGGTTGAACTCCCGCGTTGCCTCTTGCGGGCGAATGAAACTTAAGGGCTTTCGGATCGTCAAAACCATAATTGAGTATATCGTCGGGGATGGTAAGGTTCGACAGACCCTTTAAAGAACTTTCCATGTGATGGGAAGAAGCCTCTTTCTCTAACGGGATGAGCGTAACTTTGGAAGTTCCGCCAACTTTCTCCTTCCGTATCTTGTACGTCAATTTTTTTCCCCTTCGAAGGGGAAGACGACGTTTCAATATCGTGCACTTCAACCGCCGGGTCCCAAGCAGGACCCACATTCTCGCCCAGGAGCTTCATCCCCCTTGTTTTCTCCCCCTTCATGTGCATCAGGGGTATGGCGTGATGACGATCCAGCTTGTTTTTTCCCTTTAACGGGTGCGGATTTGGGAATGGAAACGCCCTCAGGAAGGCTAATCCGGCGACCTCCTGCTAACAAACCGAACCTCGACAATGATTCATTCGAAATGATGGTTCGGATGTCCCGATCCTCGGCAGGAAGAGCTCTAATTGCTTCGACGGCCTCAGAATATTCGGCCCTCAGGACGCGGGTTAATACCTGAAAAGATGAAACAAGGAGTTAGAAAAAGCATAGCTCCGATTGAGCGCGAATGTTGGCTCAGGGAAGAGACTTACTGCCTTCGACCCATCTCCTCGCGAAACCAGAAGGGCAACGCACGTAGAACCATTCCTGTTTGTACAGGGCAAATTTGCTACATGCTCCGGTTAGAATCTGGCATTTGTGGTACGGCTCTAGGAACATAAAGGAGGGGCTATCTTTCCGTTTCTTGATCATATAAATAAATCTGATGTCGCCAGAAGTTGGAGGCCTAGAGAAGACGGCCATGAAAAGTAGGTAGGTCCCATATATGAACGCGTGACCGTTTGGATGCAGCTACGATGGGGCGATGTCTATGTACTGTAACACATCCCGAAGAAATAAATTGAAGGGAGGCACGCTGCCCATCCAGCACATGAACTTGTTACAAGCAGTATATCCGACTGGGGGCAGGTGAGGACGATCATGTCTCGACGGGACCAACACATCGGAAAAGGGGATTCCATGGATGCAGCATATTCGCCGAAGCACGAATTCGTTAATCTTCGAAGCATGTGAGTCGACGGATTGTCCAAGAGAATCATTGCCTCCAGGGCATCAGGAGCTAAGTTATGAGCAGGGGAAGTCGACGGATCTGAAGTGTCTGCGACTTCTTGCCTTGATGACGGCCCAGGCTTATCAGATATAGTGGCGGAGCTAGATTTTTTAGACATCTCCAATAAATAGTGAAGCTGGCTAAGCGCCTGTGAAAACTATACTTGAAAAATGTTCAACGTTAGAATTAACAACACGAATATTCCCCCCACGTGGTGTGTAAACTAGTGCAAGCAATCGTGTATAAGCATTTTACAAAGATATAAAATTGAGCTTCGAATCATCGCCTTCGAAGACCGTCATCGCTGACCGTCTTAAAAAGCCTGCCTTGTAGTGATTATAGTTTTAGATTCAGAAAACGTATGTTAATCTAAGTTCAGATTTATGTCTACAAAAGCTAGGGAGTTAATGATCCGGGTCAGTTTCATATGCTAGCACGCCCGGGTCCTTGTCCTTGTTTTGTTAAGTGTGGTTCGGCATTTATGCTGTACGGCACTTATGATTGTTCGGCATCTGTATTGTTCGGCACTCATGATTGTTCAGCATTTGTATTTTTCAGCCTAAGTGTTGTTCGGCACTTATGATTGTTCGGCATTTGTAGTGATCGGCCTAAGTGTGGTTCGGCATTTGTATTGTTCGGCCTAAGTGTGGTTCGACATTTGTATTGTTCGGCCTAAGAATGGTTTGGCATTTGTATTGTTCGGCCTAAGTGTGGTTCGGCATTTATGTTTGTTCGGCCTAAGTGTGGTACGGCGTTTGTGACTGTTCGGCAAAGCATCATTCGGCCAAAATCTTGTTCGGCCGGGACAACGCTCGACACACCTCCTTTAACAGCGACCTCCTTCCCCTCTTCTTCCTCCATCCACACCGAACCACGAGGACGAATCGTTCAGCAAGTCATGCTAGACCTTACCATTCGATGCCCCTAACCATCTCCTACTTCTCATATGCTCTTTCTTCCTCCAATCTCGTTCGGCACAAAAGATTTATGCCGAACCACAACACGTCTACCAATAGCTTCCTAGAAGGCTCATCTCTACTCACTCTTCCTTCCACCCTCATCGTGTGACTCTGAAAACTTTTAGGATACCTTAGTCAAGGCTCGATTTACCCCATCAATTAAGGAATTCGAGCGTAAAGATCGTATTTAGGTGGAAGAATCGATGCCTAGTTGGTAGGTTGAAGACTTGGAAAGGATCGATGAATCGTTGGAGGATGTTAACTGGAAGCGTCAGCAGGTGCAAGGCAGAGGTGTTAAAAGTGTGAAAAGAGAGGAAGGAAGAAGGTGCCGGCTTTTATAGGGAAGAAGAAGAAGTCGAAAAGGCTACATCTGGTGGAACCGGTCAAAGCCACAACGTTCGGCATCGGCATACAAAGTCATTCGGCACATGAGGAGCATTCGGTTTCGACTGCCTCGTTCGGCATTTATACCACGCTCGGCATATACCTCCACCACTGATAGTCTCAAGAAGGCATTTCCAAGAAGAGTTAACCTAGATTTGAAGCGAAGTACATGGGATATGTAATTCAAAGCGTATCACAATTCGGTCACGTAATACACTTTGGGGGGCAAGTGTTTCCTGGAGATTTGACCAGGCAACTAAGTACTCGGCATCCAGGAGTACTCGGCATCCAGGGGTACTCGGCATCCAGGGGTACTCGGCATCCAGGAGTACTCGGCATCCACGTAGCGCTCGGCACTGGAAAGCGCTCGCCATCCAAGGAGCGCTCGCCATCCAGGAGTGTTCGGCATCCAGGAGTACTCGGCATCCAGGAGTACTCGGCATCCAGGGGCACTCGGCATCCAGGAGTACTCGGCATCCACGAAGCGCTCGGCATCCAGGAGTACTCGGCATCCACGAAGCGCTCGACATCCAGGAGTACTCGGCATCCAGGAGTACTCGGCATCCAGGAGTACTCAGCATCCACGTAGCGCTCGGCACTGGCAAGCGCTCGGCATCCAAGGAGCGCTCGGCACTGGCAAGCGCTCGGCATCCAAGGAGCGCTCGGAATCCAGGAGTGTTCGGCTTCCAGGTTTGTCCGGCATCCAAAGGTTGTTCGGCATTCATCTACCTCAGTCAACTTCAATCATTGCTCGACATACACTCCCCACTCGGCACCTCACTTCTGTTCGGCATAAGAAGATTGTTCGGCATTCTTCCCAGCTTGTCCGGCTACAATTATTGCTCGGCCCTCTCTTCCCACATAACAAGCATCGTTCGGCATGGGGAAGATGGTTCGGCATCCGACCGTTCAGCCTGTTTGGTTCGACATATAGGGACCAGTCTATCTGGACCGAGTTATTTAGCTACCAGGCTCACCAGAGAAGTCCAACCTACCTTTGTCTATAAATAGAGGGGCAGGGGCACAGTGAAATGGACCTTTTTTCGAGAACACTAGGGAGACACTACCGCTTTCAAGACTCGTCCTCTTTACTTAGCAATTGTATTCAAGTATTTGATCTACGGATTGTATCTGTAATCAATCATCAAGTAAAGCAATAAAGTTTAACCTCAAAGTGGACGTAGGCAATTACGCTGAACCACTATAAATCCGGTGTTCTTATTTTCTGCATTCAAATTAGCATATTCTCCCTTGTTTAATTTAACTTCATCACTTATATCTCTACACAATCTTTCTCAACGAGGTTAGTGACCAATTTTGGTGCTAACAATAGCTAATCAAAACAAACGACAAGCTAACAAACAATCAACTACATGCAAAAGAGATTAATCCAAGCAAGCATGACATGAATTTAAAAGGTGAACATCAAACAAACAAGTAAGCAAAATAAATAATTAAAAATCAATCATAGTATTATAAATAATTAACAACATAATGTAATTAAGAAAAATGATTCAGACAAGCACGACATAAATTAATAAAATATACATTCAACAAGTTACAAGTAAAACTAATCATAGTTTAACAAACTCATCAACAATATGGTACAATCATAAGAAATTAATATGAATGAGCTTAACATAAATTAATAAGCAACAAAAATTTCTTAGTTGCAATTAATTCAACAGACCATAATGCAATACACCAATTCATCCAAAGTGAACAAATACAACCAGTAGGTGAATATCCTAAACATTAAAATGGATAGTCCCTTCTTCATATCTCGGCTCTTCCCATGCAAGGGAATAACTAGACCTCACTACAGCTTATTAGGGAAAATTGCACACAATACTCATAAAGGTAACATCGTCATAATGGGTATCGGGCAAACTCAAAACTCATCTTGCCCCATCATCATACGCCCCATGCTACAAAGTCTAGTTTTATAGTTCTTAGTTAAATTCCAAAATAGGACATCTTTTTAATAAAATATCTTTTTAACAAACATCGCTAAAGTTTGTTATTTAATTAAATATTTTACTTTCTTGATCATTTACTTTCCAAATGAGATCATCGTCATCTTACTAAAATATTTTTCTCAAGGTATTGTAAAATTAGATGTTTTATAAAACATCATTTCTTAAAAATATATATTCTCAATAAAATAATTTCAAACCAGGTCACTTTTCAACCAAAATATATTATTCTTTCTAAAACATCATCTATTAAAGAGTTCCTTTATAAGTGAAAAACTTTTCAACAAAGATAAATTTTCAGATAAAAGTTTTCCAAAATCAAATGCACTACTTTAATATAAAAAATTATCTCAAATAAATATTTTTATTACATTCTTTACTCAAAAAGACACGTCTTAAATAAAGAAACTTCTATCAAACTATTTTCAAACATCCCTACTAATACATAATTTCTCAAAAAATTATTTACGCTAACTAAACAATTTACTTTAAAATAATATATATTTCTATGGAAATAACATTCCGGTAAAGTATCTTTAAAAAATCTTTTCCAAATCATATAACATTCATGGTAAAGAATGTTTCAATAAAATATTATTTTCTTTTTAAAATAAGAGTTCTCACTAACCATTCTCCAATAAGGTACTTTTGACAGAAACATTTCAAATTCCACACTATTATCAAAATAGTTCTCTCTTCCTCAAAGCATCTTATAATTACTCCTCAACTAACAGTATACAAAAACATTTTCCCCAAAATATCCCCTAATAAAATATTTTTGCAAAGTATTATAAGTTATGATAACGTTATAGAATACTTTTCTATATATACTTTCTTTTCAAAAGATGTTCCCAAATTAAAATATTTATTTTAGCTAATATGTTCTCATTAAAATATTTCTATCAAAATAAAATATTTTCAAACAAAACATTATTTCATAAAATATTTTCATTTAAAACACTTTCCAACAAAAATTTCTCTTTCCGTACATAAAATCTTCCTTTATTTACAAAGTATTCCCAAAATCATAACATCAAAATACTTTCCAAAAGATGTTTTAAGAAAAACATTTTCCCACACTAAAATGTTCCTATAAGGCTGAATTTAACTTCTAATATCTAACTAAAAATCTTTCTACTAAAACACTTCCAAATAAAATATTTTTACTATATCTACTCTTTCTTACAAAATATCTTTGTAAAAATAATTTATTTCGCCAAGTTAAACCATTTTTACTAAAATATCTTTAAATTTTAGGAATCTATACTTGATAAATTTTCCAAATAAATATTATTCACTTAAAAGTAAAAGTAACTCCAACCTTTCATTAATTTAACATCGGGTGTGTGTCACTCGATTATAACTAACACTTAATCCCTCTTATGAGTGTTCATCCAACCCCGCCCCTATTTATTTATTTTTAATACGAAGGCCATCACAAATATACATCATTTGAAGGTGAGGTAACAATGGTTAAACAAACAAACCCCTACATACAAAGCACACAATTTTCAATCATACACTCTCTGATTAATATTTTAACCCAACCTAAGATAAGAAATAAACAACCCTAAATGGTTTAAGCCAACCAAAGTCTTAGGGAATCACTAAACCCAAGCTTCACTACCAAGTGTGATGATCCGTTATTTTTAAAATCTAAAATCAATTATAAATGATGTGAAAATACGTTTATGTTTGTACTAAAATTGGGCACAACACTCTTCGGAAGTTTTTGAAGAGATAAAGTGAAGAAATTAAATGGAAAAAGAGGAATTATCTAACAAAAACTCCAAATCTCAGATATGAAAGTAATTAACATGCAAGGAGACACAAGAATTTAGAGTGGTTCGGCGTATTGCCTACGTCCACTATGAAATAATTTGCTTTATTGACCTTTCTTTGATGTTTACAATTGATTTCAGCAAATTATAGCAGATGACAACGATTTGCAGCAGTGAAATTCGTTGGTAGCAGCAGCAAGGGAGTTCAGATCTGGATCTGGCGAAGTCTGGGAGTTGGAGATCTCAAAGAGGAAGAATAACCCCTTTTCTGTTGGATTTGGGGGTCTATTTATAGGTGTAGGAGGCAGGTATTTCGCTCAGATCTCGGGAGACCCTCTCTGGCACGTGACCAGGCCCGCACGCCCAAGCCCGTGAAGATTCGGACCGATCCGTGATCGATACGAACAGATTTCGTATCGATCAAGATTTCATCCAATGGAGTCGAAATTTGGCGTGGACATTACTTAGCATGCACGTAGTCATATGTGAAAATTTCTTAGCATTTGGACTTGTAGATTAGGAGATATGATCGATACGAAATGGGATTCTTGGTGGTTGTTTGGTTCGACTCGCTCCTGTTTTGACTCGCTTCCGTTCCACTTGGTGACGTGGCGCTTGAGTCTTTGGATCACTATGCCTTTCATGTTGTCACGAGTGAGTCGAAATGTTCACCGATTGAGCGAGTCGAAGTGTGCCCAGATCGAGCGAGTCGAAATGGAGCGTCCTGAGAGATTCGAGCAGTGGCTTCGCCAATGGAGTCGAAGTTGATGGAGTCGAACAGTGGTTCGTACGGAGCGAGTCGAAGGAGTCATTTCTGGTGGATGCGAAGCGAGTCGAAGTAGGCATCTGAGGGATGTGAAGCGAGTCGAAGTAGGCATTTGAGGGATGTGAAGCGAGTCGAAGGGAGCGATTCGATCGGTGATTGGTTTTCATCCAATTTTGTATCGTTCATAACTTGAGCATACGAACTCGGATCGACTTGAGATATGGAACATTGACTCTCGTGGCTTAGCTTGTCATGTCCTACCAATTTTGGCTCGATCCGGACTCGGACAAAATTCGTCGATATCCATAGTGAGCTTGTGTATAACTGATCTCTAGGACGAGCCGTCATTGGTTACTAGTTAATTCCTTGGTGTCACGGCCTTGCCAAAAGGCGGGATAACATTTGCCCTCCAAAGTACGTCTTGTGAAAACATGACGTGCTTTGAAGTGCTGCAATCTTCATTCTGAATAGTCATCGTCTTTTCGATGAAAGATGTAATCTTCGACTGTTTTCTCTTGAAAATGCAGGCTGTTGATGATCAACTATTGTACCTTGTATTGTTGCGACTGACTGTTGTATGCCAGTGGTTACCCGTTTGTTGTTGTAATCGTTATTGGATGAGTTTCTAATTCCTAAAAATCTGGAATATTGAATATTAGTCCGACATTCATGCATATATGTTAACCTGACTCTCGTTGATGTTTGTACGTCCACGAGTCATTGTCAGTTTATTTTATTTTTGAATTACGCATCGATCCTCTCCTGAACCGATGTGAAATTCGTTGTAACAATGCTCGATGGTTGCTTTTGGATGTTCCTTCGTAATGATCCTCTCCTGAATCGATGTGAAGGGTTGAAACATCGAAGATGATTTTCGTTGGATTTATGGATGCGGAGTAAATATTTCGTGTCGATATAGATGGAGTCACCGGATACGAACAGGCAATTCGTATCGATTGAGTTGTCCTTTAGAAGTAGTGATTTGATGGAGTCGATGGATGCGACATGCTTTTTCGACTTGATGATGGATTCGAACTGAACGAGTCGAAGTTGAGCGAGTCGATGTGGAGCGAGTCGATGTAGACTTCCCTGATGGATTCGAACTGCTTGTTCGACTCGGTCTTGGACTCGAACTGCATAGAAGTCGGTGTCGAAACGCAAAGGAGACAGAGGAGCAAGTCGAAATGCACAGGAGACGGAGGAGCGAGTCGAAATGATGGCTTGTATCGCTGCATCGGAGTCGGAGTCGAAGGCAAGCGATACGAAGGAGAGCTTCGTATCGACGCACTGGAGAGGGAGTCAAAGCGCGTGTTCGAATCCATCGGGATACGAAATGTTTATTCCCTTCGCTTTCGAGTCCATATAAATACTTTGTACTTAGCCGTTATTTCACTTTTTACTTTTCGTTTCCCTGCCTTACTCTCGTATCGCTCTGAGACTCGAGACAACAAAGAAGAAAACAATCTTGCCTTTGAATTGATTCATCCCTTCAATCGCTCGAACTAACTGATAGATTTAGGTAATCCTTTAAGCAGACCTACCGCGTAAGCAATGAGACTCGGTTTTTAATATCAAATCAACCAGAGTTGTGATCGATCGAAAGTTCCATGGCTTCAGCTTCGTGTCGATCTGAGTAGGGGTTTCGAGAGGGTGAGGCGGAGGCCTTCGTATCGATAGATGGTGGAGCTTCGCATTGAGTCGAATGCTTTGAATCTATGGATCGATACGAAGGGGCTGTGACTGATCAATTTGAAACGATGGCCTTTGATCGAATCGAAGTGGATGGCTTCGGAGCGAGTCGAACTGGATGGCTCTGGATCGAGTCGAAATGTGTAGCCTTAGGAGCGAGTCGAACTACGCTGCGTAGTCTTGGGAGCGAGTCGAACTGCGTAGTCTTGGGAGCGAGTTGAACTGCGTAGTCTTGGGAGCGAGGCGAACTGCGTAGTCTTAGGAGCGAGGCGAACTAGAGGCTTTGGGATCGAGTCGGAGTGTCGCGCTCTGATCGATTCGAAATCCTTAGCCCCTTGATCGAGTCGAACTTGCATTCCAACCATTTGACCGAGTCTGATTCATACGCACACGACCATAACTTATTGATGCGAACATGGCTCTCATGAGCAATACAAATTGAACATTAAAAAATTTGAAACTCCTTGCACATTTGAACAATTGACTCCGACGAGCTTCAAACTTGTATTACTGGACTTAACCGTTTCACCGCATATCTGATTGCCTATCGAAGCTCGTCGACGAAACTGGAACTTATCAAAATGACACCAAACTTTAACTTGGAATGATAGTTAATAGCTGGATGGTACGATTGTGATGGTCAGTGATGACGGTCCTTCCGACTGAATTCCGAAGTCTCGTCGTTTACATGCTTTCTTCAATCCTGTTGATCTTCTCAAATGATATACAGTACTGCACTGCACAACACACTCACACACTTTACACTGGGGATGCACGAGCGTTATTTGTCAGTTTAACAATGATTTTTTATAAGCTAGCTAGTCATGGACCCTTCAAGTTCTCAGCAGCCGGAACTCCCAAGTTCTATTCCTCCAACCATAGAGATACCGGTTATTGAAGCCGAAGTTATAGACCCAGCTCCAAACGATCGTCTGGGTGCCCGGTTTATTTGTAATTCGCCAGATTCAGTGCCATCGGGTATCTCCGAAGATATGCTAGGACGGATTTGCTTAAGACACGGTTTGTTGCTCGACGACGTGCTACTTCCTGGGCCAAATGACAGGCCACATAATCCCTCGGAGGGGTTTACTGCTTTCAACCGTCACGCTTGCACAACGGGGACACTTCCTCCCTTCAATCAATATATAAGGGCGATGTTATCATTTCTTGGCATAGCTCCATCTCAGCTACATCCCAAGGGGTATGCCTTGTTGAACAGCACCTTTGTCCTCTTCATGGAGATCCTCTTTCGACCGCCGAAGCCGATCAAAATTAGATATTTATTCAACGTCAAGAGCCGTGGAGACAGCCCGTCTTTCACCTTCCTAGAAGCGGTCACAAACTGCCACATCGTACTTGGCTCCTGGGGGAGGCTAAGTTACTATAAAACTGAATGGTTCTACGTTCGGTGCCCCCTGGATTTGCTAGGCGGTGGTTGGATAGACGTAAGTGTTGCCATTTCTCTCTTGAATCATTCAGATACTAGTAACTGACTTCAAAACTGACATACTTTTCCTTTCTTATAGCCGCAATCTCTCGTCCCGATGGCGCATACTTCAGAGAGCTTGTTCGGATTCTTCAAGCGTTTCTGGGCGAAGAGAGGCATATCGACTTGGTCTTGACCGACAGGAATCTGAGGACTGTCGGGCTGATAGAACGGAGACAGAGCATACATCTGGAAGGGATACACAGAGTGGTCCCGAAGAAACGGGTGAAGCACAAAGCGTCCTTAGTCGTGATCGCCGAAGAAGTTGATCCAGAAAGAACGCCTACCGATACCGAGCTTCCAGTTGGGCCTTCTGTCGATGTCCAGGATTCGGGAGGAAGAAGAAAAGGCAAAGCTGCTGCTCACAAACGCTCTAAATCTGTGAGACTTAAATCCGTGGTTGTGTCCTTGCCCGTTCCGGGGATTAGAATTTCGGAGGCTCCTCCCCCGCAAGTAGATAATCCTTTTGTAAGGCTTGCCGATATCTCGATTCCAGATTTTGTGTCGTCTCCACACGACGTCGGGATGGAGGAGCTTGATAGTGCTCTTGAACCGAGTGGGTCGCTTGCTATGAGTGCGGCCGACATTTCCGGTTGGTCGGGGGATTGCACATGCATACACTTCACTACACTACATGATCACAACTGTACATCGTCCAACTTAGGAAGTTACTAACTCTTCTTTCGTTTCTCATTTTCAGGTACTATGTTTGGAAGAGGATCGATGCTCGGGAATCTCCGTTCGGCCCGAAAGGCTTCTTCTTATTATGAGTCCCGTAGGAGAGACTCGGATAGAGATCGCGATCGCGAGTACTCTAATCAAGATAGGTACGGGCGTGATAGGGATAAAGAATACATACATCAGTCTAGATCATGCTCTCCTCCTTCTAGACTTCCGTCCCTACCTCCTGCTTTTGTTCCACACCCACCGGAGCCTCCTCGTCACAGGCCATCTTCTCATACATCTAGATCTGAGACTCACCTTTAGAGAGTTGAGACCACGACTTCCATGATTACAGAGCAGGTCCCAACTGAACCCATAGGAGAAGGGGCCCTTAAGCTGGCTCAGATGAGGAAAGACTTTCTGAACATTTGCTTTGATGGCTATGTCTTCCCTCCGCACTTAAAAAGAATTCTGTCTTGAGTGGAGAACACGATGCATGAGTATGTTCATGACATCTACACCCAGTACAGAGAGTGGGTAAAGGCGGCGGAGAAAGCTTCTAAGGTGGCCTTTGAGCGAGCTAAAGCGCTTGAGAAACTGGAGACCGAACTTGCACAAAGGGACCGAATTATACAAGTGCTTATTGCTGAGGCCGAGTCTTCTCGAAAATCGGAGATTGAGGCCACCAAGAAAGCTGATGAAGCGAAGGCGGAAATGGAGAGGTTGGGGCAGACACACGTTGCCCTGGTGGAGGAGATGGGCCACCGGAACACCAAAGTCACTGCCGAGCGTGATGTGGCGGTCAAGGAGCTTAATGAACTTAAGGCCAAATTTGCTGATATGGCCAAAGATAAAGATGACACGAACAACGTAGCCCAGGAGGCGTGCGAACAGGCTGTCCTGCTCAGGGATGAACGGGATGCGGCCGTGGCTAAAGTCCACAAGGTGGAGGCTGAGGAGGAAGAGAAAGTGAAGTTGGCCGAGTCCAGGCTAGAGGCTGACATCGAAGATCTCCTCGTTGTTTACAATGCTAACGTGCTAAGGCACAGGGGTCTAGCTTGGCTCGACGATTACCCACCACATCTTTATAACGCTTGGGGCCGACTGGTTGAGGAGGAGAAAGAGGCACATCAGGGCGAGTCCGTGGGTGAATTTGAGCTCGAGAATCGCATTTTGAACGAAGATGAAAAGAAGATTCTGCACGAGACAATGATTCTGCGTGAGAAGGAAAGTTTTGGCGCCCAACACTTTGAGATAGGAGAGGGCTCAGGGGTTGATCACCATGAAGCGAGTCATGAAGCTCCCGCGTCAACCCAGCCTGAATCCTCGTCTGCGGTCGATCCTCAGGTTGTTCCTGCTTATAATCCAGATCAGCCGCAGATGTCACTGGCTGCAGCGCGAGTTACCGATGTCACTCTGCCGCCTACGAGTCAAACTGAGGAAGGTATTCTGAACATTCCAAATATCTTTCGTAAGTCGGAATCTTTGATCGAATTAAGTTCTAACAGTCTTCTTATTCTTCATTCAGTGATCGATGCTGCACATGCTGAAGCTCCTGTTACTCAAGAATCACATCAGACACAGGAAGCCATCGTTACCGAAGTGATCACCATGACTTCAACTGCTGCATCTCTTGATGATATACAGGGGAGCATGCTTGTGTTTGACGAGCAGATGATGGAGGAACTCTTTCGCCGCCATGGCGACCCTTTAGCTGACTTACCATTTGTCATGGGCGGAGGCGTTCCTGCTACAATTTTTTCAATGCCGACTACTGACGCTCCCAACGAGGCTCGATCGGCTGCTGAAGAGGAAATCTTGGCACAAATCGCTGCTGAAATGGATGCCGCAACACATGGTGGCAATTTTGGAGGTGGGACGGCGGCACTTGGTCCAGCTCCGCTTAGAATGATATCGCCTGGCGGTACATTTTCTGACACTAGTGCGGCCGTTCTATCTTCCACATTTGATCCTATCCCTCCGACTCCGCCCGCAGGGAGCATTCCTATCCATTCGAGTTCGGAGGAGGATGTTGATATAATGCCCTCGTCTGAAGACCAACCGCCGAAGATCAAAGGCTCGAAGAGGAAGATTAGCGGTGGCTCCAGTGGGTCTACACCGAGGAGGAAGCCAAGGAAGAAGAAAGATTAAACATGCTTCCCCGGTTTATTTTGACTTGCATTTTGTTGGCCGTGTATAGATGCGGGTTCGGCCCCTGCTAGTAGGAATTTTTTGGGAACAAACTTGTGTACGAACTTCTTTTACAAACAATGGAAATGAAACCTCTCTTCTTTTGTTTCTTTTTCTGTCATTGTGTATTTGTCTAAGTATTTCAATATCTGGAGTGCACTTGTGAAGTTTTAGATTCCGAATCAAGTTTGTTATTGTCTGCCAAGTTCGAAAACTGTGGACATGGCTTGCGACCAGGAAGCGAGTTGGATTCTGACGTCGCATCGCTTCAATCAATGGTTGATGCTTAAGTCCTGCCCCCCAGTCTTGGGGATGAGTTGTAGATCATCAGTAGACGATCGCTTCTTACTTATAACATATTGAGTCTTATGCCACAGAACAGATGTCTGAGGCAAGCGGGGATTGAGTAATGCATCCATGCTTGTTTGATTGTCGATGATCATATCCGCACTCCGGGGATTCTTATTTGCTTACTGGCGGTTGATGTTCATACCCTGCTTCGCGCTCTGGGAACTCGGAGTTAATGTTTATACTCCGCTTTGCATTCTGGGAATACTGAGTTGATGTTTATACTCCGACTCGCACTCTGGGAACTCGGAGTTGATGTTTATACTCCGCTTCGCACTCTGGGAATACGGAGTTGATGTTTATACTCCGTTTCGTGATCTGGGAACTCGGAGTTGATGTTTATACTCCACTTCGCACTCTGGGAATATGGAGTTGATGTTTATACCCCGGTTCGCACTCTGGGAACTCGGAGTTGATGTTTATACTCTGCTTCGCACTCTGCGAATACGGAGTTGATGTTTATACTCCGCTTCGCACTTGATGTTTATACTTCGGTTCGCGCTCTAGGAACTCGGAGTTGATGTTTATACTCCGCTTCGCACTCTGGGAATACGAAGTTGATGTTTATACTCAACTTCGCACTTCGGGAATACGGAGTTGATGTTTATACTCCGCTTCGCGCTCTGGGAATACAGAGTTGATGTTTATACTCCGGTTCATGCTCTGGGAACTCGGAGTTGATGTTTATACTCCGCTTCGCACTCTGGGAATACGGAGTTGATGTTTGTACTCCGGTTCGCACTCTGGGAACTCGGAGTTGATGTTTATACTCCGCTTCGCACTTTGGGAATACGGAGTTGAATGAAGGATTGTCGTGTATCAATCCTTTTTTGACTTTGATGTGAAGGCTTGTCCCCGAGCTCGGGTTTCACTTAGCGAGTGATTGGTTGCATCGCAGTCACTCTCTATTTGAACAAATTCCATCGTATGGTGAAACTTAGCTCTCGTGCATAGTGATGGTCATATGAAGCATTTCAAGTAAATCACAGCTCTGGCTCGAAGAGATTGCATTTTATTGCTGAAATAAGAAAGTATGGCAAAGTCAGTTGCCTTATTAAAAGTTCTAATTTCGAAATGCAGAAACAAATTGCAAAAAAGGAAAGTAAACTAAATGGATAAAGATAGCCTGTCATGTGTAATAGCGGCGAAGGCTCCCGCTATTCCAGGCTCTTGGCAGAGTAAGACCGTCGACGGTTGATAATATGAATGTGACATCTTCAAGCCTTCGTTCAATAACATACGGTCCTTCCCACATCGGCTTCATATGCGAAGGAATCGGATAAACTCTTTTCAGGACGAGGTCGCCTAGCTCGAAGGTTCGTGGACGGACCTTGGCGCAATTGCCCTCAAATCAGCTTCTTCACGTTTCTCATCTAGTAGATCGAGAGATTCAGCAAGTAATATAGCATTTGTCTTCGGATCATAGTATGTCACACGATGAGAAGGTACTTCTAGTTCAACTGGGATAACGGCTTCTGAGCCATAAGAGAGAGAGAACGGAGTGTGGCCGGTTGCGGTCTTGTGGGTTGTTCGGTAAGCCCATAAAGCCATAGGAAGTTCATCGACCCACTTGCCACCAACCTTTTCCAATCGCTTCTTCAGAATGGATTTTATAACTTTATTGACTGCTTCGACCTGTCCGTTTGCCTGAGGGTGTGCAACTGCAGAGAATTTCTTTTGGATGCGAAATTGTTTGCAGAAATCTTTAAATTCAGCGCTGTCGAATTGGGTTCCGTTGTCTGTAATAATGGTGTGTGGGAGACCGAATCGACAAATGATGTTGCGAACTACAAAGTTGGTTACTTTCTTCATTGTTATGGTAGCGAGAGCTTCGGCTTTATCCCACTTTGTAAAGTAATCAACTGGGACGATGGCGTATTTCGCACCACCTTTTGCCAGAGGTAGAGCACTAATGATGTCGATGCCCCACATTGCAAACGACCATGGGCTGACCATTTGCGTTATCTCGGTAGGAGGAGCTTTAGGAATCCGGGCATGTTTCTGGCACTTACCACATTTCTTTGCATAATCTGACGCGTCGCGATTCACGGTGGGCCAGTAATATCTGTATCGGAGTATTTTCTTGATGCAATGACAAGGCAGTAAGCCAATTTCTCCAATTTCGGATAATTCCTTTCAGCCCTGGTCAATCGCTTGCTGACGTAGTATACTGGCTTCTGTATCTTGTCTTCTTCTCGAATTAATGCGGCGCTGATAGCGTTTTCTGATATCGCCAAATATACGAACAACTTTTCATGATCGATAGGCTTCGACGGGATAGACGGTGTGGAAAGATGTTGGACTAGTGCCTGGAAAGCGTCTTCACATTTCGTGGTGCATTCAAAGTTTTGTTTTCCTTTTCGAATCAGATCGAAGAAGGGAATGCATTTGTCAGTGGACTTTTAAATGAACCTGCTCAGTGCTGCTACTTTTCCATTGAGACTTTGGACTTGCTTTATAGTCTTTGGAGTTTCAAGTTTTCTAATTGCTCAAATCTTTTCAGGATTAGCTTTGATTCCTCGGGCGTTGACAATGAACCCAAGGAATTTCCCGGATGCAGCTCCAAAGTGGCATTTCAGTGGGTTAAGCTTCATTTTGTATTCTCGGAGTATGTCGAACATAGTTTCCAAATCTTTAACATGGTCTGTGGAGGGTCGTGACTTAACAAGCATTTCGTCTACATATACTTCCATGGTTTTCCCGATTTGATTAGCAAACATCCGATTGACCAATCGTTGATAAGTAGCTCCGGCGTTCTTGAGTCCGAATGGCATAACTTTGTAGCAATAAAGTCCCAGATTGGTTACGAAGCTGGTATGTTCTTGATCGGGTAAATGCATCGGTAACTGATTGTAGCCAGAGTATGCGTCCATGAAGGATAAGAGTTCATGCCCAGCTGTCGAATCTACTAGCTGATCAATTCTAGGAAGTGGGAAACTGTCTTTGGGACATGCTTTATTCAGGTTGGAATAATCGACACATGTTCTCCACTTTCCATTCGGCTTTCGGACGAGCACGGGATTCGACACCCATTCAGGATATAGCGCATCTCGAATGAATCTGTTTGCTTCAAGCTTTTCTACTTCTTCTTTAAGGGCGGCAGATCTCTCTGGATCCATACCGCACCTTTTTTGTTTGACCAGGACATGCCGCGGGTCAATGTTCAGAGTATGGCTCGCGATGTCCGGCGAGATCCCGCACATATCAGAATGTGTCCATGCAAATACATCAAGATTTGCCCGCAGAAATTCAACCAATTCCTCCTGAGTTTGCTGGCTTAGCTGATATCCAATCTTTATCATTTTCGAGTCATCATCATTGTCAACTGAGACATCAATCGTCAGTTCGGCTGGTGATGCTTGATTTTCTCTAGATTCTCCTTCGTCTTCAGTTTTTCTCGGGTCAAGATCCTTGAGGAATTGTCTGGTGTGCCCGGGCCTGGGCCCGGGCGTTAATTGTCAATTATCGGCAAAACGAACGCAGAGAGATTCCTCTACGCCCTTTCCTTTCTCCTTTCGCTGCGCCTCCCGCAGCTCGGCAAAGTAACAGGCTCTGGCAGTAGCCTGATCTCCTTGAATGATCCCCACTCCACGATCAGTGGGGAATTTTAAAGTCAAACACCATGGGGCAATGGCTGCCCTGAACTCAGCGAGGGCCGGTTGGTCCAAGAAAGCATTATATGGGAAGTCTATGTCCAAGACAATGAACTGCAACATCTGTATTCTCCGACGTTCTCCAACTCCCAACTCCACTAGCAGTTCCACCATCCCGGTGGGTATAGTAGCACTTCCGTTGAAACCATAGACTCGGGATTGACACGGTTTCAAGTCCATGGCTTCCATTCTCATTTGATCATAAGCTCGTTTAAACAAGATATTCATGGAGCTTCCACTGTCAACTAGGATTCTCTTCATCCAAGTGGGACCTACTTGAGCAGAAATGACCAGTGGATCGATAGTGGGGGCTTTGACTTTATCAGCGTCTCTGTTCCTGAACACGATGTCATCTGTCATCGTCTTCTGTTGCTTGGCCGGAGCCCCTTCATCAGGGTTACTATAACATTCGAAGTCCACATGCCTGATAGAACTGGCATACGACTCCATTTCCTTCCAGCTTCGATCTGCTGGGTGAGGACCACCACTTATCGTATTAATAACCAACCTCCCGCCTGTACGAGCGGGTTCCTCCTGTCTTTCCTGATTCAGCGCTCGATTCTGATTTGATGGGCCTGCACCACCAGACTGCGGCGCCCGCACATACTGATCCAACTTCCTTTCACGTATCACTTTTTCGATGAGGTCTTGTAAGTGACGACACTCATTGGTGATATGGCCATAGCTTTCGTGGAATCTGCAAAACCTCCGTTGGTGGTTTTGGGGCAGGTTTTTTGTATTTCATGGTATTGTAGGTCTGCAAATACACATTTTCCAACGACGTGTTCAATGGAGTGTAGTTGTCGTACATGGAAGCTCTAAGCCACGGACCACGATTCTGATCGCGTTTCTTGCTTTGATTTCCATTGTCCCTCTGCTGATTCTGTTTATTTTATACGTTCAACTGAACTTTTCCAGAACTACCTCCAGACTGTTTTACAGCGATGTTACTTTGGATTCCTTCGATGTTGGGCCCTGCGTCATCTTGCTTCCTAGACTGTTTCGCATCCTCCCTTCTCAAGAATTGGGCTGCCGTGGAATAGAAACGGTCCAATGACGCAGGTGGTTTTTCGGCTAACCAATTTTCGAACTCGGAATCAGCATCAATCCCCTTAGTCAATGCCATCGGGGTAGATTTATCATTGGGATTGCTTATTTCTGCACATGCAGCATGGAATCGCTCCAAGTAACGCCTAAGTGTTTCTCCGGGAGCTTGTGTAACACTAGACAGAGTGTTAACGTCTTTAGGCCTTGCCACGTGCATACGGAATTGTTCAACAAACTTTGTGGCCATCTGATCAAAATTAGAAATAGATCGTGGTGGCAAACTAGTAAACCATATGGTAGCGATGCCCCCTAGGGAAATGGGGAAACTACGGAATTTTACTATGACATCAGCTCTCGCAGCATTCATCAGCCATTCGTACTTCAAGATGTGTTGATTGGGATCAGAACTCCCTTCATAAACTGTTTGCACAAAAAATGGACAAACACCTCAAAGTTGTATGATTTAGTAGATCTTATGTTGTTCTTAGCGATTTGAGTGATTTATGAAAATATATGAAAAGCAGGGGCTAAACTGTAAAAAGACACGCAGATTTATAGTGGTTCAGCCAGAACGTGCCTACGTCCACTTTATATGTTATTTCTCTTCTCTTGTTATGATTACAAGTGCAAAGCTTTGATACAATTAAAAGAAAGTTGTTTTAAAGTTCCTTCCGTGCTTGAGCTCTCAAAACTTGTCCCCATTTTTGTACCCCTGCCCCTCTATTTATAGAGTGAGGCAGGGAGCAGGGGTCTTGGATGTATATAGCTGCTGGCGGGCCTGGGCTGAGGTGATCTGGCCTGGCTAAGTTGGTTTGGAATGTCTTGGTTCGGTGAGGTCTCAGAGTGCCTTTGATTCGGCGGAGAGAGATTTGGTCCGGTGGGAGATTTGATCCGGCTAGAGGCTTGGTCCGGTGGGAGATTTGATCCGGCTAGAGGCTTGGTCCGGTGGGAGATTTGATCCGGCTAGAGGCTTGGTCCGGTGGGAGATTTGATCCGGCTAGAGGCTTGGTCCGGTGGGAGATTTGATCCGGCTAGAGGCTTGGTTCGGTGGGGCTGCGTTTGTTTGGTGTGACATAGTCTTGGGGGTTTGGCTCGGCAATGGGATGGAGGGGCGTTGGTTCGGCGGAGACGTTGGACCGGTTGAAATGCACCCAACACTTGCCCCCCAAAGTAGGGTATGCGCATGTGCATGGCGTGCTTTGGTTGGGTTTGGTTACCCATGTTCGGTCCTGCGTGCCGAACCAATTGGCTCGGTGGTTCCATTCTTGTCTATAAATATAGGAGCTATGCCACCGTTGTTCTTCACCGTCTGAGATAGCCGAACCAAGTGAGTGCCGAATCAACATTCCTACTTTTCTGCCGAACCAACTGTGCTAGCCGAACCAAGTGAGTCCCACTTCTGCCGAATGAGCATTTTTACCGAACGACTTTGTTCCTGTCCTACCGAATGAACCCTTGCCAAATGAACTCACGGGTTTGAGTGCCGAATGAAGTCATACATTTGAATAACCGGATGAACTCAGGAATCTTGAATTCCGAATGAAAATGATACCGAATGAAACTGATACTGAATATGTTTTTACCGAATGACGTCATATACTTGTTTACATCTTCTGTTCTAACAATGTGTTTTTTCGATGTTGTAGATAATGTCTCGTAAAGCGGAAACTCAATCAGATAAGAAGAAAACCGGGGGCAAAGGAGGTTCCTCTGCCGTGCCCCCAGCTCGGCCGAATCCAGAACATCAAGGACATGTCCCGAGATCTCTAGTGGACGGGTATGGCCCTCAGGAACTTCTGAACTCCCCGCCCGATTGCTTTCCTAGCTCCCTCAAGGAGGAGCAGCTTGATGTCATCTCCCGATCTTTCGGAATTGATAGGGCGCACTTGCTGTTGCCAGGGAGAGAAGTTATGCCGTATGACCCTCCTGAAGGGTACTTTGCCTACAGCAGATACCACTGCATGTGTGGTGCCACTCCTCCTCTTAACGCTTGGGTAGCCAGCTTCCTCACATATCTAAAGGTGGCCCCATTCCAGCTTCAACCCAACTCCTATGCTATACTGGTGAGCCTCTTCGTCATTTTCCAGAGGAAGTATGGTCGTGCTCCTTCCAACCGGGAGATCCGGTACTTGTATAATCTGAGGGGCTATAAGAAGGGGTCCCCATACATTAGCTTGGAGTCAGCTGTGACCTTCAAGCCGGTCTTGGATCTGTATTCTAAATTCATCATGTTCAAGAAGGAGTGGTTCTTTGTCAGGGACGACTCCGTTTCAATTCGGCGCTTTACTTCTGGATGTAAGTTGATTCTTTTACTTATAATTTCCATTCCGATTGCGATGCTTCTTCTCATACTTTCTCATTTTTGCTAGCGACAGGTGGCTTTGCGATTGTGGAGACTGACCGCCTGGTTCAGACAGCGGCTGAGATAGAAGCTATTCTCGGGAAATATAGATCATCTGCCTTCCTGATCAGAAATGCGACCCTTCTGAAGTGTAACTTAATCCTTCCACAGCAGTCAGTAGTCAAGCTGAGGGAAACAGCGGAGGAGAGGGCGGCTGTTCAGACTAAGGGAGGTGTTACGGTAGAGAGTAGCAAGAGGAAACCTTTCACAAAACCTCCAGCCGTCGGAGGTAAGAAACTCAAGAAGTCGAACGGTCCCTCCCCCAGCAATTATCCACTAACCCAGGAGGAGGAATACATAGAGGAGGAAAGAGGTGAGGGTGGAGATTGTCGGGAAGGTGATGAAGGTGGCGATGGCATCGGGGCCTTGCTTCCTGGGCAAGCGGGCGAGATTCAGGAGTGGACGAATGATGCGTTCCACCAGGCTTTCGAGGGGCTGGACGAAGATCCGGCTTTGGTAGAGAAAACCGGGAAAGCGGACAAGGCCGGGACCGGTGCAAGCGAGTCTTCTCAGACCATTCCAGCCAAGGTGGCTCCGACGACCCAAGGTGAACTCTTGACTCCTGCATGCTTCATTAATGATAGGGACTTAGGAATATTTTATGATCCGCTCCCGTCCTGGAATGAAATCCAGGACCCATTGCAGTATCCTACTTCTCCCCAGGGTTTGTATAACAGACGTGCTTTCTTTCTTCTTTTAACTTGTAATTTACCGCGTTTCTCGAATCATATAGTGATGTAAGCTTGTGACACTTGTTCTTCATATCAGGAGCATGCAAGACATCCAAGGCCTTAGACCTTCGGCACAGGCTTGAGCAATATAAGCTTTCCAAAACTTCTGTCAAGCCAAAGCCTTCGACCCACCGCTCCGGGGATGTAGTCGGCTACCGTCCTCTTCTCGGGGTTATCGAAGAGGGTATTCAGCAGAGAAAGAGGAGTCATCCTTTATCCGAACCTTCGCCCGGTCCTCAGCTCCCGGCTCAGCCTCTTCATGATATCACAGAGGAGGACAGCGAGTTTGCACCCTCTCCGCACCCGTCCGGAAATCCTTCCGTTACTCATATCGACCGTCCTGACTTGGCTCGTAATCCATTTGCGAGTCATCCTGATCTGGATCCAAGTTCCCACGACATTACCTTTGACGAGGTTACTGGTGAGCACCTTCTTCCCCGCAATCCCATGGTACGGGTGCTTGATGAAGCTAAGTCCTTAGATCTTGATCTACTTACCACTCGGATAGTTACCATGGGAGACGAGGTCAAGGCTAATATTGATCGGGTGGCGGAGGAGACTAGGAAGCTGATGGGGCATCATGCCCGACTGGTTAAGGCTGGAGAGGAGATTGGGAGTGCCAACATCCGACTAAGATTGATGGTTTCGGACCAGGCCAAACAGCTCGCTGATCAGGCCATTCAGATTTCTCAGCATGAGGCTGCCTCCGGGCGGTTGAGGAAGGCTATGGAGGAGGCTAGTAAGGCGGAACTGCGGAAGATGGAGGCTGCCTGCAAGGAGCAGATAAATATGGCCATCTCGACAGTGGATGAGGTCCGGAGGGCGGATCTTGAGCGGGTAGAGGAGCTGTCGGGGAAGCTTGAAGCCGCAGAGCTTGCTCAGGTTAGGCTGAAGGAGGAGATGGAGGCGATGCGGAAATCCCTTCAGGCTGACTGCTCGAGATACCATTTGGAGAGTGAAGCTGCTGTTGGAAGGTTGTCGGCTTCCAAGGCCCGGATGAGGGAGTTTGAGGAGAATGAGGGGATGATGGATGAAATGCTTCAGGACATGTACTTCCGAACTTGGAAGCAGGGCAACCTATCCTGGATGGATGATTATCCTAGGGTCATGGCTAAGATCTATCTTCGGGCTTTGGAGGAGGCTAAGGCCGATGCGGATAAAGATGGTGGCGTGGTCTTCAGCATGGATGCGGTCACTGCTCAGTTTGCCAAGGAGGAGAAGGTGGCGGTGAAGGAAGGTATGCGGTTGCTTACCGCTGAGGAGGTAGGCGTGCAGGTAGAGGACGACGATCAGGATAGTCAGGAAGCAGGCGCTGGTAAGTCTCCCTTTTTAGTTTCTCCATCAACTTGGTTGCTTATTGCTAATGAATCCTTTCTCTGACTGGACAGGGGGTCAACAGGACAAGGATAAAGCTCCACTGCAGCCGGCCCCTTGATTATACCTGGAAAAACTCTTTTTGTGGATTTGACAGGGTTGTATATGTTAGTCGAAAAACAGTAAAGTAGCCTTTAGGTTGCAATATTTTGCCACTTGTAATAAATAGTCTTATTTTTGACGTGTAATTCTTTAACTTAAGCTGATTTTGTCGTCTTTTGAATGTTTGTAGTTATTTTGGCATGTCATATGAGAAATACAGCTATGTATATTCTTGTAATTAAATTGTGTTTGATGTCGGGTTCTGGTTTAAGGCATAATTTCATGACTTGCAATGTTAGTGTGTGGTGTGAACAAATTATAGTAATGTATTTGTACATAAAGGAAGAAAATACCGCCTTTCATGTTCTGTTTATAGATGGCAGTTTCGAATATCTTGTATGACCGAGCATGGAAAGCAGTTGAATGCCCTGCCATCCGATTGTGAATCCCTGCATCCATTGGTGAGTATCTCCTACTCTGTATCCTGTACTTTATGGATTGTTATAGAGGATAGGAGGAAAGCTTTTTAAGTAAAATTGAAATATGTGAAATAGTAAAACTTCCAATCACGGAAGGCCTTCGATGTGCTTAAGTTCGTGGCAAACGGGTTTTGTAGTCACTTTCCCTAGTTGTGGGTCTTGGAGACATTTGTCACCCATCTTACGCCTCCGTGGGGAGTTAATTCTTTTTTACCACAGCCGCACCTAAGACACATCGGAGCCGAGATCGCGCATAGTAACTACCCGGGCCATTATGGTCCGTAATCGTGGGTATTATTCGATTTACTGTGGCCGGCTAGCGTGGGTGCCGATCGTCAACTGTGAACTGCCCCTGGCTGGCCACACCTTATATTGGGGCTTATAGTCCGTTCACAGTTGCCGGCGAGCCTAACGCCGTAATGAGCTGCCTCGGCTATAGTCGGCCTTCTCGGTGGCTTATAATCGGCTCATTACAGTTGGCTTTAAGGGCCGTCGCGAGCAATGAGTTAACCCACAGTAGAGGGATGCTGGAACAAAAGTGTCTCATTGGCGAGGGCATAGATTCACATAGTACCTGTTAGGTTTTGCCCAGGCGAAGTTGCGCCATGGAGTGCTTTGAGTGGAAATGCTATACGCATAGGATTTTGTTCAACAGAAAAGGATAAAGTTAACAAGTAGCCAAGATATAAAGGAACAAGTTAAAAAAGAGACAAAGTTTTTTAAAGTGGTTCGGCATGAAAAAGGCCTACGTCCACTGATTCTCTTTGTTTATTCACTTCATATGGGAAATACAAGTTAAGAAAAGTATCGACGGAGGTGTTGGATGTTCCATGCCCTCTGGAACACCTCTCTATCCACTGTTGACAAAATATAGGCTCCGTTGTGGAGATCTTTATGAATTACATATGGTCCATCCCAGATTGGGTCTAGTGCTCCGGGGCGAGGGAAGATTCGCTTGAGGACAAGATCCCCTTCTTGTAAGGTACGATGCTTGACTTTGGAGTTGTATTGTGCTGCCACTTTCTTCCTGTGGGCTGCTGTTTTTAGGACTACATCATTCCTTCTCTCCTCAACTAGATCCAAAGACATGTGGAGGAGTTCTTCATTCTCTTCTGGGTTATAGTGGATCCTACGGTGGGAAGGCACAATGGTTTCAACTGGGAGCATAGCCTCTGATCCGTATGCCAAAGAGAAAGGAGTGTGCCCTGTTGATGTTCTGAAAGATGTGCGTTAGGCCCATAGTGCCGTAGGGAGTTCATCCACCCAAGCGCCCTTTGAATTTTCGAGTTTCTTTTTTATCAGAGTTTTCAGAATTTTGTTGACTGCTTCGACTTGTCCGTTTGCCTGGGGATATGCTACGGATGAGAAGCTTTTATGAATTCTGTGTTCTTGGCACCAGTTGGCGAATTCCTCGCTGTCAAACTGAAGTCCATTGTCTGATATGATTTTGAGTGGGACTCCGTACCTGCATAGAACATTTTTGATTAAGAAGTTAATAACTTTTGCTGAAGATACTTTATTCAGAGGTTCCGCTTCCACCCATTTTGTGAAATAATCAACTGCCACTATAGCATATTTGGCCCCGCCTCGGCCCATTGGTAGCTCGCCGATTAAGTCAATTCCCCATATTGCGAAGGGCCAAGGGCTGGTCATTTGAGTAATCTCGGTTGTTGGTAGCCGAGGAATCTTAGCAAATTTTTGGCATCTGTCACACTTCTTGACGAAATCTAAGGCGTCCTTGCTTAAGGTGGGCCAGAAATATCCGTATCGGAGTATCTTTTTTGCTAACGTTTGCCCTCCGGTGTGATCTCCGCAGCTTCCTTGGTGAATGTTGGATAAGATTTCCTTGGCTTCCCTTCCGGCGACACACCTTAATAATGGGTTAGAGAACCCGCGCCGTTAGAGGATGTCTTCTTGTATTGTGTAGCGGGATGCTTTCCTCAAGATTTTCTTGACTTCGTTACGCCCGTTGGGTAGTGTGCCATTTTGTAGGTAGTCTCGGATGGGAGTCATCCAAGTTGCTTCTTCGGTTGCAGCTATCAGATTCACTTGCTCAAAACTTGGGACCGTTTGCTTTGAGATGGTTACTGCCCCGAAGATGGCGATGTCTCTCATACTTGCTTGCTTTGCCAATTCGTCGGCCTCTTGGTTCTCTTCCCGAGGGATGTGTTTGACTAAGTAGTGGTCCAATCGGCTAAGAAGCAACTTGGTCTTCTTTAGATATGCTATGAGTCGTTCCTCTCGAGCTTGGAATTCTCCTAGTATTTGATTAACAATAAGTTGAGAATCGCTATGAAGACACAAAGAATTGGCTCCGAATTCTATGGCAATTTCTAGTCCGGCTATCACTGCTTCATATTATGCGTCGTTATTGGTGGCGGCGAACTCCAATCTTATAGCATAGTGCAGTTTGTTTCCCCTGGGAGTGGTTATTACCACACCTGCCCCCGAGCCTTGTTCGTTTGATGCACCATCCACAAAGAGATTCCACTTGATATCTTCTGTTATTTCCAATTGCTCCTGATCTTCGTTGGTAGTGAACTCTGCAATGAAATCAGCCATGGCCTATCCCTTGATGGCGGTGCGAGGGTGATAGGTGATATCATACTGACTCAGTTCAATGCACCATTTAAGTAATCGCCCAGAAGTGTCGGGACGATGGAGTACCTGCCTCAGCGGTTGATCGGTCAGAACTTTGATGGAATGGGACTGGAAGTAGTGACGCAATTTCCGCGATGTGATTAGTAAATAGTATGCTAACTTCTCAAGTTTAGGATATCTGACTTCTGCCCCAGTAAACCTTTTGCTGACGAAGTAAAATGGTCGTTGCGTGCGGTTGTCTTCCCTTACCAAGGCAGCGCTTAGAGCGTGAGATGACACAGCAAGGTATAGGTATAATTCTTCGCCTTCGCTTGGAGTCGAGAGTACCGGTGGTTTCTGGAGGTGTTCGATTAGGTTAAGGAAAGCGGTTAAGCATTCGTCCGTCCATTCGAACTTTCCTTTATCTTTCTTTAGAGCTTCGAAAAAGGGGACGCACTTGTCCGTTGCCTTGGAGATGAATCGACTTAGGGCGGCCACTTTTCCATTTAGGCTTTGCATTTCCTTTCGGGTGGAAGGTATCTTGATATCCCTTAGCGCTCGGACTTGTTCAGGGTTTGCTTCAATCCCTCGAGCATGGACGATGAACCCTAAGAATTTTCCCGATGATACTCCAAAGGAGCACTTTAGTGGATTCAACTTCATTCCATACTGTCGAAGTACCTGGAACATTTCGCCTAGGTGGCTTACGTGATCTTTGGCTTTCCGTGATTTCAACAGCATGTCGTCCACATATACTTCCATAGTTTGTTCTATTAGCCCCGAAAACATCTTGTTGACGAGGCGCTGGTAGGTGGCTCCTGCATTTTTAAGTCCGAAAGGCATTACCTTATAGCAGTACAAACCCCGGTCGGTGATGAAACTAGTGTGGTCTTTGTCGGGAGCATGCATAGGAATTTGGTTATATCCTGAGTATGCATCCATAAAAGATAGGAGCTCGTGCCCGGCTGTGCTGTCTACAAGTTGGTCGATTCTGGGAAGTGGGGAGCAATCCTTTGAGAAGGCGTCGTTTAGGTTGGAGAAGTCAATGCAGGTCCGCCACTTCCCATTAGCCTTCTTTACTAGTACCGGGTTGGCGATCCATTCCGGGTAAACAGCTTCTCGTATGAAGTCATTGGCGAGTAGATTCTTTACTTCTTCATCGAGGGCTGCTGATCGCTCTGCCCCCATACTTCTCTTTCTTTGTTTTACAGGCGCCTTGGTAGGATCAACGTTTAATACGGGGCAGGCTATGTCGGGGGAGATTCCAGTCATGTCAGCGTGTGACCATGCGAATACATCCAAGTTGTAGCGGAGAAAATCGATGAGTTGTTCCTTCAATTCAGCTTTTAGTTAGGACCCAATTTTCAGTAGTCTACTTGAGTCGTGCTTGTCTACAGATATAAACTCCATAGCCTCTGCAGGCTCGGCGGTGGCCTCCTCCTCTTTGTCCCTAGGGTCTAATTCATTGAAAGGGTCGCTGGTGTATCGAAGAGGAGGGGCTTTCTTTAGTTGCTATGCTTCAAGGCTTTTTGTGCAGAGGGCAATCTCTACACCTTTCCCTTTATCCTTCCTGTGGTTGTTGCGAAGTTCAGTTACATAGCAGTCTCGTGCAATATCCTGGTCTCCTTCCACTTCCCCCACTCCATTGTCTGTTGGAAATTTCATTTTCAGGCACCATGGGGCTAGGACAATTTGGAAGTCAGACAAGGCTGGTCTTCCTAAGAAGGCATTGTAGGCCGAATGGTTTTCTGTTAGCACAAACGTCTGTTTCCGTACAACGGAGCGGGGATGGCTTCCAATCTCAACAAAGAGGTCTAGTTGCCCGAGGGGCATTTTCGCATCTCCAGTGAAACCGTGTAGTGGTTTATCGCAGGGAGATACATCCTTCATTGATAGCTTTATTTTGTCGAATGCGTGTTTGAACAGGATGTTTACTGAGCTTCCAGTGTCTACCAGGATTCGGTAAACTTCGGCGGGACCGAGTCGGGCAAAGATAACCATGGGATCCATGTGAGGGTACTGCCTTCCTTCTAGGTCATGCTTACCGAATGTGATGTCATCACTTTCTTTCCGCTTCGGATGGCGCTCTTCTATAACCGAATTGACACAGTCTTTATTGTCCCTAAGCGACTTCCCATATCTTTCCATCTCTTTCCAGCTTCTGTCTGCGATGTGCGGCCCTCCTAAGATGGTATGGACCACTATCTTCTCTTGACCAGAGCTGCTAGCGTTGCGGTTTCCTCTATCGGACCCCAGTGAGGGCAGCCTCGGGTTTTCATTGGCGGGAGCTGGAGTCCTGTCCTGGCTTTTTACATAACGCTCCAGTTTCTTCCTTCTGATGTGTTCCTCAATCAGATCCCGGAGATGATGGCATTCATTGGTATCGTGCCCATGCGATTCGTGGAAGCGGCAGAATTTTCCAGACTTCTGCGCGTTATCTGATTCCTTCTTGTATGGTGGGCGTTTGTATCTAACTTCGTCTTGGGTGGCAAGGAAGATATTTTCGACGGTCTCGTTCAAAGGAGTGTAAGTGTCGAATCTTGGTCCTGGCCGATATAGGCGCTTTTCTCCCTTCTTGCCCCCAGCATTGTCTCTAGAATCATTTCTTCGAACGTCCCTTGCCACAGCAGGGGCGTTGCCATGGGTTGTCTTATTTTGCTGTCCTGACTGCCCCTCAACGGCAGCATCCTCAAGCCTCATGTATTTCCCGGCTTCATGGAAGAAATCGGGTAAAGTAGCTGGTTTTTCTTTTGTCAACCTTCTAGCAAATTTAGTGTCCGGATGCACACCACTGCAGAGGGCCATTAGGATAAGCTTCTCATCGGCATCTTGGACTGCGGCCGCTGCGGCGTTGAATCTGGTTAGGTATTGCTGCAGCTTTTCTCCAGGTTTCTGTTTGACGCTGGATAAGGAATAAGCGTCCTTAGGTTGCTCCACATGAATGCGGAACTGACTGATAAATTTTTCTTTCAACATTTCCCACGAACTAATGGATCCCTGGGGTAGATGACAGAACCAGGAGGTAGCAAGATCTGCTAAGAAGAGCGGAAAGCATTTGCACAGTACTCCCTCTGTCGCCCCACTCATGAGCATATGCTGCGTGTACCTCTGTAAGTGTACAACGGGATCGGAGGTTCCTTTGTAGGGTTCCATTGTTGGCATCTTCCATTCTCGGGGGGTGATAGCAATTTCGATATTGCGGGCGAAAGGGCTGGTTACCCTAGCGCCTATCCCTCGATCTCTTTGCTCCCGTTGGACACACTCTCTGAATAAGCGTGCCATCCTTTCATCAGAACTTGGAGCAGATAGAAATGAGTTTGGTTCTGTTCTGTGGGATTGATTCCGTCCAGATGACCTATAGGGATGGTATCGTCTATCATTCCTCATATTTTCCAGTGGCTGCCTTTGATCTTCTGGGAGCATGCTCGGGTCAGCTACAGTTGGCCCTTGCCTCGATCTCCCCCTGCTGGGTTCTGATCTAAGCACTTCCTCGGGTCCAACATCGGGCTGGACTCTAGCTCGGCCCCGTTCACTGGCGTTTCTGTGGTTAGGCAGCATGACAGGCTCAGCTACAGTTGACCTTCGCCCGGTACCTCCCCCGTTGGGTTCGGTACCAAACGTTTCCTCAGGCCTAACTTCGGGCTGTGCTCGGTCTCGGCTCCTACCATGGCTACTTCTGCCGTTAGCTCCTTCGAAGAAGGAAGATCTTTGTTGTCTCTAAGATCCTCCAGACTGGGACTCGCCCCATGATTCAGTGTTGCAGTTGGATTCTTCAGCGTCCCTTAAGCGTGACATGAGATGGTCCACCAAGGCTTCCTGCTGGGACGTGAAGCGGTTAGTTACTTCAACCACAACTCTGTCCAAATCTGCCCTAGTAATTGCTGCAGGCTGTTCTATGGCAGGAGTGGTTGGGTTGGCCTGTTCTTCATTTGTTACTGTTGCTGGAGGAGGACGATTTACTTGATTCGTGACAGCTGGATCTGGAAGACTACTGGATGCGATGTTTTTTCCTTTGTTAACATCTTTTCTCTGTTTGGGAGGCATGTTTTCGAAGTGGCGGACGATGCTGTTAGGAATACTTGTTAAGCGGATGAAGCTGAAGCTTCGAGCTTCTATTTCTCATTGAAAGCACCAAAAATGTTTGCACAAAAAATGGACAAACACCTCAAAGTTGTATGATTTAGTAGATCTTATGTTGTTCTTAGCGATTTGAGTGATTTATGCAAATATATGAAAAGTAGGGGCTAAACTGTAAAAAGACACGCAAATTTATAGTGGTTCAGCCAGAACATGCCTACGTCCACTTTATATGTTATTTCTCTTCTCTTGTTATGATTACAAGTGCAAAGCTTTGATACAAGTAAAAGAAAGTTGTTTTAAAGTTCCTTCCGTGCTTGAGCTCTCAAAACTTGTCCCCATTGTTGTACCCCTTCCCCTCTATTTATAGAGTGAGGCAGGGAGCAGGGGTCTTGGATGTATATAGCTGCTGGCGGGCCTGGGCTGAGGTGATCTGGCCTGGCTAAGTTGGTCCGGAATGTCTTGGTTCGGTGAGGTCTCAGAGTGCCTTTGATTCGGCGGAGAGAGATTTGGTCCGGTGGGAGATTTGATCCGGCTAGAGGCTTGGTCCGGTGGGAGATTTGATCCGGCTAGAGGCTTGGTCCGGTGGGAGATTTGATCCGGCTAGAGGCTTGGTCCGGTGGGAGATTTGATCCGGCTAGAGGCTTGGTTCGGTGGGAGATTTGATCCGGCTAGAGGCTTGGTTCGATGGGGCTGCGTTTGTTTGGTGTGACATAGTCTTGGGGGTTTGGCTCGGCAATGGGATGGAGGGGCGTTGGTTCGGCGGAGACGTTGGACCGGTTGAAATGCACCCAACATAAACTGGCAGAGTTGGCATCCTAACGCGCCGAGGTGGTTCAGCATACAATACGTCATCAGTGAAAGGGGTATGACTCCGGGAGATTCCATAATCGTCATTATTGAGACCTTGACTTTCACGGATCATTTGACGAATCATCGTTGGTATATCCGGCATTTGGATGCTGGGAGCATGTTGTGCCAAGGTGTGGTCGGGTTCCACAGCGCGAGTCTGGACCGGACGCGGCCGACGGTCCGTGCCTCGCCTCCTTGGTTCAACATCCTTAGGGACATAAGGCTCAGGAGTCTGCTCTCGTTGGTTATGTTGAGGATCAGCTTGGTTTCTAGCATCACCTCCTCGTCCGACAGTGGTGGTAGTAGCAATGTTGCCGGTGACATGGTAAGGAGCAGCACCTCCTCGAGATGAAGGTTCTGTACGGAGACTTGCGGATGGTCCAGTTCTAGGTTGCCCAAGGTTCGAAGCAGGTTGGTGTCCCATGGCTTGGGTGTAGCTTACACCTAGCCGCGGGCGTGTGGATCTGGTTTGGCCATCAAAGGAGGTTGAACTCTCCGTTGAAGAATAGGAACCTTGGTCTCTTCTAGATCTTCTACGCCTTTGGCGATTCAGCTGGTTGGACAATTCTGCGTTGGCGCACAGTTGTTCAGTTAGCTCTTGACGACTCTGGGTCAACTCTTGAAGCAATGTCTGGAATTCTTGTCTGGTGATTGGACCTGATGGATCTGAAGGTCCTGCAGCATTTTGGTTGGATGGAGGTGATTGTACGGGATTCTGTCGGTCCCGTGCTCCTTGATCAGCAGCTGTAGAAGTAGTACGTCTGCTCACCATGGTGAGGAGATGAAAGTCCTTTTCTAGATCTGATGCAAATCTGAATAGAATGGAAGGGATTAAAAATTCAAGATCTAGATCTTCTTCTTATATTTATTCAATCCAATATAGATAAGAGATCCAAAGAGCAGGAGAAAAATTGGTTTTCTCAGTGAAAGCACCAAAGTGTTTGTACCAAAATTGGGCACAACACTCTTCAGAAGTTTTTGAAGAGATAAAGTGAAGAAATTAAATGGAAAAAGAGGAATTATCTAACAAAAACTCCAAATCTCAGATATGAAAGTAATTAACATGCAAGGAGACATAAGAATTTAGAGTGGTTCGGCGTATTGCCTACGTCCACTATGAAATAATTTTCTTTATTGATCTTTCTTTGATGTTTACAATTGATTTTAGCAAATTACAGTAGATGACAACGATTTGCAGCAGTGAAATTCGTTGGTAGCAGCAGCAAGGGAATTCAGATCTGGATCTGGCGGAGTCTGGGCGTTGGAGATCTCAAAGAGGAAGAAGAACCCCTTTTCTGTTGGCTTTGGGGATCTATTTATAGGTGTAGGAGGCTGGTATTTCGCTCAGATCTCGGGAGACCCTCTCTGGCATGTGACCAGGCCCGCACGCCCAAGCCCGTGAAGTTTCGGTCTGATCCGTGATCGATAGAACAGATTTCGTATCGATCAAGATTTCATCCAATGGAGTCGAAATTTGGCGTGGACATTCTTTAGCATGCACGTAGTCTTCTGTGAAAATTTCATAGCATTTGGACTTGTAGATTAGGAATATGATCGATACGAAATGGGATTCTCGGTGGCTGATTGGTTCGACTCGCTCCTGTTTCGACTCGCTTCCGTTCGACTCGGTGACGTGGTGCTTGAGTCTTTGGATCACTCTGCCTTTGATGCTATCTCGAGTGAGTCGAAATGTTCACCGATTGAGCAAGTCGAAGTGTGCCCAGATCGAGCGAGTCGAAATGGAGCGTCCTGAGAGATTCGAGCAGTGGCTTCGCCATGGAGTCGAAGTTGATGGAGTCGAACAGTGGTTCGTACGGAGCGAGTCAAAGGAGTCATTTCTGGTGGATGCAAAGCGAGTTGAAGTAGGCATCTGAGGGATGTGAAGCGAGTCGAAGTAGGCATCTGAGGGATGTGAAGCGAGTCGAAGGGAGCGAGTCGAAAGGAGCGAGTCGACCGGTGATTGGTTTTCATCAAATTTTGTATCGTTCATAACTTGAGCATACGAACTCGGATCGACTTGAGATTTGGAACGTTGACTCTCGTGGCTTAGCTTGTTATGTCCTACCAATTTTGGCTCGATCCAGACTTGGACAAAATTCGTCGATATCCATAGTGAGCTTGTGTATAACTAATCTCTAGGACGGGCCATCATTGGTTACTAGTTAATTCCTTGGTGTCACGGCCTTGCCAAAAGGCGGGATAACAGCTTACAACTAATTTTAGATATTAAAAGTAGTGGACCGTAGATAGTTAAAAATTAAATAAAATCTTGATCAATAAATAAAAAAGGGAAAACCTCATAGCGGAATCAAATGTAACGACCCAGAATTTTAGTCATTTGAAATTGGAATATTTAATTGATTTTAAATATTAAAAAGTAAATTTTACAAGTAAAATAACTTATATTTCAAATATAGCAATTTATTTGATAATTTCATTATTAAATTTAATATTTGGAATTGTTTAAATAATTGAATCTTGGATTTAATATGAATGAAAATGATTTCGAAGGTTGATTTAAATTCTATTTGAATAAGGAGGATAGTAAAATTTTAATTTGAATTTAAAGTGATTAAACTGATTTTGGAAATAACTCGTTTTAATTAACGTGTGAAATTAGCCTTCGGGAGACTCTCAGATTTTGATGAAACCAGTTTCATTGGATCTGTAATAGTGAATTATTATATATTGTCGAATTTCATGGTGATCAGACATATTGTTTGGTAGTGCAAGCTCGACATGCGTAGAAATTAATTTAAGGAATTTAAAATAATATAATTTGATTTTGAAAAGCTAACTTATGTATACGATGGAACTAGGTCTCGATATATATACCATTGTGTTTGGTATAACATATAGAACGACAGGCGGCACGCCTTGTTTGAAATTCAAAATTTTTAGGAATGAATAGTGCCTTAAAAAATTTCTATATAAGGACATCAACTTTCTTCATTTGCAACCTAACCCTAAAACCAAGCTCCAGCCGTCATTTCCCAAACCCTAACATCTAGTGGCCATAATTTCTCCGACTCATCCAAGAAAAATTAGCCAAAACTTCAACATGAAAGTTGTTGCACTCATCCTTAAGAACTCATCCATATAAGTCGACCGTCGATCGACGAACCATGGCGGCGACTAGGGGGGCGCATTCGAAGTGGCTAGTGGGTTCATTTTCTACAATTGGGTGTGCGCATGGCGGTAGGCGAGAGGAGCGACGGCGCGGCGGTAGGCATGCGCGAGCAGGCGGCGGCGGTGGCATTTGGTTAATCGTGATCGTTTATAAAAAAATAAAAAATAAAATATTGGTTTGCGCTTTTGTCTGGGTGAGCACGAGAGAGGAAGGAGGTAATAAAGTTTAATTTAAAATAATTAATTCAATTAATTCGTACGCTCGTTAATTCATGACTTTTTCATACGAGGTCCAAATCGAGCGCGACAAATTGCGTTGCGATCGTCGATGAATTCTACGCTATGGAATTGGATTGGATGGATTCGGAGCTAGTAGAAATTTGGGTTAAAATTGAACGCCTGTTGAATTTTAATTCATACTAGAGCACTTCAGCGATTATTGGAATTTCAGTGAGTTAACTCACCTCTCTTGCCCACTTATACTTTTATACAAGTGTGGATAATTTTATTTATACTCTTTGTTGCTTGTTTGGATGATTTACTATTTTATTAGTTGGTTTGGATATATTCCTGCCTATTGGAGCGGATGAGACCCTATTACGTTCCCGTGTATAAGCAGACGACCCTTTGTATACAATCCCGCCTCGAAGCGGTTGATTTATATTATTTGATTGTATACTGTATGTGATGCAGGGGGACAGGTTAGAGGGATCCAACAGGATTCCTCACACTATTGATTTTACTTTTCATATATTTTGATATATGATATGTTGGATGCCATATTTGATGACATGGATTATTATTTTTTGCTTATTTAGTGTTATAGTAGGCTATATTTTTAGTATTTTGAAATACTATAAAATAGTGATTTTGAATTGAAATGATTTTCAAAGTGATTTTGAAAGTATATATGTTTTAATAACATTTGAATTATTCAAAGGAATGGATTTATTTTTAAATAAATAAAAGTATGATTTTTGTGGTTATGAAAGTATAGTTTTGAGAGATACTTTGAATAAGTTTATATAAAGCATTTATAAAAGTGATATTTTATAAATAAAGAAATAGATTTATAATCAGAATTTGTAAATATTTTGTAAATGGATTTGAAATTTATTTGGTAAATGGATTTATAAATAGATTTTATAAATAAAATAGATTTATAAAGAAATGGATTTATAAATGAATTTTGATAATAAAATGATTTTTTATAAAAGAATTATTTATAAATAGAATTTATAAACAAAGAGATTTTATAAAATAGAAGTTTTAAAAAATAGAAAGGAAATTTATAAACATAGTTTTATTTATATGGAAATGATTTATGTTGAGATTTAAATATGGATTTTTATATAAAGGAAATACATTCAAGTTTTTAAGAGTTAAATAATCTTTTAAAGGAATGTTTTGAAAGTAATATTTTTGATGAAGTTAATGGTTTTTAAAGAGATAGTCTTTAAAATTAAATTATTGAAAGTAATAATTCCAAATGGAATTTAATAGTTTGAAAAATGATTTAAAATGTGATATGTATCGAAAACATAGACTACATTTATTGTTGTAATAGACATTTTCGGGGAAGTATGGAAGGCACGGACTATAACGTTGTTGTTATAGTAAATGATTTCCAAAAGGAAATGTTTTATATAGTATATGGTATTTTCAAATATATATAATTGATCGAATCCATATACTACTGTATTTGGGTTGTCGTAACGATGTTTTACGCAATATTCGTTTTGACCCAATAAATTATGTTTTGACCTTCCATTGTGAAATATACGAATTGGTTATTATGATCGTACTAAAGGCTTGGTGGTATAGGAGCATTGCTTCTTATACTTAACACCTATCCGGAGGCGTATGAACTTGGTTATAGAAATCTATTTGGCGTGTCTCCAAAATGGTAGTGTTATTAAATATAGCTATACCGTTGATATAATATATGGAAATGTTTCCCCATATGGAGAGATTAAAGTAGTTCTGAGGATATATCTTTTTAAAGACAATTTGAAGTAAATATTTGGAAATTGATTTAATTAATAAAAGGTTAATTGAATGGGCCTAGTGAAGGCTTATGTGCTAGATATTATTTGTTACTTTGATAGTTAAATAACAGACTATCAAATTTGGCCATTTTTGGTTCCTGGACTTGATGTGGAAATTGATTAGTCGTGTACTTAGCACGAAGCCGACTAAGTAGGCTTGATTATCGTATGGATTAAGAATGTTGATTTTAGTAGTGTTAGCACCAGAATTGGTCACTAACACCCTAGAATAGATTTGTGTAGAGAGATTAATGAAGATAATAAATTAAAACAGAGGATTATCATAGTAGAATGCAAAACAACAATAGAAATAAGAACACCAGAGTTATAGTGATTTGGCATAAATGCTTACGTCCACTTTGAATGTAATCTTTATTGCTTTTTCAAGTACTTAAATATAGATACAATCCATAAACAAACAGCTTGAATACAAATTTGAGTAAGAAGAAAGTGAATACAAAAAATGGCAGAGTCTCTCTGGAGTTCTTGAAAAAAGGGTCCCTCAAATTGGACCCCTACCCCTCTATTTATAGACGAAGGTAGGCTAGACACCCTGTCCGGGCCCATGACTAAGATGGTTCAGCCCATAGCTGAGGAGTTAGGTAGACCAAACCAAGCACCCCGATCCACCATGACCTACCCCCTTTTACTAATTTGGGATCCTCTGAACGTTGACTCGGAGTAGCTCTCGTGTATGCTCGAAGCAAGCTAGATCACGACCCGAAGTAATTCATGCTCATGCTCGCATTGATCCACTCTTGAAACAAAGCCAAGCTAACCCAACTCATGCGACCGAACCACCAAGGCCGAACCACATCTGACCTAACCACTAGGGCCAATCCACCTAGGTCGACCCAATATGGCCAAACCACCTCTACTTATCTTCCTCAACCGGACATCACATGTCGATCCACCGAGGCCGAACCACCTCTACTTATCTTCCTCGATCGAACACCATATGCCGATCCAACGAGGCCGACCCACTTCAACTTATTTTCCTTGACCGACCCACCTAAGGCCGACCCATCCATAACTTTCCATAATAGCTATCCTACTCCAACCGACCCACCATCGAATACCGAACCACATATACAGACCGATCCAAACAAGTTACACCGATCTCTTATACTTCCAATCCTCTCTTGGCTTGAGTCATGTCTAGGTCCAACCATATCCTCTGCAACTATTGCCTCATAGCCAGGTAACGTTTGCCCCCCAAAGCGTGTCTTGTGAATCAACACGACATGCTTTGAATCAGCGAGTAATCCCTGTTTCCAGAGGCTAGTTCATTCATAATGATAACCGACCGTTGCTTTTTCATTGGCCTTCGAAGAAGCTTCGCGTCGTTTGATCGTATAAGTTTAGTCTCGAAGAGATTCTTGAAATCCTGTTTTAACTTTTCAAAAGCTAAATGTTTGTAACCTTTCGAAGGCTGAATTGCAGTGGGTTTTCTAAACCCAAGCTTCTCTACTTATCCGGTAGTATTTGTCTCTTTTCCACATCATCATCCTCAATCATCATCATATGTGTGTATATTCATATATATACATTTTATTACCATCAATACTCTTATTATTTTATTTATTATCATTATATAATTTTTATGAATAAGGGGCAGATCGGCATATGAAGGCCGACCCACTCGGTCAATTCACTAGGACAACATTCGGCATATCTAGTTGCCGACCAGTGATGCTTGGTGACCCGGTCTATAGGAAAGTGCCCGTTCATCTCCCTCTCCACCATATAAAAGCTCACGCTCTCATTTCTTTCTTCTCACTTCTACTTCATTCTCACAAGTCTGCTAACCTACTTCCCTCCAAGCCTCGTTTTCCACTCAGCCCTTCCTTCTCCCTCTCAAACCCAGCCCTCTCAAACCCAGGCCGCCTACCCCGCAACTCCAGTTGCCAACAAACCCGAATAAACCTCAATCCAAAATCCTACAGCTTTCATAAGCCTTAAACTCTCCATATAAGTACGAATCTCTTCCTTAATTCATCTCCCTAAACCCGAAATCTTGTGTGAATTTCGAGTGCATGGGTAAATGGCCTCTTGGATAGGAACCAATATGGGATGTGAGGAAGAGAGATAGACGAGTTAGGAGTAGGAGTATGCCTTAGGTTAAAGATTCGACTCGGCCTCGACGGATTAAAACATGGGTCACTAGGAGAAGTAATCACTGGTATCATAATTTTGAGGTCGATGTTTTAGAGAAGAAAGGAGTTCGGAATTTGGTGAAATAGAGGGGTTCGGTAGGATTTTAGCAGTGGAGTGGGTCGGTAGAAATATAGCCGTGGAGTGGGTCGGTAGGAATATAGTAGTGGAGTGGGTCGGTAACTTGAGAGGAAGTCGTTCGGTAGGTTGTCTGGGGAGGTCCGGGGAGGTGATTTTTGAGAGAGTGGGTCGGCGTTCTATAGGAGGGTGGATCGGTCACCTCTGTTTAGAGGGGCGATCTGTATAGGTGGCTAAGTGTTTGGATTGGCATTAAGTGTTCAGAGTCGTCATTGACAATCAGGACCATCTCAATTTGAACATCACATACATCAAGGCTACACATTTCCATGCCTGAGCATAAAATAGTGAATAATGACAAGGACCAAAGCATATAATCCTATGGACCTAATTCAGACTAACAACTTCACATCTTAAGTAATTCTAAATGCAAATCTAACCCAATAAATGCAAGTAACAGCCTTTACAAATCTATGATGCCAATGCTCGATTCCAAGACTTCCGCTACCGATCATATGATAACTGCCAGAGACGGTCAGCGATGACGGTCTCCAAGGATGACAACTTAAAGCTTTATCATGCCACACTTGTCTTTAAAACTTCAATTTCTTTGTACTCATGTTTGAATCGTCGCACTAGTTCACACACCGCATGGGGGAATACATTATCGTTATACCTAATATTGATTATCTTTCAAGTATAGCTTAAACAGGTATTTAGTCACACCATGCGCCTTCCCGAAATGTCTAAGAAATCAAGCTCCACCACTATATCTGACAAGCTTGGACCAAGTTCGCGGCAAGAGGTGGTAGGGATGTCGAGCCCTCCATTTCCCATATTCCTAACATTCCATACCTTCATGTTGAGGTTATAAATCCGGCTCCCGATGCCGTAGATGAAGCTGTTATTTTAGATTACCCCATTGATTCACAAGCCTAAAAATTCGGCGAGGCCGCTCTTCTTCGATTGTGTTCAATCCATGGAATCCCTTTTGAAGACGTTTTGGTACCGTTAGGACAAGATCGGCCCCATCTACCCTCGACTAGATATACCGCATGCAACAAATTCATGTGTTGGGCCGGATGCATGCCACCTTTCAATCCGTTCATCTGTAAAGTGTTGCGGTACATAGGGATTGCTCCTACACAACTGCATCCCAATAGCCATGCGTTCATTCACGGTACCTACATCCTTTTTATGATTTTCCTATTCGGACCTCCAACTCCTGAGGATATCCATTACATTTACTGTTTCAAGAGACGTGCTGATGGCCCATCTTATATATTCCTCGAGCCGCACCCCAAATGCCAAGTTCTCATGGGCACGTGGAACAAACTCTCTCAATTTAAACTGGAATGGTTCTTTGTATGCTGTCCTCCAGGCTTTGCGAGAAGATGGCTGGAAGGACATAAGTCTCATCCTTATCCCATCCTTCATTCTAAGACTTAAGGCGTATCTCTATGAAAGTTCGAATCTCTTTTAATCCTTATAGGTATTCGGCCACGGCCCGAAGGCGTCAGGTACTCTGAGGCAGCTGAGGATATTCGAGCTACCCTCGTGGAAGATCGGGACATCAAATTGGTAGTCACCAACGAACTACTTTCGAGGTTCGGATTGTTAGAAGAGGGTCGCAGGACTAGCCTTCCAAGTGGCACCACAACTGCAAGACGACTGCTAAAGCGAGTAAAGAACAAGTTGGTCCTTTAGTACCCCCTACCGAAAGGGCTCATTATACTACCGAGGAAGGCCAGATTAAAGAAACGGAGGCTCCAGCGTCAGTTGACGAGAATATAAGCCCCGGACAAGCGCCAGCAGCCGATGTTCCCAGCACCAACCAACCACCGCCTTCTTTGAAAAATAAAAAGAGCTTAGCATATAAGCTGAAAAAGAGTAAAGTCGGCGGAACTTCAAAGGTCATGATAACCCCTATCGAGAAAGGACCGTCTTCTCAAAAAATGGAAAGCCCGCTGAAGGGACTATCCAACTTAACCATTCCTGACGATATATTGAATTATGACCTCAATAATCCCGACGTTATGGGATTTAACTCGCTTGCGAGAAGTGATGAAGGCGCACAACTTCATAATCAAGGAGAGAAAACTCCAATGAGTAAAGCAAAAAATACTGGTCCATTAGGGGGATGCACTAGGACACACACGAACACTTACACTCCACCATGCACTTGAATTTAGTTCGTTGTTTGACTTCTACTAATTCGTTCTCATTTAATCTTACGTACATGTGAAATGGGGCGCACACATGGCATTGACCATCTCCGAAGATCCTCCAACTTCCATCACTATGGTCGAGACTCAAGATAAAGTAAATAAAGAGATAGGGACGAAGGCAGAGATAGAGACTATCATTCCAGAGAATCCTCCTCATCCTCCAAAAGGAGAACCCACGACCACTCTTCATATTCAAATGAACCTTCCAATCTTCCGGCACGTAATGGAGACAAATCTGCCCAGAAAGGCTCTCAGTCGAAGTCCCTTACGATCAACATTCTGGTTCTTCAAGCACCAAGCAATCTCATAAGCCACATAAGAAAACGGTGACTCCGGCTAGGAAGACTCCCCTAGCTCCCGCTCATGATCCGTCCACGGCAGAAAAATTAGCCGAGCTTAAAGCTACGTTCCCGAAGATCTGTTTTGACAGGCTGAAATTCCTTCATGCCATTCATCCTATTCCTGGGAACGTTAAACAGAGCGTTATTTCCTGCAACAATGACGTGTATTTTCAACACGACGCATTCGTACACTTAGTGGAAAAAGTCTCGGAAGTCTCCATCGAGCGCTAGCACGTGATTGACCGCCTTAAGCTCGAAGCCATTCATGACAGAGATATTATAAAGAACCAGGATGAAGAGCTGCTCTCATATAAATCTCAACTCGAGCCCGCCTAGAAGAATGCCAAGGAGACAGTCGATGCGGTCAATCGCTTAGAGGACGGCCATAAAAAAGAATTAAACGAGGCAGTTCAACGCAGTGGTGCTCTAGCTCTGGAAAAAGGCTCTCTACAAAAAGAGAAAGATATCCTCGCCCACCGATTTAAAGAGTTGGAGGAGCTGCTTTCCATAGAAAAGGAAAAAAAATCATAGCGCGGGAAGAATCACAAAAATACTGCGATGAAATCGTCGAGATGAAGAATTTGAAAACAAAAATCGACGAAGAACTACTCAAGATTGAAGCACTAAAAGATGCAGCTCGTGAAGAAGGCAAAAAGGCGGCACTTTCAGAGGTAGACTCCTGAATCGAGGAAGCAACCGAGGCCGGTAGAGAAGAGATTAAGTGTTCATTTGACCCGCTCATCGCCGAGTACAATGCAAGAGTTCTCATGCACTGTGACTTATCTTTCTTGGGCGATGGTTATCTCGAATTGCTAGTTGTAGCATGGGGTACTTCGATAAAGATTAAGAAAGTGGAGCTAGGCGTTGAAGTGGTTGATGAAGAGGCCCTTGTGAGGGAAGTGCTCCGAGGAAATGAGCCTTCGGACTTATCTACGGCAAAATCCCTCTTTGGAAGAGACTCCCCAACATCAAAGGGTAAGGAAGATATTGCTGGCCCGTCTGGCATGGATTCTCAAGTTCCTCCTCCCGTTCAATCGGTCGAGACTTCGTCACTTGGGCCTCCCGAGCTGCATGCCGATTATGACTTGGAGAAGCCCAGACTTTGCATTCACATTTTATCCCCAATCCCTGAGGGTGATACTCTGAGGACCACTGAAAGTCAATTAGAAGCTGGTACATTACTTCACCTTCTAGAGTTTAGGAAGCCATTGCTTTTGGCGAGTAACGGATGTGTTCTAACATTTGCTTTTCATGAATTCACATAGGTCACTTTGGTCCCGAGCCGACTCCAAGGAGCAATGCCGCCACGGAGCGGGAAGAAAAACAGGCTGAGGCACCTTACACCAGAGATAGCCCTGGTCCTGATGCTCAAATGATCGGTGCGCTAGATGAGGATAAACCTAAAGACCCCTCACCTGTAGAAGAACACGACGATGTCGAAATCACCAGCTCTTCCGAGCACACTTCCAAGCTTAGCATGAAGGAGCAACTCGAGGAGGAGGAGAAAGAGAGAATCAAAGTTAAGACAGAAACCAAGGTGGTGGAGCTCGACGATCCCCTAAATAGGTCGTTGAAGGTCATTCTCCCCGGTGGTACCACACCCTTGGAAGTTCCTCCTCCTTCCTCAGGTACCACATTGCTGGGAAGCAAAGGGTCCAAGAAAAGACGCTCAGATGAGGAGACTTCGGAGAAGCCGAAAAGGGAAAGAAAACCGAAGAAGTAGCCGTCGTCTCGCAACATTTTTCTTAGATTAAATAATTTTGAACCACGTAGTTGCTTTCCTTTCCTTTTTTCTTTTCTTTTAACAGTAGTCGCTGTAGATAGACTTGGTCTCTGAACTCCCAGGGAAGTTGTAAGGAAATTTTTTGAGAAGTAAATAAAATTTTGTTTCTTTACATTCACAGATTCTCGTTGCATAACTTATAATTTGATCTAAAACTGAATTTCAAAGTCTTGCGGGTCATTTAAACTCCAGTCCACCTTCAAAGGAATTAGAGTTTTTCTGTCCATGTTCTGGGACTTAAGAATTTTTTCAAATCGTTTATACTCTAGTCCGCACTCTGGAGACTCGGAGTACTCGAGTCCGCACTCTGGGGATTTAGATATTATTGAGTCGTTTATACTCTAGTTCATGCTTTGGAGACTCAGAGTACTCTATTCCGCTTCAGGGACTTAGATATTTTTGAATTCGTGTATACTTTTGTCCGTGCCCTGGGGACCCAGAGTACTCTAGTCCGCACTCTGGGGACTTAGAGATTTTTGAATACGTTTATACTCTAGTCCACGCTCTGGGGACTCAGAGTACTCCAGTCCGCACTTTGTGGACTTAAAGATTTTTGAGTCATTTATACTCTAGTCCACGCTCTGGAGACTCAAAGTACTCTAGTCCACTTCAGGGACTTAGAGATTTTTGAATTCGTTTATACTCTAGTCCGCACTCTAGGGACTTAGAGGTTTTTGAATACGTTTATACTCTAGTCCACGCTCTAGGGACTCAGAGTACTCCAGTCCGCACTCTGGGACTTAGAGATTTTTGAGTCATTTATACTAGTCCACTTCAGGGACTTAGAGATTTTTGAATTCGTTTATACTCTAGTCCGCGCTCTAGGGACCCAGAGTACTCCAGTCCGCACTCTGGGGACTTAGAGATTTTTGAGTCGTTTATACTCTAGTCCACGCTTTAGGGACTCGGAGTACTCTATTCTGCTTCAGGGACTTAGAGATTCTTGAATACATAGCTGGTCGACTTTTAGTTTTGTGTGTGCATTCATACGCCATACAGATTAATGCAAATTAACCTTGTCATAAAATTATAAAACACGAAATACCAACAGTTCATAAAAAATAGCTTCAAGCTTTTATTGATTGTAGAAAATAGGGACAAACTGATTTGTCTTATTACATGTCGGAAACAGAGAACAACAAAAGAAACATATATTGGAAACAATTGCTACTGAAATGCAAAAGAAATAAACTAAGTATAATAACGGCGCAAATGCTCGTTGTTCCATGCTCTGGGGAGTGTCATGCCGTCAACAGTCGCTAGCTTGAAGGTTCCTTCTCCAAGCCTCCGTTCGATGACGTAAGGACCTTCCCATGTGGGATTCATATGTGATGGGACCGGAAAAACTCGCTTCAAAACAAGGTCGCCCAGATCGAAAGCTCTTGGTCGAACTTTTTCATTATAATATCGGGCGACTCGATGCCAATATGCAGCCGCCCTTAAATCAGCTTGTTCATGCTTCTCATCGACAAAGTCCAACAACTCCATTAAAAGATCGTGGTTCGTTCTAGGATCATAATGAGTCACCCGGTAGGAAGGAACTTCAAGTTCCGTGGGTATAACTAGTTCATTGCCATATGCCAAGGCGAAAGGAGTATGGCCAGTCGCGGACTTATGGGTGGTTCTGCATGCCCAGAGTGTCGTTGGAAGCTCATCCACCCACTTGCCTCTAGCCTTCTCCAAACATTTTTTCAAGATGGACTTGATTATCTTATTTACAGCTTCAACTTGCCCATTCGCTTTGGGGTGAGAGACTACTGCAAATTTTTTCTCAATGCAATACTTTCGACCAAACTCTTTGAATTATCTACTCTCAAATTGAGTTCCATTGTCAGTAATGATAGTCTGTGGGAGACCAAAGCGGCATATAATGTTTCGCACAACAAAGTTAATGACCTTTATGGTGGTGATCGTAGCTAATGGCTCCGCTTCTGCCCATTTGGTGAAGTAATCGACCGCGACAATTGCGTATTTCGCACCACCTTTGGAGATTGGCAAGGAGCCAATAATATCAATCCCTCATATCGCAAACAGCCATGGAATAATCATTTGCGTGAGTTCTTTCGGTGGCGCTCTCGAGATCTTTGCGTACTTTTGACATTTATCGCATCTCCTTACATAGTTCGCGGCATCCCGATTCACGGTCGGCCTATAGTATCCATAGCGGAGTATCTTTTTGTCTAGTGTCTGCCCCCCAGTATGGTCACTATATTCTCCTTCATGGACTTCTCTTAAAACCCGCTTTATCTCGTCGTGGGCGATGCACCTAAGCAAGGGAATGGAGAATCCTTTCCGATACATCATTCCATCCTGCATTATATACCATGAAGCCTTGCGAACGACTTGTCGTCTCTCGTTCTTTCTCTCGGGCAAGGTTCTGTGTAGCAAGTATTCTTTGAATAGGGTCATCCACGACTCCCTTTCAGTTTTCGTCTCCGCCACAAAATCTACCTCCATCTCATTTATACTCGGGGCATGTAAAGTTTCAACGGGAACCAAGCCAATCTGTTGTGCATCGCCAGTGCTTGCAAATTTTGCCAAGGAAACTGCTTCCCTGTTTTGTTCACGTGGAATGTCTGAAATATCATAGTATTCGAGGTCCACCAACAATTCTTGAACCCGAGCGAGGTATGGGGCAAGCCTTTGTCCCTTTGCCTGATAGTCTCCCCATACTTGGTATACCACCAACTGTGAGTCACAAAAGATTTCAACCGATTTAACTCCAAGTTCTTTGGCAAGCTTCAGTCCAGCGATCAACCCTTCATACTCGGCTTCGTTGTTCATAGCGGGGAAATTAAGTTTCAAAGCATAACAAATCGATCGATTCTCGGGAGTTACAAGAATAACACCAGCCCTATAACAATGATCGTTGGATGCCTCATCGGTATATGGCTTCCATCGAATAGAGGGAATCAAATCACTTCCACTTGGCTCGTCTGATATAGTGAACTCTGCAATGAAATCTACTAGCGCTTGTCCCTGGATAGCCCTCCGTGGCAGGTAGGTGATGTCAAACTGACTTAGCTTAATGTTCCATTTGAGTAACCTTCCAGAAGTCTCTGGTCGTTGGAGCACCTGCCGCAAAGGTTGATCGGTATAGATACTGACTGGATGTGCCTGGAAATACGGGAGTTTGCATGATGCGATCCCCAAAAAGTAAGCCAGCTTCTCAATCTTGGGATAATTTCTCTCTACCCCTGTTAAACGCTTACTAACATAGTACACTGGCTTTTGGATTCTGTCCTCCTTACGAATCAAAGCTGCACTGATGGCATGTTGGGATACGGCCAAGTAAACATACAACTCCTCATGGTCAACAAGCTTTGATAGAATAGGGGGCTCTCCAAGTGACTCACCAGAGCTCGGAATGCGTCCTCACAATCCGGCATCCATTCAAAATTCCTTTTCCCTTTCCTAATCACATCAAAGAAAGGAATACACTTGTCGGTTGCTCTGGATATAAATCGACTCAACGTAGCGACTTTCCCATTCAGGCTTTGTCTTTGTTTTATGGTTCTAGGTGCTTGTACATCTCGAATAGCTTGGATCTTTTCTGGGTTCACTTCGATTCCTCACGCTTTAACAATGAAACCCAAAAACTTCCCCGACGCGATGCCAAAGGAACATTCCAATGGATTGATTTTAATTCTGTAAAATCTGAGTATATCGAACATCTCTGCTAAGTCTCGAATGTGGCCGTTTGACTATCGTGACTTCACGAGCATATCATCCACATAGAATTCCATCGTTCTACCTATTTGGTCTTTAAACATCTGATTCACCAAACGCTGATAAGTTTCCCCTGCATTCTTCAACCCGAAAGGCATCACTACATAACAATACAATCCAACGTCTGTGACAAAACTAGTATGCTCCTGATCTGGGATGTGCATCGGGATTTGATTGTATCCCAAATACGCATCCATAAATGACAACAACTCGTGTCCTGCTGTCGAGTCGACCAGCTGATCAATTCTGGGTAATGGAAAACTATCCTTAGGGCACGCCTTGTTCAGGTCCAAGTAATCAACACAGGTCCTCCATTTCCCGTTTGCCTTCCTACCAGTACGGGATTAGATATCCATTCAGGATAGAGGGCATCGTGGATGAACCAATTGGCTTTGAGTTTATCCACCTCCTCTTTGAGAGCAGCGGACCTCTCCGGGTCCATGCCTCTCCTCTTTTGTTTCACTGGCACAAACTTCGGGTCAATGTTCAACATATGACTTGCAATGGCGGGAGAAATCCTACACATATCAAAAGGGGTCCAAGCGAAAACATTGAGATTCGCTCAGAGGAAATCAGTAAGATACCTCATCATCGAGGGGTTGAGCTGTTATCCAATCTTCAGCACCCATGACAGGTCATCATGGCTGACTGGAATGTCAATCGTCAGTTCAGCCGGCGCCATCTTGGCCTTCCTGGGTTATTCATCATCATATCTCGGATCTATGTCTCTATAGATCCGACTGTGTTACCCAAGCCAAGGCTCAGGTGCTATTTGTCAATTTTCAGCAACATGGATGCAGACAGGCTTGTCCACACCCTTTCCCTTCTCTCTTCGTTGGGCCTCTCTCAGTTCAGCCACATAACAAGCACGACCAGTCGCTTGATCGCCATGCACTACACCAACTCCATTGTCCGTCGGAAATTTCAAGGTCAAACACTATGGGGCTAAAGCTGCCCTAAACTCCACCAGGGCCGGTCGGCCCAGAAAAACATTATACGGGGAATCAACATCCAACACAATGAACGGTAGGATCCACACCCTCCTGCATTCACCTTCTCCTAGTTCAACTGGAAATTCAACAATACCTACTGCATTAGTAGCTACACCATTAAAGCCGTGAATGCGGGCTTTAGATGGTTTCAGATCATTCACCTCCATCTTCATTTGGTCATATGCCTTCTTGAATATAATATTAACAGAACTCCCATAATCAACTAGTATTCTTCTCACAAGCACTGGTCCGATCATAGCTGAGATAACCATCGGGTCAATGGTAGGTGCCTCCACCTGATCGGCATCCCTACTCATGAATACTATATCATCTGTCATCATTCGCTGCTGTTTCGCCAGAGTCCCGTCTTCTGTGTTCGAACAGCACTCGAAGTCTGCATGTGTGACAGCCCATAGTTAGGCAAGTATATATATAAAAAATATAATATATATATATATATATATGTATTTTGAATATTTTATAAAAGAAAGACAGTTGGTTAAAATAAAACTTTTTCTCTGAAAATACTTGTGTGTGTGAGTGTGCATGCTCTTGTGCATGTGCACACCGTTTTAGTCACCTACATGAACAAGGCACTTTTGTGAGTAAAGGCCTTATAAATAAATAAAAAATAGCAGTAATAATAAATGAGTACATGACTTGTTAGTGTGTACACATTAGCCTAGCTATAATACATAAATAACTTAGGCAGATTTTAGTCTTAATTTCCATATATTAAATAGGAGCATAGTTGCTTGTGTAGGTAGGAAATGCATGAATACATATATGATGTGCAAAATATTTGATTTATACACACATATAGCTGGTTATACAAATAAGTTTATATACATGATTAAAACCAGAAAAGACAAATAATGTCTGAGCCACAGTCATGCAAATAATATGTGGAAAAATTTGCCAAAAGTAGCCAAGACAAGAAAGAAAAAAATAAATGGGGGGAAAGGAAATTGGAGAGGGTGAACTATGGGTGAAACCAGAAATGGTGATGGGATTTCTGATAAAAAATAAATAAATTACTTAACTAACCTCAAAACCCTAGTAACTCCCTTATATACATCATTATTTCCTACAGTTACATGTTAGAACCAGGAAACAAAAATTAGAAAAAAATAGGCATCAGTTTAGAAAATCAATGGCAGGCCTGAACCAAGACTTGGGAAGGAGAACTATGGTGAGTAAATCCTCACTTGGCAAGGCATTAAGACCTATGAAAGGCAGCCATTAACCTTTAGTTATTTTAATTTATGTTTGATGCTTTGCTTGCATTTTTTTAGTTTAGCAATTTTCTGTTGCTCCTGAGATTTTGTGACTTTCATTGCTTTGTTGTCACTCAACCTATGCTTGTTTATATATGACAACTTATTGAAGGAATAACAACTGATTTATTTATATGTTTTTAAATTTGAGAAATATTTTTAGTTAAAGCATGAATTAATAAGGAAAGTAGGATGCAAGGCAGTAAGAGGAAGGGGTTCTCTGGCTTATGTCTTGCAACTGAAAAGATGGTTGGGGTGCAATGGAATTTCTATGTGTTGAGTCCTAATTCATCAGTAAGTATTCTTTGGAAATAGGGTTGAGTAACAAGCAAACACACTTTAATGTGTGGATTGATTGTGAGAACCTTATTACTGGGGAACCACAGAGGCATTTCACTTTTTAAAATGCTCAGACCTATGCTTTAGCTAAGGATATATCTCTGAATGAGACTGACTTGATATAACTACAAGTGTGACTGATTAAATTGTTGAATGGATGAATGGGTGCATGATTGATGGTTGTACGAAAACTACTAGCACATATTGGTTAGCATGCCACAGTTTTGGGTATGACACTGTATATATAACATTGGGTCATATGAGAGAACTTAGTAATTAAACTAAGGATTTGGGTCACCTATATCAGGTTGGGTATGAGGGAAGTGGGTATGACATAGTGGTTGGCTTGCATCAAGGCTGGGGTGTGAGTTTGCACATGGCATGTTTATGCCCAAATAGCTTATAGTGCACTGGAAACCAGGTAGTGGTTCTAGGCAGTGTGCACCAGTGCAACCATGAATGTAATACTGGACTTTAGAATAACATGAAATAATTATACATGCAAGGGTAAATAGGCTAGAAGTATATGGGAGTCCTAACATGTAGACTCAGGTTTGATACTTTGGCCCAATACCATGAATATGGTCTGTGCATGTTTATGTATGATTGTGCATGTTTAGGGTGTTAGCACCAACTTGTGTGTATGTATGATGGTTGATAGGTTTTCTGGACCAATGTTTTTGATGACAAGTTAGTCTAAGAATACACACCTGTTATTTAACAACACACACACCACTGGATAAACACCTTGTAAATTTGAACATGAGAAGGAGATTTGTTACCTTGAATAAAATATTTAGCCTTTGAGAACAGAAACTATAATAATGGAACATACTTCATTAGTCTTCATGCATTAACAAGTGATTCTACTCACACCAGACATAAGTCAGACCTGTTTGTTGCTTGCATCAAATGGGTGCTTCATATGTATTATGGAGCAGATCATGAGATGTCTACAGGAAAAGAGAAGGCTAAGTGATAAGATGCAGATGTGTGATGCTAAGAAGAAATTTGCTAATTCACTGAACTATGAATGTTTACTGCAGGATGTCCTTCATGTTTTATTTTTAGTTAGAAGACTTTCTGTAATAATATTGTATTTGTGCTGAATTTTTATGGTGATGTAATGAATGGTCTAAAAAGATTATTATGGGATGAAACTGTTTTCAGTAGAAAAGATAAATGTGTTTAGCTTTATATCATAACCTGTAAGTATGCAAATTTTCGTGAATCAAGTAGTGAATTTAGTAGTAAATCTGAAGCATATGTGAACCAGTAATGTATGCATATATATTAGATTGTTTAGAGGCTAGAACCTATTCACAAATTAACAGTAAATACTATGAAATAGGAATAAACATTTAGTCAAAAAATCTGAAGACATAAAGAAAAAGTAAGAACCCAGATTTGTATAATTTTGATGTTTAAATGAATGGGCAAGCTTAGTAAATTATAACCAGACAGAATAGGGATCTAACCTAATCAAGTTGATCAACCTGAAAACTCAGGTGTAGAAAATAGCAGTTGTACATGTTTGTGTGCACACAGATGCACAGAAGCATGCACAACCTCTGTTTGGCTATTTGAAAAGCAGTTTTTTAAAAGTCTGAATGTGATGAGGTAACTCTTAGGTTCTATTAAATATTCACTTGTCAAACACAAATAAACAAACAAGAATTAGTTAGTAATATTGCACAAAGATTCAAATGGGAGAGGGTCTTTCCCAATCCTTTTTACTGTGGCTAAAACATAGTCATTTTGTTTAGAATAAACCGAGTCATTCTTTATTCAAAAAAAAACTCTGATATTAGAATTGAAATGATTTGTATGTTTATATGTACATACAAATAGTTTTTACAAAGAAGTATTATATCAATATTTCTATATTGATCAAATTGGATCTTGGGAAATAAATAAAATATAAAAAAAAGTAAATAGTTGGTTTTTGAAGTAAGTAACCCTGAATTTGGCATAAACTAAATTGAGTCACTCAAACAATTTGATGAACACTTAGGTAGGGTTGCTTCAGTTGGTATCAGAGCTATGTTATTAAATACATAGCCAATACAAATATTTGGTTGAATCTGTGTGCATTGTTTGTACTGTTTGCATTGGTTGTTTTACTTATTATGTATGAATGAGTTCATTGCTAGTTTAAAAGTGAAGTAGTGAATAGGAATTAGAACTAACCATACTAGAAATGTTCAATAGAGGCCCAGAGCTGTTAGGATCAATCCCCAGGCTGTTGGAGAAAGTGAGAACGATCAATCTCCTGATAATGCTAAACAGGCAACTGGAATGGCCACTGGTCCCCCAATGATTAACATGCAAGATTTTGTTAGAGTACTGAGGGATGGAATGGCACCTAGGGTAGATAATCCACATGAAGAGTTGTCCAAATTGTTTAAAACATATACACACTTAGGAGGCAGTAGCTTTGATGGCATAGAAAATGTCATGGGTGTCCAGACATGGCTAAGAACAGTGGAGAGGATCTTTGCAGATATGCAGGTAAATGACCAGAGAAGAAGGCAAATAGCTTCAAGACAACTAAAAGGCATTGCTTTGGATTGGTGGGAAGTGATCATTGCAGGCAGGCAAGAGCAAGAGATCACATGGAATCAGTTCAAAGAAATGTTAGAAGCCAGATTTGTCCCAGCTTCAACAAAAGCTTCATTACTTGAGGAGTTTATCAAGTTGAGGCAAGGATCTATGAGTGTCACTGAATACATTCAGAAATTTGAAGGGTTGTCCAAGTATGGGGCAGTACTAATCCTAGATGAAGTTTCAAGGAATGCAAGGTACATTCAGGGATTGAATGCTGGATTGAGTAGAGCCATGTTACCATACAAAGACAGAACCTTTGATCAAGTTATGGACTTAACATTGTCATTTGAGCAGCATGATAATGCCAGAGAAAAATTTAAGAATTTCAGGAATAACAAGAAGGGGAAGAATAGAGCACACCCATATGAGAAGAAGAAGGGAGAAGCAATGAACAAAGAAGGAAGTAAGGTGGCAAGCTCTGACAATAAGAAACCTAGAGTGATCTGTTACAACTATGGAAAGGAAGGCCATATAAAGACCAAATGCCAAGCACCCAAGTCAACTGTTCTTAGGTGCTACAACTGTGGTAAAGAGGGGCACATGAAAAGGCAGTGTCCAGAAATGGCAAGGGTGACTGTACTTGAAGGGAGGGGCAAGACAATGGAAGCACCTAGCCAAGTGGAAGGTATATTATTCATTAAAGGCATACCCATATCAGTTATTTATGACACAGGAGCTACACACTCTTTTATTTCATGTGACATAGTTCAGAAACTAGGGTTAACATGTGTTTTTGTTGATAAGCCATTGCATGTTAATAGTCCTATAGGTAATTCCTGCATTACAAATATGAAATGCATGCAAGTAGAATTATGTATGGGTGGCCATACCTTTATTTCAGAATTATATGTGTTGAATTACCCTAAGTTGGATATTATATTGGGAATGGATTGGTTAAAAGGTTTTTGTGCTATCATTAACTTGGAAAACTCCACAATCTCATTACAACTTCCTGATGGCAAAAGAGTTTTGGTCATGTATGAGGCAGCCAAAGATAGGGGTATGGGCAGGATGTTCAACTTGAACAGTGGTGAAGTTGAATCAAGCCTAGAGAAGATACCCATAGTTAACCAATACACTGATGTGTTTGGTGAAGTGAATGGCATTCCTCATAATAGACCAGTAGAATTTCAAATAAGACTTAAGCCAGGAACAAGCCCTGTCATTAAGAAACCAAACAGAATGGGTCCTAAGGAACTGATTGAGTTGAAGAAACAATTAGAAGACTTAGAACAAAAAGGCTTCATTAGGCCCAGTAGTTCGAATTGGGGATCACCAGTAGTATTTGTTAAGAAGCATGATGGTTCCTTGAGAATGTGCATAGACTATAGGGAACTAAACTCAGTCACCATCAAAAACAAATACCCTCTACCTAGAATAGATGATCTTTTTGATCAATTAAATGGTGCTAAGGTATTTTCCAGACTTGACTTAGCATCTGGTTTCCATCAAATGAAAGTGGAAGAAGAAAGTATCAAGTATACAACTTTTAATACCAGGTATGGCTTGTATGAATACTTAGTAATGCCATTTGGTTTGACCAATGCACCATCCTATTTTGTGGATTTAATGAATAGGATTTTTAGAGATTATTTAGATAAATTTGTACTGATTTTCATTGATGATATATTGGTATACTCTAAATCAGCTGAGGAACATGAGAAACATCTGCACATGGTACTAAGTAGACTAAGGAAACAAGGCCTTAAACCCAAGTTTGCAAAGTGTTCTTTCTGGAAGAATGAAATAAAATTCTTAGGCCACATAATTTCTTAAGAAGGAATTTCAGTAGACCATAGTAAGGTCATGGCAGTGCAAGTATGGAAGAGACCAAGCAATGTTATTGAGATAAGATCATTCATGGGCATGGCTGGATACTACAGAAGATTTATAAAAGACTTTGCCAAAATAGCAACCCCATTAACTAAGCTAACAAGGAAAGACCAGCCTTTCCTATGGACTGAGAAGTGTGAAGAGGCATACAACCAATTGAAGAAGGCATTGATGGAGGCTCCAGTGCTGAAAATTCCAGAAGGCAATGATAATCTGGTAGTGTACACTGATGCATGTGGGTCAGGTATAGGAGCTATTCTTATGCAAGATGGTAGAGTAATAGCCTATGCATCAAGGCAACTGAAACCAAGTGAGACCAAGTATGCAACACATGACTTGGAATTGGCAGTTGTGGTGTATGCATTAAAGCTTTGGAGACACTACCTATTAGGAGCAAAGTTTGAGCTTTATACTGACCATAAAGCTTTGAAATACTTATTTTCTCAAAAAGATTTGAACATGAGACAACATAGGTGGGTGGAATTCCTTACTGCCTATGATTTGGACATTATGTACACACCAGGGAAAGCAAATAGAGTGGCAGATGCATTGAGTAGGCAACATGCCAAGTTGGCTACACTGATGATAGAGGAGTTTAAAGTGCTATTAACACTAACTGATGTAGAAGTGGAAAGCATGGGAGAGCAAACTATGGTGATAGATGAGGACATGGAGCACTATGGCAAGCTCAGCCTCATCACAATAAAATCAGACTTAGTGGAAGAAGTGAATCAGTCTCAAGACATGGATGCATTCCTAAGAGAGAAGAAGGAATTATTAAGGAATGGTTCAAAGCTTGATAAGTTTGAATTGGATGAAAGAGGATTTCTAAGATACAAGGGAAGACTGTGTGTGCCTGGCACAAAAGCACTACAAAGAAAAATCATGGATGTTCATCACAAGTCTAAGTACACCATACATCCAGGTGGTACTAAAATGTATCATGATCTAAAGAGGAGCTATTGGTGGAAAGGAATGAAGAGGAGTGTGGGTGAATATGTGGCAAAATGCATGACTTGCCAACAAGTCAAGGCTGAGTACCAAAGACCCAGTGGACTGTTGCAACCTCTGGAAGTTCCAAGGTGGAAATGGGAAAGCATATCAATGGATTTCATTGATGGCTTGCCAAGATCAAAGAGAGGTAATGACAGTATTTGGTGGTGGTAGATAGATTGACTAAATCATCACACTTCATACCAGTAAAGAGTGATAGAAGTGCACCAAAATTGGCATAAGTTTTCATGAAAGAAATAGTGAAACTACATGGAGTTCCTACCACTATCATTAGTGACAGAGACACCATATTCACATCAAAATTCTGGAGCAGCTTTCAACAGGCAATGGGGGTTGAGTTGTGCTTGAGCATAGCCTACCATCCCAAAACTGATGGCCAGACAGAAGTAGTTAATAAATTCTTGGAGGACCTACTTAGAGCCTGTGTACTTGATCATGGTGGTAATTGGGAAGACTGCCTTCATTTAGCAGAATTTGCTTACAACAACAGCTACCAGAGTAGTATTGGGATGGCTCCCTATGAAGCTCTATATAGGAGGCCTTGTTTGTCACCTGCTTGCTGGTTAGAGGTAGGTGATAAGGTGATGTGAGGACCAGATAATGTGAAAGAAACAAATGATAAGATCACACTGATCAAACAGAGAATGAAGGCAGCACAAGACAGAATGAAATCATATGCAGATAAAAGAAGGAAACCACTTGAATTTGAAGTAGGAGATTTTGTGTATTTGAAGGTCTCACCTATGAGGAAGGTGTTGATATTTGGCAAGCCAGGGAAGCTGACCCCAAGATATATAGGACCATATGAAATCATGGCAAGAATAGGAAAGATGGCTTACAAGTTGAAGTTGCCAGAAGAAATGAGTGGAATACACAATGTATTTCATGTATCACAATTGAGAAAATGTGTACATGATGAAGCATCAGTGATTCAGTCACAAGACAAAGTGGAAGTCAGACCAGACTCGGTGTAGGAGAAGAAGCCAGTTGGCATTGTAGCTAAAGAAGATAAGAAATTAAGGAACAAAACTATTAAACTGGTAAAGGTGCAGTGGAGTCTAGATCCTAATGATTGTACATGGGAGGTTGAGGACAAGATAAAAGTCCAATACCCTCAACTATTTGCAACTGAAAATTAGATTAGAGGTAATTTATCATTTATGCTTGTATTCAGTTAGTTAAACATAGTATTCAGTGTTGAATGTGCTTGCTTGATGTGTGCTTTGGTTGAATTAAGAGTATGTGTTTATGATGGTGTTGATATGTGACTAACATAGGAATAAGATGTTAAATTGTGGGACACAATTTCTTAAAGAAGGGGTGTATGTGATAGCCAGTAGTTAGGCAAGTATATATAAAAAAATATAATATATATATATATATGTATTTTGAATATTTTATAAAAGAAAGACAGTTAGTTAAAATAAAACTTTTTCTCTGAAAATACTTGTGTGTGTGTGAGTGTGCATGCTCTTGTGCATGTGCACACCGTTTTAGTCAGCTACATGAACAAGGCACTTTTGTGAGTAAAGGCCTTACAAATAAATAAAAAATAGCAGTAATAATAAATGAGTACATGACTTGTTAGTGTGTACACATTAGCCTAGCTATAATACATAAATAACTTAGGCAGATTTTAGTCTTAATTTCCATATATTAAATAGGAGCATAGTTGCTTGTGTAGGTAGGAAATGCATGAATACATATATGATGTGCAAAATATTTGATTTATACACACATATAGCTGGTTATACAAATAAGTTTATATACATGATTAAAACCAGAAAAGACAAATAATGTCTAAGCCACAGTCATGCAAATAATATGTGGAAAAATTTGCCAAAAGTAGCCAAGACAAGAAAGAAAAAAAGAAATGGGGGGAAAGGAAAGTGGAGAGGGTGAACTATGGGTGAAACTATAAATGGTGATGGGATTTCTGATAAAAAATAAATAAATTACTTAACTAACCTCAAAACCATAGTAACTCCCTTATATACATCATTATTTCCTACGGTTACATGTTAGAACCAGGAAAAAAAATAGAAAAAAATAGGCAGCAGTTTAGAAAATCAATGGCAGGCCTTAACCAAGACTTGGGAAGGAGAACTATGGTGAGTAAATCCTCACTTGGAAAGGAATTAAGACCTATGAAAGGCAACCATTAACCTTTAGTTATTTTAATTTATGTTTGATGCTTTGCTTGCATTTTTTTTAGTTTAGCAATTTTCTGTTGCTCCTGAGATTTTGTGACTTTCATTTCTTTGTTGTCACTCAACCTATGCTTGTTTATATATGACAACTTATTGAAGGAATAACAACTGATTTATTTATATGTTTTTAAATTTGAGAAATATTTTTAGTTAAAGCATGAATTAATAAGGAAAGTAGGATGCAAGGCAGTAAGAGGAAGGGGTTCTCTGGCTTATGTCTTGCAACTGAAAAGATGGTTGGGGTGCAATGGAATTTCTATGTGTTGAGTCCTAATTCATCAGTAAGTATTCTTTGGAAATAGGGTTGAGTAACAAGCAAACACACTTTAATGTGTGGATTGATTGTGAGAACCTTATTACTGGGGAACCACAGAGGCATTTCACTTTTTAAAATGCTCAGACCTATGCTTTAGCTAAGGATATATCTCTGAATGAGACTGACTTGAAATAACTACAAGTGTGACTGATTAAATTGTTGAATGGATGAATGGGTGCATGATTGATGGTTGTACGAAAACTACTAGCACATATTGGTTAGCATGCCACAGTTTTGGGTATGACACTGTATATATAACATTGGGTCATATGAGAGAACTTAGTAATTAAACTAAGGATTTGGGTCACCTATATCAGGTTGGGTATGAGGGAAGTGGGTATGACATAGTGGTTGGCTTGCATCAAGGCTGGGGTGTGAGTTTGCACATGGCATGTTTATGCCCAAATAGCTTATAGTGCACTGGAAACCAGGTATTTGTTCTAGGCAGTGTGCACCAGTGCAACCATGAATGTAATACTCGACTTTAGAATAACATGAAATAATTATACATGCAAGGGTAAATAGGCTAGAAGTATATGGGAGTCCTAACATGTAGACTCAGGTTTGATACTTTGGCCCAATACCATGAATATGGTCTGTGCATGTTTATGTATGATTGTGCATGTTTAGGGTGTTAGCACCAACTTGTGTGTATGTATGATGGTTGATAGGTTTTCTGGACCAATGTTTTTGATGACAAGTTAGTCTAAGAATACACACCTGTTATTTAACAACACACACACCACTGGATAAACACCTTGTAAATTTGAACATGAGAAGGAGATTTGTTACCTTGAATAAAATATTTAGCCTTTGAGAACAGAAACTATAATAATGGAACATACTTCATTAGTCTTCATGCATTAACAAGTGATTCTACTCACACCAGACATAAGTCTGACATGTTTGTTGCTTGCATCAAATGGGTGCTTCATATGTATTATGGAGCAGATCATGAGATGTCTACAGGAAAAGAGAAGGCTAAGTGATAAGATGCAGATGTGTGATGCTAAGAAGAAATTTGCTAATTCACTAAACTATGAATGTTTACTGCAGGATGTCCTTCATGTTTTATTTTTAGTTAGAAGACTTTCTGTAATAATATTGTATTTGTGCTGAATTTTTATGGTGATGTAATGAATGGTCTAAAAAGATTATTATGGGATGAAACTGTTTTCAGTAGAAAAGATAAATGTGTTTAGCTTTATATCATAACTTGTAAGTATGCAAATTTTCATGAATCAAGTAGTGAATTTAGTAGTAAATCTGAAGCATATGTGAACCAGTAATGTATGCATATATATTAGATTGTTTAGAGGCTAGAACCTATTCACAAATTAACAGTAAATACTATGAAATAGGAATAAACATTTAGTCAAAAAATCTGAAGACATAAAGAAAAAGTAAGAACCCAGATTTGTATAATTTTGATGTTTAAATGAATGGGCAAGCTTAGTAAATTATAACCAGACAGAATAGGGATCTAACCTAATCAAGTTGATCAACCTGAAAACTCAGGTGTAGAAAATAGCAGTTGTACATGTTTGTGTGCACACAGATGCACATAAGCATGCACAACCTCTATTTGGCTATTTGAAAAGCAGTTTTGTAAAAGTTTGAGTGTGATGAGGTAACTCTCAGGTTCTATTAAATATTCACTTGTCAAACACAAATAAACAAACAAGAATTCGTTAGTAAAATTGCACAAAGATTCAAATGGGAGAGGGTCTTTCCCAATCCTTTTTACTATGGCTAAAACATAGTCATTTTGTTTAGAATAAACTGAGTCATTCTTTATTCAAAAAAAACTCTGATATTAGAATTGAAATGATTTGTAAGTTTATATGTACATACAAATAGTTTTTACAAAGAAGTATTATATCAATATTTCTATATTGATCAAATTGGATCTTGGCAAATAAATAAAATATAAAAAAAGTAAATAGTTGGTTTTTTAAGTAAGTAACCCTGAATTTAGCATAAACTAAATTGAGTCACTCAAACAATTTGATGAACACTTAGGTAGGGTTGCTTCAGCATGCTTCAAGGAACTAGCTTAGCACTCTATTTCTTTCCAACCCTTATCTACAGGATGAGGCCCATCGATTATCGTGTTTATGACCAGCTTTCCTCCGGTCCGAGCGGGCTCCTCAGGCCGGTGTGAAGCATACCCGTGATTGGGGTTGGATGCCCCATGTCTGCCTTCTTGTGGATTCTTAACAAACTAATGCAACTTCTTCTGGCGAATTAGCTTTTCTATAGCATTATAGAGATGTCTACACTCTTAAGTATTGTGCCCATAGGTCTCGTGAAATCAACAATACTTCCCGGTCTACTTCTGTTCCTCAGTCAATTCCTTTGGGCATGGCTTTCGGTATTGAAAGGTATTACAAGTTGATAGATAAATATTCTCCAAAGATGTGTTCAAGGGCATATATTCGTTATAGGTCGTGATTCTTGGTTTCCACTTTCCTGTATCCCTCTTCCGTTCGAAATTTCTTCCTCCAGTTCCTTTTGACTGCTGCTGCTTATTTTGAACATTGACTTGGACCTTACCAGAGTTCTCGACAGATTGCTTTACTGCAATGTTGCTTTGCACCGCTTCCTTACTGTATCCTAGCACATTGCTCCGTCTTTACCACCTGGCCTCTTCCTTTCTCATGAATTGGTTCGCCTTTGAATATAAGCGTTCCAGGGTGGTCGGTGGTTTGCCTGCCAGCCAGCCACCAAACTCGGACTCTGGATCCACTCCCCGCATGACGGCCATAAGGATGGCGTGGTCATTCGGATTACTAACTTTGGTAGCAGCCACGTGGAATCTTTGTAAATAGTCCTTCAACGACTCACCAGGAGCTTGAATCACACTGGATAGCGACATCACATCTTTTAGGCGAGTGGTATGGATCCTAAACTGCTCCACGAACTTCGTCGCTAACTCATCAAACCTAGAGATCGATCGTGAGGGAAGTCGGGTGAACCACATGGTAGCGATTCTAGATAGGGTTATTGGGAAGCATCTGCATTTGGTCGCATCGTTTGCCCTAGCCGAGTCTATCATCCACTCATATCTCATTATGTGTTGTCGAGGGTCGGTCTTTCCTTCATAAGCTGGAATAGTTGGCATGCTGAACTTTTGGGGGTACTCAGCTTGTAAAATGTTATCTGTAAATGGAGTATGACTCCTTGATACACCCCAATCGTCATTAGTCAAGCCCTGATTCTCCCTCATACGCCGTCTGACCATGGCTGATAAATTCAGAGTTTAAATACGGGTTGCCAAGTCGATATCCATCCTGCGTGATTGCTCCGACTGGTGCCTCCTCGGTAGGCGATCACCTAAGTGTGTATCCTGAGGATCCGCTTCATTACGATCCTGGCGAGGTGGTTGACCAACTCCCAAGCGTGCTCTAGATCCTAAGTTTCTCACTCAGGTTGGGTTCGACTCCCCTGGTGTAGTTGAGGAGCCACGGTTCCAACTAAGGAATCTGGATCGTTTCTGTTGGTTTGTCCTTGGCGACTCATCACCAATTGCTCTGTTGCACCAGTTTGTGCCATTTCAATCCTATGGCGTCTACACCTAGGGTGTTCATCTGATGAAGCGGAGCTGTCGGATTATGAGTAGGAAGCAGGGCTTCCTCCAGCGTTCTGACGCTGCTGCTGTGCGATCTGGGTCATCAGGTTGGCGTTTGCTTGAATCTGCTCGTTAAGCTGTCTCCTGCTTTCCACGAGCTCCCTCATCAGCTCATTGAACTCTGCCCTGGTGACAGCTTCTGCTTGGTTTGGGATGATGGCGGGTTCTATGCCAGCATTAGCTTGCTGATTGCTAGGTCCTACTTGCTAGACGCTAGCGGTATCATTAGCATCGGCGTTGTGGGAGGCAGATCTGGTACGTGGTCTTGTCATCTTAGATTCATCCATAGGAACTCTGAGTAGAATCTATGAACACTTGACAATGAACTTGGATCTCCTTCGGGGATTTCCTCAATCCAGTAGCAACAAAGTTGATCCTAAAAGCCTGAGAATGAACTTTCTTGGTGAAAGCACCAGAAGGTTAGCACCAGAACTGGTCACTAACACCCTAGAATAGATTTGTATAGAGAGATTAATGAAGATAATAAATTAAAATAGAGGATTATCACAGTAGAATGCAAAAATAACAGCAGAAACAAGAACACCAGAGTTATAGTGGTTTGGCGTAAATGCTTATGTCCACTTTGAATGTAATCTTTATTGCGTTTTCAAATAGTTGAATACAGATACAATCCATAAACAAACAGCTTGAATACAAATTTGAGTAAAAATAAAGCGAATACAGAAAATGGCAGAGTCTCTCTGGAGTTCTCGAAAAAAGGGTCGCTCAAACTGGACCCCTACCCCTCTATTTATAGACGAAGATAGGCTGGACCCCCTGTCCGGGCCCATGACTAATATGGTTCGGCCCATAGCTGAGGAGTTAGGTAGACCGAACCAAGCACCCTGAGCCACCATGACCGACCCCCTTTTGCTAATTTGGGATCCTCTAAACGTCGACTCGGAGTAGCTCTCGTGTATGCTTGAAGCAAGCTATATCACTACCCGAAGTAATTCATGCTCATGCTCGCGTTGATCCACTCTTGAAACCAAGCCAAGCTAACCCAACTCATGCGACCGAACCACCAAGGCCGAACCACATATGACCGAACCATTAGGGTCGATCAACCTAGGCCGACACAATATGGCCGAACCACCTCTACTTATCTTCCTCAACCGGACATCACATGCCGATCCACTGAGGCCGAACCACCTCTACTTATCTTACTCGACCGAACACCACATGCCAATCCACCAAGGCCGAACCACCATGGCCGACCCACTTCAACTTATTTTCCTTGATCGACCCACCAAGGCCGACCCATCCATGACTTTCCATAATAGCTATCCTACTCTAACCGACCCACCATCGAATATCGAACCATATATATAGACCGATCCAAACAAGTTACACTGATCTCTTATACTTCCAATCCTCTATTGGCTTGAGTCCCGTCTAGGTCCAACCATACCCTTTGCAACTATTGCCACGTAGCCATGCCAAGTAGCCGGGTAACAAGTAGTGCGGAGTGGCTATGGTACTCCAATCTACCGGGCTTCCTTCTTGTCCGAAGGAGAGCAAGTTGAGAGTTGAATTGTGATAAGCCTACGAGACTTGGTTTTCATAGAAGTTTGATGGCCTCTTTATCGTTGTTGGTCCGGATAGACTAGGGTCGGATTTATCCGAGAACCACTTTGGACCAATATATGCATTCGAAAGTGCAGGTTTATGGTGATGATTTTGAAGACGGAGATCTTCATGATGCAGGGCTACTTGCCACTAAACCCGCAATGCATATTAAATATATGTGGTGACAGTAATGCTCCATTATGAAAATCCGCGATATGTAAAGACTTCTCGCTACTAATCATAGGGCTAATTCCCGATAGGATGTGGTAGGAGAGTGCCTTTGATTTGTTCTATTCCTGGACAGCTTGTATGGACGAATGTCCGACGTTGCATTTCTAATTGCATTAATTGATCTTTATGAATGTATCATCTGTTTGGTGGCGGAGAAGGCAACTTCTCTTAGCTTAACACCATTTCCTAAGACGTACGAGCTCAGGAGTTATACGTTTGTAGAAATTAGTTGTGTGATTGTGGGAATGGCAGTGTGGCATTCAAAGTTGAATGTGCTATGTGAAAGGTAAATGTTACCTTAAGCCTCATCACCCGAAAATGGCCTAAACAGGGTACACAGTGAGGCTATGTGGTTCGCAACCATAAGGGTATGATCATCATCTTTCTAGATAACCCCTATATTTTAGGTATGTGGTGTATGCTATGAGACGTCTCGGATAGGTTGGTAATGATCGGGATGATGACATATTCGATTTCTATCTAGGCCATGTATGAGTGCTAAATAGGGATAGACCGGTCTTGTCAGATGAAGAGGATTGTTTGTGTATCCTTGGTACATTCCTCTAGAGATGTACTGCACAGAAGGTAGTCCCTTACCTTCCATTATATGGAAATCCATTCTCCAATACGTGCCTACCATTTTGTTTTCAAACGTATTACGCCGTCAAATTTAACCAATGTAACAATTTCAACTATTTTAATATTATTTGTATAGTAGACACTATTATAATATAATAGGATTTGATATGAAATGTTTTGGTTATCGTAAGGTAAAAACCTATCCGTATTTATTTGCGGCGTGGTCTTACGAGATACCTTTGTTTGATGAAGAAAAGTTTTTATAACTTTAAAATTCAGTTGAGATGTGTTTTCTCAGGCTGGTTACCAGACTGATTCGGACGTTCTTCCCTTTCAATGCTCGGGTCAGATTGAGCATATTTACAGATTCAGATTTGGATGCTTTGGAGCTTCAGCAAATGAGCTGGAGGTCTTCGGGTTGTATTCATGATATGTTTATTTTCCATCGCATTGTTCTTTAAATTATCCACATTTGTGAGGACGGTTATTATTACTGTCCAGGCTGATGATTGTGATTTGATTGTTGTACTCTGATGGATGTATGTAAATTATATTACAGTTTCTCTTTTTTAAAGTTCATTGATATTATATTATAGGTTTTTCTGATGCAATTATGAGATTCTACGTTGTTTTAGTTTCTCTCTCTCTTCTTCTTCTTTTCTCTTCTTTTCTTCTTTCTTTCCCATAACTATTCGCATCTTCGTTTGATTTGGGTTGGACATGCGTGGTTTATTGTCAGCTTGAATCATGTAGATTTGCAGGTCGTTACAGCTGGTATCAGAGCTTAGGTAGTGCGAACACATAGGCTTCGGTTGGGTACTCATTATAGATAGGGTCAGTAGAACCCTAAAATGAGTTTGAGTGTATTATACATATAAGCATGTATTTGTATGTGATTATAAAAATGTTTTATATTGTGTTAATTTATCTGTTGAGTGTCTTATGAATTCTGGTCAGTGTGCGGGACGCCACGTTATCGATAGAGGTTTCTAAACACTTGAACAAGGCAAACCGACACAGTATTGTTTTGAAATTGGGTAAATGAATAATTTTACCTAAATTATATTTTATATACATAAAAGAATAATTTACATAAATTATTATAATTATATGTATGGTGTGTTTGGTTGTTAGTGAATGATAATATTTGATTATTATCATTTGTTGTTTGTTTTCTTTTGTGTTCTAATAAAAGTTATTATTATTATAATGTAAAGAAAGATAAACAATTAAGAAATGGTTTTATATAACTAAAGTGAAATTATATACAAGGAAAATTTATAAATATGATTTTTTAAATAAAAAGGATTTAAAAGAAATAAAAAGCACTGAACTCACCTCGGTCGCTAGAAAATAATTCTAGTGATGACTACAGCATCATCAGTATTAATTTTCGAGTTTCTAAGTGACAGATTGCTACTATAGTGATTTGCTATAGAGGTTTTTTTTGGTAAGCCAAGTTTGTTTAAAATTCAAAAGTATGATTTGATATAAAAGGGAATTATGTGTAGTATAGTTTCAAATGATTTGAAAATAATAAATAAAAAATGGGTGTTTAAATTCTAAAAGTTGTTATTTAAGTGTTTTGCTGAAAACATAAGAAACTAAGTTTTATAACTTACAAATTTTGAGAATTAGTAAGTTAAAACAAAATTTTAAAGTTATTGAACATAAATGTTAAGAAAACTAAATTTGAAAATTGAATTATGAAATGAAATTTAACTTGAGTTAAGTTAAATAAAATGAATTTTGAAATGGAATTTAATTTAAGAAAAGTTAAATGAAATTGAATTTGATTTGTAATGAATTAATGAAATAAAGTAATGAAAAAAATTAATGAAATGGATATGAACTTGAATTACAAAATGAAATTCAACTTAAGTTGTAAAATGAATTGAATATGTTTTGGAATGTTGTTTGCTAGAAATAAATATGAATTTAAGTTGTAAAGTGTAAATAAACATTAGTGGTTGTATAAAATGTTTATAATAAACCTAAGTTACGGTTTTATGAAATGGTTTATAAATGATATTAGTATTGAAAGAAATATACTAAGTAATAAATGAAATGAATGTAAATAAAAAGAATGGGATATAATAAGAAGACAATTGAAATAAATATGTAAGTTTTACATATATTATTTTATTTGCATAACTGTTTGATCTAGATTCGAATATACGATTTCGAGGTGATTTACACCGATCCGAGTTAGGATTTTTCACCCGATTCTTGACGGCGAGCACTGGATATGGATTTTTGATTGATTATGATATTCTCTATCATAGTATATGTCTATGCAAGGAGAATGACGATTTCTAATCAAGGAACCGAATTTGAGTCCGCACTAGAGTAGTCGTGTGAACGATACTAGTTTGGAAGTGAAATTGTGTGATCGATCGAGCGATCAAGTATGGTTTTGCATACGGATGATATATGTACATCATACGGGCTTTAATAAATATAATGTTGACATTGGAAAATGCAAATTGATATGGTTATGAATTAATTGGATGAATATTAGATGTTTGATGGTTTCTCTTATTACCATTGTTACATTTGCATGTAGTTATTGTATAGTCTATGTTATATATCAATATTACTTTCCCTATACTTGTTCCTAATGGTTGTTGAGTGATTAGTAGGCACATATGGCGTATGCTTAGCATTTGGAGCTCGCTTTCGCATTATATTGATTGTATATGCTTGCTAATACTAATAAAAGGTACACATCTCGGATTGCATACCGTATGTTTATATTTTTCCTTAAGGGATGCCTCGTCCTTGAAGATGAGATGTATATTTGTGATTATATATTGTAAAAAAATTCGATCGAACCGCGCAAAGGAGACGTAGGCATAATTTTCCATAAATTTAAGGCTTTAGAAACTTTTTGAGAATTTCAGAAAAATATTTGATAACTAAAAATTTGATTTTGAGTTATAACTTGGAATGAATGAAAGGAAGGTATTAGTTGGAATCTATGAATGGATTTTAAAGATTTATAAAATTTGATAACAAAGTTTCAACTAATTGGTTTTGAAAAGTTAATGGGTTTGGGGCATTTTTCTTACCTTGGCAATTTCGAAGACGAAATTCTTTTAAGTGGGGAGAATGCAATGACCCAGAATTTCATTTATTTGAAATTGGAATATTTAATTGATTTTAAATATTGAAAAGTAAATTTTATACGTTAAATAACTTATATTTCAAATATAGTGATTTATTTGATAATTTACTTAATAAATTTAATATTTGGAATTGTTTAAATAATTGAATCTTGAATTTAATATGAATTAAAATGATTTCGAATGTTGATTTAAATTCTATTTGAATAAGAAGAGGATAGTAAACTTTTAATTTGAATTAAAAGTGATTAAACAGATTTTGGAAATAACTCATTTTAGTTAACGTGTGAAAATAGCCTTCTGGGGGACTGTCTCGGATTTCGATGAAACCGGTTTCATTGGATGTAATAGTGGATTATTATATCCCATCGAATTTCATAGCGATCGGACATATCGTATGGCCATACAAGCTCGACATACGTAGACATTATTTAAGGAATTTAATTTAATAAAATTTGATTTTGAAAAGCTAACTTCAATATATGATGGAAGTGGGTCCCGATATATATTTCATTATGTTCATAATAGGGGTATAATATATAGAACGCCAGGCGGCACGCCTCGTTTGGAGTTCAAAATTTTTAGGAATGAATGGTGCCTTAAAAAATTTCTATATATGGACATCAACTTTCTTCATTTGGAACCTAACCCTAAAACCAAGCTCCAGCAGCCATTTCCCAAACCCTAACATCCATCAGCCATAATTTCTTCGAATCATCCAAGTAAAATTAGCCAAAACCTTCAACACGAAAATTGTTTTATGTATGGTGGCGGCTGGGGGCGCGTTCGAAGAGGCTGATGGGTTCGTTTTCTATAATTGGGAATGCGTGTGGCGAGGCGCATGGTGGCAGACGAGGGGAGCGGCGACACGGTGGTAGGTGCGCACGAGCAAGCGGCGGTAGCGTTTGGTTAATCGCGATCGTTTGTAAAAGAAGAAAAATGGGTTCGCGTTTTTGCCTGGGTGAGCACGAGGGAGGAAGGAGGGAATAAAGATTAATCTAAAATTTAATTTATTTAAGTTACTTTTATTTAGTTAATTCGTAGGTTTGTTAATTCATAACTTCTTCGTACGAGGTCCAAATCGAGCGCGATAAGTTGCTTTGCAATCGTATCGACGAATTCTACTCTATGGAATTGGATTGGATGGATTCAGAGCTAGTAGAAATTTTGGTTAAAATTGAACGCCTATTCAATTTTAATTCAAAGTAGAGCGCTTCAGCGAGTACTAGAATTTCAGTGAGTTAACTCACCTCTCTGACCCATTTATATCTTTATATAAGTGTGGATAATTTTATTTATGCTTTTGGCTGCTTGTTTGGATGGTTTACTATTTTATTAGTTGATTTGGATATATTTCTGCCTATTGGAGTGAATGAGACCCTATTACATTCTTGTGTATGAGTGGACGACCCTTTGTATATGATCCCGCCTCGAAGCGGTTGATTTATATTATTTGATTATATACTGTATGTGATGCACAGGGACAGGTTGGAGGGATCGAACATGATTCCTCGCACTATTGATTTTACTTTTCAAATATTTTGATATATGATGTGTTAGATGACATATTTGATGATATGGATTGTTTTTGCTTATTTAATGTTATAGTAGCACTGGGCCATATTTTTAGTAATTTGAAATGCTTTAAATAGTGATTTTGAATTGAAATGATTTTCAAGGTGATTTTGGAAGTATATATGTTTTAATAATTTTTAAATTATTAAAAGGAATGAATTTATTTTTAAATAAATAAAAAGTATGATTTTTGATGTTATGAAAGTGTAGTTTTGAGAAATGCTTTAAATAGAGATTTTTGAATAAGTTTATATAAAGGATTTATAAAAGTGATATTTTATAAATAAAGAAATAGATTTATAATCGGAATTTATAAATATTTTGTAAATGGATTTGAATTTTATTTGGTAAATTGATTTATAAATGGATTTTATAAATAAATTAGATTTATAAAGAATTGGATTTATAAATGGATTTTGATAGTAAAAATAATATTTATAAAAAGAATGATTTATAAATAGAATTTATAAACAAAGAGATTTTATAAAATTGAAGTTTTATAACATAGAAAGGAGATTTATAAACATAGTTTTATAAATATGAAAATGATTTATGGTGAGATTCAAATACGAATTTTGATATAAAGGAGATACTTTCAAGTTTTTAAGAGTCAAATAATCTTTTAAAGGAATGTTTTGAAAGTATTATTTCTGATGAAGTTAATGGTTTTTAAAGCGAAATTCTTTAAAATTACATTATTGAAATTAATAATTCCAAATGGAATTTAATATTTTGAAAAATGATTTAAAATGTAATATGTATCGAAAACATAGATTTCTACATTTGTTGTTGTAATAGACATTTTCGGGGAAGTATAGAAGGCATGAACTATAACACTATTGTTATAGTAAATGATTTTCGAAAGGAAATGTTTTATATGGTATATGGGATTTTTATATATATGTAGCTAATTGAATCCTTATACTGGTGTTTTTCGGTTGTCGTAACGATGTTTTACGCAACATTCGTTTTGACCCAATAAATTGGGTTTTGACCTTCCATTGCGAAATATACAAATTGGTTTTTATAATCGTACTAAAGGCTTGGTGGTATAGGAGCATTGCTTCTTATACTTAACACCCGTCCGAAGGCGTATGAATTCGAGAGTTGTACGGTTATAGAAATCTATTTGGCGTGTCTCTGAAATGGTAGTGTTATCAATGTACTTATACCGTTGATATAAGTATATGGAAATGTTTTCCATTATCGAGAGATTAAAGTGGTTTTGAGGATATATCTTTTTAAAGATAATTTGAAGTAAATATTTGGAAATTGATTTAATTAATAAAAGACTAATTAAATGGGCCTAGTGACTACTTATGTGTTAGATATTATTTGTTACTTTAATAGTTAAATAACCGATTATAAAATTTGGCCATTTTTGGTTCCTTGACTTGACGTGGGAACTGATTAGTCGTGTATTTAGCACGAAGCTGACTGAGTAGGCTTGATTATTGTTTGGATTAAGAATGTTGATTCGAGTAGTGCGGCGTGTCTATGGTACTCCAATCTACCGGGCTTCCTTCTTGGCCGAAGGATAGAAAGTTGAGAGTTGGAAACATGATAAGTCTACGTGACCAGGTTTCCGTAGGAGGTCGAGGGCCTCTTTATCGTTGTTGGTTCGGAGAGATCGGGGTCGGATTTATCCGAGAACCACTTTGGACCAATGTATTCATTCGAAATTGCAGGTTTATGATGATGATTTTGAAGACGGAGATCTTCATGATGCAGGGCTACTTGCCACTAGACCCGTGATGCATATTATATATATATATGGTGGTGGTTGTGCTTCGTTATGAAAATCTACGATATGCAAGGACTTATCGCTACTAATCCTAAGGTAGTTCTTGAAATGATATGGTAGGATAGTGCCTTCGGTTTGTCCTATTCCTGGACAACTTGTATGGACGAATGTCTAACGTTGCATTTTTAATTACATTAATTGATCTCTCTAAACATATCATCTGTTTGGTGCCCGAGAATGCAACTTCTCTTAGCTTAACTCCCTTTCCCGAGATGTACGAGCTCAGGAGTTATACGTTTGTAGAAATTAGTTCTGTGATTGTGGGAATGGCAGTGTGGCATTCAAAGTGGAATGTGCTATGTGAAAGGTAAACGTTACCTTAAGCCTCATCACCCGAAAATGGCCTAAATAGGGTACGAAGTGAGGCTATGTGGTTTGCAACCATAAGGGTATGATCATCATCTTTCTAGATAACCCCCTATATTTTAGGTATGTGGTGTATGCTATGAGACGTCTTGGATAGGTCGGTAATGATCGGGGTGATGACATATTCGGTTTCTATCCTGGCCGCATATGAGTGTCAAATAGGGATAGACCGATCTTGCCAGATGTGGATGATTGTTTGTGTATCCTTGGTACATTCCTCTAAAGATGTACTGTACAGAAGGTAGTCCCTTACCTATAATTGTATGGAAATCCATTCTCCAATACGTGCCTTCTATTTTGTTTGTAAACATATTACGCCATCAAATTTAACCAATGTAACAATATCGGCTATTTTAATATTATTTGTATACTAGACATTAGTATAATATAACAAGATTTGATATGAAATGTTTTGGTTATCGTAGGGTAAAAATCTGTTCGTGTTTATGTGCGGCATGGTCTAACGAGATACCTTTGTTTGATAAAGAAAAGTTTTTGTAACTTTAAAATTTAGTTGAGATGTGTTTTACCACGCTGGTTTACCAGACTGATCTGGGCGTTCTTCCATTTCAATGCTCGGGTCAGACCGAGCATATTTACAGATTTAGATTTGGATGCTTTGGAGCTTCAGCAGACGAGCTAGAGGTCTTCAAATCATGTTCACGTATACGTTTATTTTCCGCTGCATAATTTTTTAAATTATCAGCATTTGTGAGAGCAGGTTATTATAACAGTCCAGGCTGATGATTGTAATTAGATTGTTGTACTTTGATGGATGTATGCAAATTATATTACAGTTTCTCTTTTGTAAAGTTCATTGATATTATATTATATGTTGTTCCACTGCGATTGTGAGATTCTGTGTTGTTTTAGTTTCTCTCTCTTCTTCTTCTTTTCCCTTCCTTTCTTCTTTCTTTCCCATAACTATTCGCACCTTCTTTCAATTTGGGTTGGACATGTGTGGTTTATTGTCAGCTTGAATCATGCGGATTTGCGAGTCGTTACATCAAACATCAATATAAATGAACATCAACTCGATAATATAATTATTTTATAACATTATCACGTCAATTTTACATTTCAATAATACAATTATCATAAACTTATGAACAATATAATAATGGTATAAAAGAATATACCAAATCAGCTTCCCATGATATAGCTTGCGCCCTCTTTTCCATTTCCTCTTCTGCTCCTACCTGCTACTCCACAACCGTACATATATATAATAAAAGGAAAAAGGTTTCAATTATGTTAGGATTGTGGTCGACCCTATACACTATGAACATAAGCTCGATAGCCATTGCATAGGAAAAGATTGCCTACGTGCCCCTTTTGGGGGATCAAGCCAACGTAGTTCTATTTCCTAATCTTCCCTTGCATCCAAATAATACATTGAAACTATAGCATTCATACAACCGTTGCAACCATCGTAATCAGTGCAATCAATGCAACTGATGCAACCATTGCAATCATCATAACCAATGCAATCAATGCTACCATTGCAACCATCATAACCAATGCAACTAATGCGAATTATAGAAGCAGAAAAAAGTTTTACTATGCATCCATCTTGTTAAATAATTATATGGGATAACCATAATAATAATAACGCACAGTCATCAGACACCAACGATATCTATTGACAACCCCAATCCATCAGATAACAAAATCACAACATAAATATACTTATATAAATTATTAATTATTAGCTATAATAATACATTGTCAATGTAAGTATGAATCAACAAACATGCACTAATCACCTCATAAAAGTAACATATCATAAAAATTATTGAAAGCATGCACAATGCTATGAAAATTGGAAATGATCCGTGAGTGTTCGAGCACGTCCAGGAGCCAACAACAAAAACATGTATGTGAATGTGCATGTGAATGACCTGAAAGTTCAATTTTTTGAAATCATTAAAAAATTGAAGTTAAAACCTGAAACCTTCTAGTTTGAAGCTGGACCGAATAACAAGAGCTTATTAGTCTCGCTAAATCGGACTTATATGTTGACGGAAATATAGCACTGGATTTGTATTATTGGAAATCGACCAGGCGTCATGGTAATCAATGAGGAATTCGACATCTTTGAAAAACGATTCAATAAACGAATAGCAACTGTTCAAAAAGCTAGATGGATCTCATTCTCGACGATTCAAGGCACGTCATGTTAATCACAAGACGTACTTTGGGGGGAAAGTGTTATCCGGCATTCTAGCCCGACTATATTAAGCTGATTTTGTGAGTTAGATCCGACTGCCATCAAGGCCGACAACTCCAGAGTGATGATTGTGGGGCCTAGAAGTCAAGTAAAAATGATCGTATAAAGTTAGAATTGAATGGATTTGATGGATGTACAACATAGGATGCTCAAAGCAGGGAATATGGCTTAATGAATGGAAGGGTTCAGCATAGATTGGCTTATTAGGAGGGATCGGCATACTTAATCGAGAGGGATCGGCAGGCTTTACTGAAGAGGGGTCGACATCCATCAAGGTTTAAGTGCATTCTTGCATACAATGATCAATATCACGAGATCTACAAGTCAAATCCCAATGAAATTTGGAGAGCAAGGTATATGGAGCCTAGGAAACCTACCCTAGGGATCGCATATCAAAATGATAGAATAGGAGGGATCGGCATGCATCCTTGTAGAGGGTTCGGCAGCAAGCAGTACATAAGTCATATCAAATCAAAGATCGAGCAATAACTCGAGTTTCAGTGGTCCAAATGACATGAAAATTTAAGGCTAAACATATTTTAGCATGGAGAAGCCACCATAGGGATTGCTGCCCAAAAATCGACCAATGAAGGGATCGGTATCGATCCCTCTGGTGGGCCCATGTGGATTTGAAGGTCCTTCAACCAAATTTCAGAGAGATTGGTGGTCCTCTTCACCTATAAATACTTGCCTGACGGGTCATTCCAAAGATCTTTATGCTGCTTATTACTTTAGACTTTATTGTAATTAAGTGTTTGCTATTTCCTACTGCTGTAATCATACTTATAAGCGATTAATAAAGGATAATCTTCAAATTGGACGTAGGCATATAACAACGAACCACTATAAATCTCTGTGTCTTTGATTATTACTTTTTATCTATTATTAGCTTAATCATTTTCGCAGTTTAATTTAATTTTTGTTCACTTACTTCTCTACAAAAATCTATTCTTTGGTGTTTCTGACCAATTTAGTTGGAAACGGTCCTTTTAAGTATAAAATTGCTTCATTATTGTTATTACAAGGGTTCATTTATTTATCTTAAAATGATAATACTTCTTTAAAAACAATAATATATTTTCGGTTTCCTTTATTGTACTTCATTTTCAAATACCCCAAAACATCGTATTTTAAATCAAAAATAATAATTTTCACTGGGTCGATTTTTAAAACTATATTATTAAAACCTTATTTTAAATAATGAACTTTCCAAATATCAACTAAATATATTTTCTGTTATTATTTATGAATTTCCCTAGAAATTCATAAATAATAACCTTATTTAGTTCTATACTTTAGTTTTAGTAAATCATCGTTATTTGTAGAAACCATCAAAAATTTGTAAATAACCTTGTCAATCATTTATTTATTTATTTTTCTCATTATTATTCATTTCATTGTAATTAATTACTTTCCACTTAAAATCAACAATTAATTATAATTAAACACAAAAAAGTATAACAATCAATAATAATTATCCAACCAAGATACAATACATTCAAAATATTGTAATAACTAAACAGTCATCCATAGAACATAAAATACATTAATGAATATGATTTTTAATCAAAAACTACGGATTTTATAAATTAAATTTGAATTGATTAAATTAAATAATTCATACTAACGCACTTTTTCCAATAGTGTCCAAACTTAGCTAAACAAGCCCCTATATCATCCAGAATTCTGCCATATGTCCAATGGAAGAAACTGTGTGTGAATCAGAGTTTGTATGTTAAAGATACGGAGGTTAGAATTTATAGGTTTTAAATTGTAAATATTAGATAAGGGTTAAAATGAAAAGGAAGCACTCACCTCAAAAGAAGACTAACATGAAGAGTATCCTTTTCACCTTCCATCATAACCCAAATTGCTTTCAAAATCCAAGTGTGTGGGCTGTTGAATAAATCCTTAGACTTTGTTTTCAATTACAATTTTCTTGTGAAATAGATGGTATACTTTTTGAATTAAAAAGGGAATGAAGATTGTAGAAAAATTCTTAGTGGTTGCTTCCCCGAAAGTTAATTTCCTCCAAGTTAATCCATGTAATTAGTTTCCCACAATATATGAAACTAATATACAACCAATTATATATATATATCTATATATATATATATTCCACAATTACGAAATATGTCAATTAATGTGCAATTAATTTCTAGTCTACAGAATTATTTTTCCATAATCCATGAAATTAATATACAACCAATATACAAATTTTTAATAATTAGGAAATAGTCAATCAATTCATTATATTGAATATACATATACTTATAGATAGATACGTATTTAACATACCTATAATTCACACAGTTTAATATGCACATAGTTACCAAGTTTATATTTTCTTACATCAGATTAACAATATATATAGGAGCACATGCATACACATTTTTCCTTATATACGTACATATGTATATGTATATATTTTGATTATGCTTTTTTTGATATCTCCCTCCCATTTATATAAACATTTCTCTTTATGGATATGTATCTTTTTGTTTTTTTCTACAAAAGTTTAAAAATATGTTGTTAGCCAAGATCAAACCCGTGACTTCTCCAAGTGAAGACTACTCTCTTAACCAACTACGCTAAATATACTTTTGTTTGTAAAATTAGAACACTGAAATTATTTGTCATAGACGCAAAATTTTAAAATTATTGTAACAACTCATATTTTTAAAGATTTGATATTTAAATAATTAATATAAATATTGAATCTTTAATTGAAGGTCCAAAATTTGACATTTTGCATGTGGTCAAATTGAGACTCAAGGCCACTTCCATTTGGTCTGGATCGATGTTGCGAATCAAAATGAATATAAATATCGGTATGTTTGAAGTAACGGTATTTTTACAATTTACTTATTGTTATAAGTATTTGTAAAAATACGTGCGTAGTCGAGTCCAGTGGGATCTCGACTGATGACATGTATTTTTGGGATGAGGACTTTATTATGAGACATACAATTGAGGAATTTTGGAGCTGGACTATCAAATGACTGGAACGACTTCGAAATGTATGAAATCATCACTCTGGAGCTTTTCCTCAGATAGTGATGAAATTTATATCGTTAGGCCGGAAAAATGAGGAAATGTGCATTGACTGGTTTCATGTTGATAAACCCCCGCAAACACTCTTTTCTTCCTCTTCGATATCTTCTCCTTTTTTTGTAAAGGATAAAAGGCCATTCCTCCGTTTTGAATTAATTTAAGTGCTCCAGTCCATGAAAATTGACGAAGTCGAATCCGTTGAGATGGTGGTGAGGAGAGTTTCAAATCTATATGGCTATTGGTTGGTGCGATGAATCATGGCCGAGCTCCACTCTTATAGTCGTCGATTAGGATTGAGGTTACGCGAAGATTAAGGAGGGGATAGGTGAAGCGAAGGTCGCCATTGCAATGCTCTTGTCAAGGAGTGCCTTCTCACATAGTTGGGGTAACTCTAGCCTTGGATTAAGGGATTATACAATAAGAAACCCCAGAGACTACGTTTAGGTTGCGATCTTAGTGGTGGTGCCGGAGTTGTCAAGGTAGGTACCATCGTGGTGAGAACATGTGGAGGAGCACGTTGGTGTTGACGGTGCTGCAATTCGTCTAGAGTTGAGGGAGAAATCAAGGTGAGATGTGTGGACTTAGTGGATTGTGCATATCTCATGTACATGAAATCTTATTTGAGGAAGATGTTTAAAATGGGATTAAGGTAACTAATATAACGAATTATTTTTAATTAATCTCCTTTCATATTTAATTCGTATCTCCTGCATTTAGGTCCAATCGAGACGTGGTCTTCGCCATTATGCTTATAAGGGATTATCTACGACATGATATGGGCTTAGACATGATTTGGATACTTAGGAATCTATGGTTTATGTGAGCGATATTATAACTCTAAATTTATAATGCAGTATAAATCCTTGTAATTATATGTTGAAAATTATTACCTAGAAGAGGCAGAATAATATATATATATATATATATATATATGGGTAATTATTCTCCTATTTGATTGGATTGGTTTGAGTAGATATTCAGGATAATGATTAAGATTCCGCATATATAAGCATTGTGTTATGTTCATATTAAACAGAGAAAGATGGGTTGATATTAATTTATAACATAATTATAAATTAATTAAACTCTAATATTGGAGTAGTATTAGTGATAGAAATATTATTATATATTTTAGCATAAATATTCGAGGTAATTGATTAAGAATCCGTGTACATAAATATTGTGTTCTATTCACATTGAATAGAGTTAGAACGAGTTGAGATTAATTTATAACATAGTTATAAATTAATTAAACTTTAATTTGTAGTTATATTAGTGATAGAAATATTATTATATATTTTATTACTAATCGGAAATCAGAAGTATGACCTTCAAAATAAGCTGTAAGGATAAAATAATGATTTAGGTATGTTAAACTCATATTAAAAATGGCTTTGAGTTTATCTGGCTTTGATATTTGTTTATTATCATGTAAATCAATAATTAACTAACTAGTGAATTTCTATAAAGGTGATTTGAGAAGTTAGAAATCACAAAGAAGTATTGTGTTATTTAATAGAGTTTGATTAAGGTTATAAAATCTCAAATATGGTAATAATGTGATTTATTAACTTTAGGCCCTAAGGAATGGTTTGAGATATATGTGTCTATATATATAAATAAATTATGTACATCTGCTATATAATATTTTGCGGCCTTATTGATAGCTAAACTTAATTTAAATAGAAGAATTAAGTGAAAATAAGGTATAGCATGATTGATAGGCAAGTGCATTATTTTATATAGGTTTGAGACTTTATAAAATAACACGAAGAAGATATAATTTTTAGATTTGTTACGTAAATAAGATGCATTTTGTTGAATTGTTTATATGGTTGTGTGTGTGAATTATTATTGATACTGATATGATAGTTTTGTTACTTTGGTTGTGTATTTCCTTTGTGTACGTAAATGTGCATGATATATGTTCAATAGTTCCATATAGTTGGATTGGTTACACATGCATGCGCACGCATATAGTTTTTGTGATTCATATATGTCTACATGTGTAAATATAGTTTTGGTATGTTCGACTTGGGGCTACTGGGAGATGCATGGAATATTTTTTTTCTTTATTAATATGCAATTTAAAATGTTTATATATAGTTTCGGTATGTCCGACTTAGGGCTACTGATTGGTGCAAGGAATCCATTATATCATAAAGACGCACGACTTGCAGCCAACTTGTAACGACCCGATATTTTGGACCATTCGCATCCATTATAAGTGTATAGGTAGATACTCATGCCGGAGTTGAATTGCTCAAAATACCGCGTTGTTAATTTAAATTGGCAAAACTGAACATATACAGTAAATAATATAATCACAGATCACAGACACAGAGTAATAAATGCAGCGGAAATAAAAGAGATAGTAGTTCATGAAGCTACTATATGAATATATAAGATACATCAGAGTTTACAACAGAAGAGTAATACGATACATCAGAGTTAAACCAGATACAACGGAAGAGTAACACGATATATCATATACAAATCAGAATACATCACTAGAATCATCGAATACTGAAAGCAGAATAGATGGCTAGATCTTCAAGCAAAGCTCCAACTCCAAAGGTGAGTCTCGAATACTGGTACACTCAGTCTGACCCGAGCGCAAAGCAAAACACAAGACACTCGAGTCAGGATTAATGTTCTTATATTAATAAATCCAACTCAAGTGAAATAGCAATTGAAATACAAGTAACTCAAAGGATGTTTGGAATAACCATCCTTTAAGGATCCATTAAACTATCTACTATGTAGTAATGTACGATAAGTAGATAATGTCTATCAGTAATATAAAGTATCAAAATAGAGTTAAGTCATGGCCCATTCCACCCTTAACACATTTTTATTCCCAAGAGCATATACAAGACCGTAGTTTCCCCAAAACCGGAAGTCACCAGAGGGCAATCCATATACTAAAGGTACAAAACAAATTGTAGTGGTCGCATATAGGATAATCAGTATGACAAGGTACATGAGGCGATACCAACTAGGATACTAGTAGTTGCCTGATCCGGACTGATGTTGAGCATAGCAGCTACTATCTCAACACCGCGAAACAACACTCCCAAATCAAGGGGTGCACCCAAATCGAATCACATAAGTAATAGATAAGGTATCGAAGAAGTGTGTCCACTAGAGATGGCGATCCTCAATGGCCCGGCGCGGCTCCTGTTTTAGTCATGTCAGGGGTCATCCAAAATCGTTCTCTTTCTTCAGTCAACGTGTTCACCAAAATCATCCACTTCGTTCTGGATCAACGCTCCGCGTATATTAGTTATTAAAGTGGTTTTCGGTATCGACAGAGAGTATGTCCATAACCGATCCTGGTCTCTTTAATAACTACGTATTAATTACCCGATGGTCATTTAATAATTAAAGTTTAAACAAATCAGAGATCAAAAGTCAAGTTGCAAGTTTGACTTTTAAAATTTGACATTTCACAATTTAATTTATTTCGAACATTTAAAATCATATTTCCAAATGGAGTTTTAGTTCAAGTCTAATACTTAAGTATTCAAGTTTAACTTAATTTCTATTCCCATTTGTCGTTACATTAAATTTAATCAAAACTTTGCTTTAACAATTTCAATAGCTAAATTAACTCCTTAACTTTAGTTGGTTTTACATTCCTTTAGGTCACTTTGTTACTTAATCTCAAATTAAGTTTATAATGAATTCCAACTTAATTAAATTTATCCAAGTTAGGTTTAATTTCGAATTTAATAACTTAAATTTATTAGATTCTAAAACTTACTTATTCGAGTCTTATTTCAATTAAATGTGTCCATCCGTTTATCTAATTAATATCGATTTATTAATCCGTTTCAATTTAATCCATTAATTTATTTCAATTAGGTCCACTTATTAATTCGTTACAATTGAATCCATTTATTTATTACAATTAAGTCAATAAATTTATTACAATTAATCCTATTAATTTAATACCATTACATCCATTGATTTATTTCAATTAAATCCATTCATTTACTATAATTTAATCTATCGTTTTATTTCAATTAAATCTATTCATTCATTACAATTAAATCTACCGTTTTATTTCAATTAAATCTATCCATTCATTACAATTAAATTTATCGTTTTATTTCAATTAAATCTATTCATTCATTACAATTAAATCTATCATTTTATTTCAATTAAATCCATAAATTCATTACAATTAAGTCTATTCGTTTTATTACAATTAAATTCATAAATTACAATTAAGTCCATTCATTTATTACAATTAATCCTATTAATTTAATTCCATTAGATCCATAAATTTCGTTACTTACTTTCCAACAAATTTTTAAGTTCATTTCTTAATTTCAAATGAATTTCAATTCCAAAATGATTTTGTTGACCAATCGGGTTTCTTATCTTTAATTATCTATCCTAGGCCAAAGTTGTTCAATTTGGGTATTTATCATTTCAACCCAATATAAATAAATACATAAAACAAAGCATAACAAAGGGAACTTGCAGTGTGATAGCTGGGATGGTGTCAAAGTAAATAAACAAACAATAGCAACCATACATAACAATTTAACCGTTTATTTAAATAATCCCGAAATAATCGTATTTAATTTACATTTGTTATTTATGTAAATTAAATAAAATTATTCCTAGAATCCACACTATCATTTCATGCGGATTAAAGATCATTACATAATAGGTTTTCACTCGGCGTTTATTATCAAATTATTACAGCAATCATACATTCAATGGTTCAAAGTATAACTGATCCTATTTCTACGTGTCGTTTTATTTAACATTTAAAGGGACAAATTCACATATATATCTATTTTGAATTTTTGACTATCCTATATCAATTCAAATTTCATATTAATTATCACTTATATTAACAACCAAACATCACATAACAAATTTAATGTCATAATTATTTTCATATCTAACTTCAAATCAAATTTAACATCAATTATTTTAACATTCAAATTAATACCAATAACATACATCACTTGATTATCATAGCATAATAGATTGAGTCGTGAATGAAAATATTCACTAATCAATTTTAACATATAAATCAGTTTTAAAATTATTAACTATCCTATATCCATTTCAATTTTGCATACTATTTCATTTAACACTAACAATTTAACGTCCAATATAAACATCAACAATCAATCAATTATCAGCCAAACTGTATTATCATCACATAAATAAATAACAGATAATGGTGTCAAACGTCACAGGTGGACTGATACAGGCAATAGCATATATAACAGTGTAATTAACTAACAGCAGTATATTTCAATTGTCGTTTCAATTGAAATCAAATTTAATAAATAAAACAACATTAATCGTGAGTGATTGTTCACCTTTTTACGCTGAAGTTTGCAAAGCAAACACACAAACAAAAATCCGGAAAGCATGAAAGCACGACTAGACACAATTCTGATTTGAATGGTTGGAGAGACAAGATATTGATCTTGTATATAACAAATACACAAATCATAAGAATTAAGATTCAACACAACAAAATGAATTAAATTATGCAATTACGAATCAAAGAACATAACCTTGCTTTCAACCACCAAGTGGGCTTTGCCATGGTCTAATAGTGAGGAGGAGGTAATGTTGTGGTAGTGGAGGCTGAGCTATGCAAGGAGAAAACAAAAGGAAAACGAGGAAAAAAAATATAAAAGTGAAAGAAAAAAAAAAGAGAGAAGGAAGCCATGGATCTAGACTTTTTCTTCCTCACTCAAATAATACAATGAGAAACCCTTTTTTTTATTTCACGTGAATGATAAGAGGCGGCTAGGTTTAAAAAGATTTGAATGGCTAAAGTTTAGGAATAGTTAGAAAATAAAAAGGCAAGGAAATTTAAAAAGGCATAATTTAAGTAGGGAAAAGATCTTGTATATATAAATCTTAAACAAATGAACAGAGGAGTTTGATAACTTTGTACGTGATTGAAAAGGAGAAAATCACGTCTATGCATTTATGAATAGATATGGTAGAAGATTAAAAGGTGGGAAATATATAAAGGCAATAAATAAATTAAGAAACGTATGCCTATATTTAAAACGTATCTTAATTGATTTGTTACTTATCCAATAAATATAGATGTATATACACAAAAGAAACCTTCACTAAATAAATAAAGTTTATACACACCATAGAAGTAAATAAGAAGATGGAGGCTAAGCCTAGCTTGAAGGAAAATAAAGAAAATAAAAGAAAATAGAAGAGAAAGAAAAAAATAGAAAACAAAAGAAAAAGAAGCCATTACTTACAAGAAAATTTCTCACGTGAAGATGCAAATGAAAATGAGATTTGGTAAAAGGTTTTTTTTTGTACGTGAATTAGAATTTAATAGGGGAGTTATTCACGCCTAATCAAGTGCAATGAATTGGCAAGTAATTAAGTGCTTAAATGGCTAGAGATTTGAAGGGATTTATTTCCTATTAAATAAAAAGAAACAATGGAACAAAATGGTGTAAGTTATTTGCTTTTTCATGTGAATTGATAGGGTATGAATGGCTAAAGAGGAGTAAATGATAGAAAAACAAAAAACTAGGAAATAAAAGGAAAGAAATAAGAAGAAAGAAACACACACACACACACACACATATATATATATATATATTATTCTTAAATGCAATTGAAGAAAAAAAAAAGATATTTTGAGATGTTTGTACGCGATTAATAAGAGCAATTCATGGCTATGAATGGTGAATGGCTAGGGTAAGTAATAAAGAGGGTAGGTAAATAAAAAGGCAAGCATTAAAGAAATGTAACGCATGTCTCCTTGATTTCTTCCAAGCCTTTTATGAAAAGATATACACACAAGTGAAATCCAGTAAATAAAGTTTAAATAAACAAAATAGAAAAATAAAATAAAATAACATAGAAAATAAAATATAGAAACGCACATAGAAAACTAGAAATTGAAATACAGAAAATAACTGCGTGTAAAAACGCTGTAATTTATCTAATTTAAAAAGTATAACTCAGAATTTAACGAAACGAAAAGCAGAACAGATATCACAAATATATTCTGCTTCAAAGAAAAGATTAAAATTTAAAATTCATTTTATTTTTTTTACTGAAAATTCAAATTTTGACCAAAATATAAAATTTTCAAAAATCGTTTATTTATTGCATTTGGAAAATAAATTACAAACAAATTCCAAACTTACATTGGAAAAATTCTAAAAATTCACTTTTAAATGATTTTAAAAATCAAAATTTCAAATAAAATTTTAATTAAAAATATTCACAAAATTATGGGTTGTTACACAACTTCTTTTCAGGTGGTTGTTTTCAGGGGTCCTCAATATAGTTATGGCTCTCGGCAGGTCTCTTTGGTAGCTAATGGTAATTCAACGCGATTTATCGATACAGAATTTAAGCGTGTGTATAGTTTTGGTATACCTGACTTGTGGTTACGATATAGTAGACAAAATATATTTTGCTGATATATAAATATGTGGTTCAAGTGTATGCACGGTTTATGCAATTTATATATATTGGTTTGGTATTCCTGATTTGGGACAACCGGGTAGTGCGAGGTGCTTCAAGAACAAATCATGATCCATACGGGGATGACAATACTTCGGTGTTGTGTATATTTATGGGAAGGGTGTACGTTGGACAGCTTGAATCCGGATTGTCTATCCATAGACAATCGGATGATATTAGTTTTGAAAAAGAAGAATCCATTGTACCATTGAGACGCACGACCTACAAATGCGATTTCATAGCATGGGCGGAGAGAGATTGCGATATTAATCTAGAGTAGGTCATACACTGTTGCGTTGTACGAACGTGTGAAGCGACGGGACGTACAGGCCAGCTTCTTTTGACATATTGGTTTTCAGAGGAGTCCACAATATAGTTATGGCTCTCGATATGTCCCTTTGGTAGCTAATGGAAATTCAGGATGGGTATCAGTTTAGATATCTGTATTTCAGTTTTGGGTATAAGGATGCAATGTTAGTAGCATCGTTATATCACTGTATTTGTTTTGCATTTTGGATGCTTCGATAGGGATCATTGATTCGATTGGTGTCCATAGTGAACTCCACCCATCAGCAATGTTAGGTATCAACTTATTCTCCGTGTCTCTTATCATTATGATTGTGCATGTTATATTGGTTGGTTGATTATTATTGTTAAACATTGTGTGTTAGGCTTATATTGTGATTTTTATATTACTCTTACATTAGTATGAAGGGTTACCTCTATATAGTATGTTGTTATGTTTTAGTCATATTATATTAGTTGTGCTGACTCATTGATTAGAGGAGAAGAACGGTTATGGTATATTTTCCTACCTTTGAGTTCGGTTTACTTTACTTATTTATGTGCAGTCAGGTTATCCCTAAGATATGTTTGTGGAGAGGACCAGCTGTACTTAGTAGTTTCATGTTTATTTGTATATGGTTTTGATATACGGTATTTTTAGGTAGTTCCCCTTATACCAAGCTTTATGTCTAACCCAAGTTTTGTCTTTGTGTGTTTATTTCATGACAACTCTCGAATACTTGATTAAGTAGTTTGGGAGCCGGTGCTTTTGGGGTTATGCTTTCAGGACAACTGAAGCACTTTCGAGGCAAAGTAGATACTTTGGATATATACTTGATATTGTGGTGGTACACGATAGATATGCTATTTATATATGAAACTATATCGGATATTATATTCTGACTTTCTGCACTGATATTTATTTATCAGTTACTTCCATCAGTACAGTCTCTTGTATATTGTTTATCATGCTATGTTCATATATATTCAGTACATTGTATATTATCATTACGCTATGAGATTCTATTCTTGCGCTTTAGTTTAGTTTTTTTACCTCTACAAACCGACTTTTGTGGTATTCGAGAGTCGGACGTTGTCATTTGACGTTGATTCAGGGTATTACAAAGGGCGGGTCATCACACTTATAAGGCCAGTATCTTCTAAACCATAACTCTAAATCTATCAAAATATATAGCAAACCGATCAGCTCGGAAAGACCTTCTAAACGGTTATAAATACGACATCCAGTTCACCCATTTAAAAAAATTCCTATTAAATTAATATAATATTAACTCTATCGGATTTGTGAGTCATTACAGGAATAATGTAACTCTTATGAAATACCCTCGTGATTCAAGTATTAAATACATCTGAAATCATGATATACATACAATACATATATACTTGTTCCTTAGATTGGAACTGGGTTTATTTCAGTTCCACATCTCTTATGTTATACAATTAAAGTTATATAAGTTTTAATTTGATTATAATTGTTACAATCAATTAACTTATATAATCATTAATGTATTTAATAATAAAATCTTATTTAAATTATTTAATTAACTAATTAATTAAATTTTATGTAAAATTTTAGAAAGTTTATTTCGTTTATCTTAAACAATATAAGATAAATTTATTAACTATACAATTTATAGTTAATGTAATGATCCGCCTTTTTGACCATCGAAAGTTGATACCGAATACTACCCTTGTGTTCAAATATCGAACATCCAATCAACAAAACGGTAGATTGTTAGGGTAAATAAAAAAGAAAAGAACAGAGAACAAAGAAAATCAGAATCTTATGGTGGATCCACAACATATAATATAACATGGATAGTAAAACTATAATTCCAAAATACAGAGTACGTCAGAGTTAAAAACAAACCTTATCAGCTAGACGGTTACAAAATCCTGGCCTTACAATTGCTGATAGGGATACTATATAATACAGTAAAAAACAAAATACTACGATCGGTGAACCTCCAGCTCCTCTCCTTAAATCTTCATAACACTAAAGCCAACCTGGAAAAATACCCGGTCTGACCCAAACATTATAATAAAATAACACCCAGATTAGCTTGGAAACCAGGGTGAGAAAACTCAAATAATTGGGAACATATAAAAGTTCGGTGAGACCACGCCGATAACACGGAGCGGGTTATTACCTCACAAGAATAACATCCATACAGGAAAAAGCAGAGCTAAACAACAGGAAACAAACCCAAATAAAAATGGGCATAAATAATATTAAAAACTGGACTTGGAAGAATGAAGATAATCCGAGAAAAATCCAAACTGGGCAGAATAGATAAAAACAAGATAATAGTCCAAACTTGATAGAATGGACGAAACCTATAATTAAACATTATGAAGAGTGGTTGACTCTTCCCACTGCAATTACAGAGAAACAATTCGAAGGTTCGAATCAAATAAGGAAAGAAAAATTTCCAACAAATGACTAGGAAGATGCACCCCCCTTGAAGTATACCTCTAATAATATACTTCTAAGAAGCTCATATACTCTGTGACACTTCTTGGACAATACCAAGCCAGACCCCGCCAAATCTTACCGAGTATCCGAATATTTCACATCTAATAGCGCTACCGAATCCAAATCTACATGAGATGTGAAAGTACCCTAATGGAAGGAACCCCACATAGCTTGGCTTCCTCTCGCGCTTTGGATTTAATCATTTCCGACAAAGAATATCAAAGCTCAAAGAGCAGCAAATCGTTTTTAAAGTTACGATACACCATGAAGAAAGCTGAATCCGATAATTAATAAATCAAATATCGGGGATAAATTAAAATGATCGTATATGGAAATTAAATATCATATATTTAACACTACTCGTCGATTCCAAACAAGTGATATCCCTCGATTGAAAATGAAGCCAGGCAAGTTGAGGTAATGTTACCTCTAGGCATCGCCTTGATGACATTTTTAACCTTCAAGATAGAAACAATTCCAAGCCTCAACGTTTAGCGTTAAAGTATGACTAAATCCTTTCCATAAAAGCGATATCGATTGCGGAACTACTTTTTCATAACTAAATCGAACTTTCTTTCTAAAAACTGAACTTGTACTTGATTTCCATATTTCAGTATCGGTAAAACACTTTTTGAAATACCTTTTAAAACATTCTTTTAAAAGACAAATTTTATAATACTAAGTGTATTAAAACAAGGGTCAAAACAAATGTCATTAAAACATTGTTTACTATAATCCAAACAATTTACACTTAGCTATATTCATAAATAATTCCTTTTAATGTATTTTTTCATTTAAAACCATCATTTGTAAACTTAAAACAATATTTGTTATCCCAAAAGAAAATAAAACAATTTAAATACCTTTATAAATTTAAAACAATATTAATTATCCCGTAAGATATTCAATCACATTTCTAATCTCTTTTAAATAAATAAATCCATTATTTTAAATAAAATAGCTAATTATTTCCAAATACCTTTATATCATTAGTAAATTAACTTTAAAATCTTTATTAAATCATTTTTTTAAATTTAAAACATTTTCATAAAATTAGTTAATTCACTTTAATCATCTTTATTTACTTTAAATATTATTAATTAAAAAGATTTATTAATTCAAATAATCATTAATTAAAATGAATAATAAATCTCAAACATCATTAATTAAAATGATTAACAAATTTTAGATGCCATTAATTAAAATAATTAATTAAATTCAAATAATCATAAATTAATTGGATTAATTAAATTCAAACCTCATTAGTTAAAATGATAAATTAAAACATCATTTGTTAAAGTGATTAATTAATTATAAACCATCATTAATTAAAATGATTAACTAAATTTTCAAAAAAATCATTAGTTAAAATAATTAATTAAATTTAAAACAATCATTAATTAAAATGATTGATTAAAGTTTAAAATCATTAATTAAAATGACTTAGTTAAATTCGAATCTCATTAATCAAATAGATTCATAAATTTTAAAACATCATTAACTAAAGTAATTAATTAATTTTCAAAATCGTTAGTTAACATGATTAATTAACTTTAAACATTATTAGATAAAATAGTTAATTAAATTTAAACAGCCATTAATTAAAATGATTAGTTAAAGTTCAATACCATTAATTAGAAAGATCTATTTTAAATTTAAATCTCATTAATCAAAATAGATTAATAAATTTCAAACATCATTAATTGAAACCATTCTACTACTAAAAATCAAGCTAAACTCCTTACTTTACTTCCTAAAACCATTCTCTACTAAACAAAACCCTATATCCCGACATATCCACCATGGCCAAGCCCCATATGTTCTAGGCTAAGCCCAAAATCTCCACCAAGATCCACTAAATCGAGTCATTTGCATAGTAGAGCTTAGATCTTGTCGCATTGAAAGTTCGGTTAAGTTAGTAAGTGCTTTGGTGAGTAAAAATCTCACCTTTCAAAATCCAAGTTTGTAACTTTAAATATTGTTGGTGAAATCTTGTTGGATATATGTTGTGTTATGGTGGTTGTTGGCTTGACTTATGCATTGAAAAGTTAACACTTTGGAAGTTAGTTAGTAACTTGATAAGTTAGCGAGCTAAAGTTAAAATGTTGCAAGTGTTGTTTCCTACTTGTTGTGTAAATGTACTTACCATGTTTATATGCTTACTCATATGTTGTGCGATGACTCGATGGATGAAAAATGACATGAACTAGTTTGCCGAACTGCCCTTATAGCGATAGTCGCTATATCGGCACTATCGAAAATTTCACATTATATCGAAACCTTTGGTTCCAAAATCGTGCTTAGGTTTGCTCTAAAAGTTAAATGAGTTTTTGAAATAATAATGATTTCAAATTTGATTAATTATTTTATCAATGATTTTAAATTCAATTAATTATTTAATAAATAAGGATTAAGGTTAACTAATTAACTTATTAATGATGTGTTTTAAATTTAACTAATCACTTGGTTAGTGATGTTTTGAAATTAATTAATCATTTTATTTAATGATGTTCAAGGTTAATTAATCTTTTAATAATGATGGATTAAAGTTAAATAATCAATTTACTAATGCTATTTTTAAAATTAATTATCCTTTTAATTAATGATTTTTAAAAGTTAATAAATCTGTTTAACCTTAATTAATCTTTCCTTAAATAAAATTTTAAATTAATAAATCGCTTTTAAATAATGTTATTTAATTATTTAATTTATTTAATTAATTATATTATTAATTAATTGAATTAATGATGTTTTAAAAGGAGATTTACCCTTTTTATTGAAGTTAATTAATTAACTTAGTTAACAAAGTTTTAAAGTTAATTAGTCAATGTAATAAGGATGTTTTAAGTTGTTAAATCCTTTTTATAAAGATATTTCGAAGTTAGTAAACTCTTTAAAAAAGTGTTTTAAAGCTAATACTTGTAATGTGAAGCCAAGTACGAATTCGGGTTTTTTAAAAGAAAAGTTTGAATTGTTTATAGAAACGAATTAATTTCCGTAAAGTGATTCACTTGTATGGAAACGATTTATTTATGTAATTAGCACTAAACATCGAAGAAGTAGACTTGTCGCTATTTCGAAAGTTATAATAATCGTGAGACATGACTTTAAGATAACACTACCTTGACTTGTCCGGTATTATTGTTAATCAAGAAATAGTACAAGTTCGAATTCGATCAGTGGTGATAAGTATACAAGACTTAATTTCCATATACTTATATCCTCGATAGTTGGTTTCTCAGCTATCGGTTACGTCAACTTCTTTATTATCGTCATTCCAAGATGATGTGTTGCTCCATTAAGTATTTATATCCTTTGTCGAAAATGACTAAATCCAAAGCGCGAGAGGAAGCCAAGCTATGTGGGGTTGCTCCCATTAGGGTACTTTCACATCTCATCTAGACTAGATTCGGTAGCGCTATTAGATGTGAAATATTAGGATACCGGTAAGGTTTGGCAAGGTCCGGCTTGGTATTGTCCGAGAAGTGTCACGGAGTATATGAGCTTCTCAGAAGTTTATTATTAGAGGTATACTTCAAGAGTGGTGCACCTTCCTAGTCATTTGTTGGAGATTTTCCTTTTTTTATTTGATTCGAACCTTCAAATTTATTCCTTTATTTGCATTGGGAAGAGTCAACCACTCTTCATGGTGTTTAATTATTTATCCATTCTAAACGTTTGGATGTTGATTTATGTGAGAGTAAACCTGTTCTGTGTTCAGCGGCATGGACTTGCATGTTTGTGTTTAATTTCACACCCATTGTTTTAAAAGTTTTACTTATACTAGACATATCGTCTGACTTGAGTTGTTTATTTTCCCTAAACTCTCAGGTACTCATTTTATTTGAGTAGTTTGAAAGTAGTAGGTCTTTTGAGGGCTCTTTTGAAAACGGCGTCCGAGCAGGAGGCTTTCATCTTCTTAGTTATCTATTCCGTTGTATTATCTTGTATGTGTAACTGTATTTTGTTTTAGCATATGTAAATGCAGGATGTTATAACTGCCTAAGCCGATTTGTAGTACTTTTGTGTAACTCTGATAACTCCCTGTTAAGGAGTAACCTGATGTACAATTAACTGTTATGTTTTATTTAGTAGTTTCGTTGTGAGGTATTCTATTATGTTCTTTATTTCACCCCACGACGATTCATCTTTCTGATGCTTGGACAATGACACAGGAACAACGAGGATGTGTTAAGTGTCATTCCTAGGGGTCAGAAAGGTGGGTCGTCACAGTTAAATACATACATATCAATATATACATATATATAACTTAATAATTAAATCTTTATTTAATTTATTTAACAATATTTATTTACTTAATTAAAAATTGTTAATTAATTTCATAAATTTTAATATTTTTTATCTTAAATAAATTTAAGATGATTGATTCTCAACTATAACGATTATAGTTATATATATATATATATATTTGAAGATAAATTATATATATATATATCACACGTAGATAAATATATATATATGTATGTATATGTGTGTTTAGTTAATTAACTATTTGATTATTTAATTAATTAAAATGAACTAAAAGCGATATTAAAAATTCAAAATTCAAAATTTAGTTTTAAATTCTCAAACCAATTTTGAAAAGTTCATATTTTTAATTTTATAACCTAAATAAAATTTGTTTTTGTATTGTAAACTTAACTTTTAAATTTTAAATATGTGTTTAACTTTCAAACTGAATTTGCAAATCAGCCCAAGGCCCAAAATAACTTAGGCCTTTATACTGGGGAAACCTTTGGGCTTACATCATCCTTCGAGCCAGGGTAATAGCCAGGTAGGGCAAAGTACTTGATTACTCAAACCCAACCTTAGACGCTACTTTTCTATAAACTATGCTAATGGGTAAGCTTTAATAAGTTAGCATAAATATTGTTAATTAAGACTACATACACCATTGGAAATGTCTGGCAGAAGCAGGTTAAATAGGTAAATTTCAAAAAAAAACTCATTTTTAGCCTTTTTTGGGCCTGTGAATTCTAATTGTTTCTAAATCCAATCTAAAATTTATTTTAAATAAAATCTTATTTTATATAATTTATTTAAAATGGAGTTTTGATTTAATTTAAATTAAATATATACTATAGTGGGCGTATCAAATACACTCACATGTGTATAGTACAAGTGCAACATATAAATAGTACATATTGTAAATGTGTATGTTTATAGGTACTAGGATTTACACCGCAATAGACATATTCTTCCTTTAAATGTTCATTTGTTGTTCATAGTTTTTTTTTGAAATCATATAAATAATTAGAATGAACCCGTGCTACGCACACGGGGTTCACCGTATAATTTATTTAGTGGTACATTTTTAGCTTTTAGCCATATAAAGATGAAAATGTATATTTGTGAATTGAATTTATTTAGATTTATTTATTTTTTGAACACTAATTACAAGCGTTTATTAATAAATCTACTTAAGTAATCTTAAAGCATATATAGTATAGCAATTTAGTAGAGAATAATGGATTTATACAAAAAAAACATTTACATCATATGTCAACTATTCCTTACTTGGTAGCATTACATTATTGAACATGCCTATAAATTTAAGCGATGCATAAGTTTAACATGGGTTCATCTTATATAAAATATAAGATCAAATATGTACGCATTCGATATGATAATAGTATTCCACATATGAAATAAAGAAACCATGCTAAGTGTAAAATACTGTTTCAAAACTGGTTTAAATAAATAATATTCTAATATTTGCATTAGTACAATTATTGACACTAGTACTAATTGAATTAGAAAAATACTTTAGTGGCTTCAATGGTTATATTTTTAATCGATATAGCATATTATAGCGTGAGAAATATAAATAAATAGTAAATATTATGTGTTATATTATTTTGAAGACCAAGATCAACTAGACAGTTTCATAAATTCTTGAGTGAGTGCACCAGAAAGTCCTTTCACTTTGGGTAAGTAACAAATTGAATTAGTGTTGTCAGTGGCAATCGATTCTTGCACCTCTTTATTATCTCTATTGTCATGACCAGATAAGCGACCACTCGGGGACATCGTTGTCTAATTTCTAGAACAACTAAATATTTTAGCAACATAAATTTTAGCATAATTCAAAGCAAAATAATTATCAGCATGAGAAATACTTGTGGATGTGCATAAAATACTTTAGATGATATTACATTGAAAATAACTATAAGATGGAATGGCATAAGAAAATATAATCAATAAAGTTAGCCATTAAAATATCATATAATTATATGTTAATATAAATGCTGGTAATATTTTTGTTTTTTCATCCAACATCGACAAAATATAATATTTATAACCCAATAAAATTTTTATGCATGTAAGACAAAAATTACAAGGCTAATTCTATTTAGACACATGATATTGATGAGTAGCCCCCTTTAAATTAGAAAAATCTAGGGACAAATTTGCCCTTATGTCATTCACTTATCCTTTTACCTCTCTTCATATTTTCCATCTTCTATTCCTCTTATCCAACAAATCCTAAATTTAATTTTAGGTAAATTCTAAAATCTTATGCTTGAACTGATGGATTGTGATGATGATAATGCAAATCTAATGAAATCTAAAGAGGTGAAACTTAAATTTCCTGTTGTTCTTTTTATTTATTTAAAAATCCATAGTTTGAATACTGAATTTTATGTTGTTGCATGTTTTGCTGGGATGATTTTTTGTATGGTGGAATTTTTTACTAATTTGATTTTTACTAGGGAAAGGTACAAATAAATAATTTAGCAATAAGATGGATATACAAAAAAAACATGGGTATAATTGTTTTTTCAGTTTTGTGGGGAGGAGGGGGGTTACTCAACAACTTTTTGGATTCAAATGGAATTAGCTAATTATAATTGCATTTTAAAATATATTGAATAAATAATGTTTCCTTTCGAACATAAGAAAATATGTCAAAAATATCGTGTTACCCTTCAAGCATAAGCAAATGTTACCCTCATATTAGTTTAATAAGTTTTTGTTGAAGAAAATTATAGCTATATTTATTTCTACCAATCTTATTAAAGGCAAGTAAAAATATTTTAGAAAATAGGAAATGAGTTCATATGTTACTACTTTTCTTTGATGCATATAGTTCTCACATCGAGGAAACAGTTGTTAAATTTACAAAACACTTCTTATTACATGTTTCCTCATTGAGTTATGTATGTGAAATGTTCCTAATTGCCGGTAAAAGGAAATAAATAAAAAGGGTTATTGATTATATATTAATTCTATAATTGATTAGAGTTAAAGAGATTTACTATGTAATTAATTCTCTCATTTGTTTGACTTACCTATAATTCTCAAATTATTTTGAATACAATTTGATCAAAATTAAAAGTAATTAACTTCTTTTATTTATTGAGTGGTAAAATATTTGATATGATCTTCACTATTTAAAAATAGTTCACTTAACCATAATGAAACTTTATCTTTAATTTTATTTATTTATAGAGCACTTCATGTTACATGTTCCCTCGTAGATTTTTCATCCAAAATATTAATGATGAATGGAAATAAATAAAAACAATTAATTGATTACACATTAATAAAATAATTTATTAGTATTAAAGAGAATTAATATGTCAATATGAATTATAGTTTAATTCTTAAAGTACTTTAAAGTCAAATTGATCAAAATTAAAAGCAAATAATTCATATACTTTTTGCATGGTAATAATATTTGATGTGATACTTCCTACTTCAAAATAGATCACTTATAATCATCGTTAATAACCACATCTATAATTTTATAATTATTTATAAACATTTCTAAATTGCAAAAAATTTTAAAACAATATAAAATAAAACAAACTTCATAAAAAATCAGAAATAACTACTCGTTTTTGGTTAAGATATTCAAGAAATCGATGATAACCATAAATATGTGTTGCCTATGAATATTACATGGTATATTAAATAACACACCAAAAAAATATTAAAAACCTAGATTGATTAAAGAAAGACAATGTTGAAAAAAGGACGAATTGTAAACATAACATAAAAATTTAAAAATAAATATGTTTCCAAAACACACATTTGAAACTAAAATTTTAACAAATTTTAATATTGTCTGCCGAAGGCAGAACGTAAATGTGCTTATACATTTATATTTTTACCTTAATTGATCATAAAAGAAATTAAGATTTTTTTGGTATATACGTATTAACAAACTAATAAGTTCCTGCAAATAAATGGAGGATCCCAAATGCATAGTCAGACCGATAAAAACAAAAATATAGAAATAAAATTTGATATAAATGCATGGAAGAAGAAATAGATTAGCCTTCACTGATAGTTAAGCTAGTGTCAAATTAGCAGTAGAAGGCGAGGGTTGCTAAAATTGAAGTCGATCGTCTAATGTCAAATTAGCAACGGAATTTAACATGAAAACACCGACGGCTTTTCATCATCTTCCAATATCTATGTAAAAACTAATTTTTTTTTCTCAATTTCTTTTAATATAAAATCATCGGTAAACCATAGCTATATTGCATGATAATTTTTGACGTATATACTTTAGTGGTACAATCAATGAAAACTAATAAATTACAATTCTTTTAATAAGTAGAATGACCATATACATACCTAATTAGTTCATCATACTATATTGGAATATGATCAACAATATTAAAACTACAACATAGATATCTAATTAAACATTAGAGAAATTAGAATGAACACCACGTATACAACTAAAGTGTAGAACATTTTTTTCTTCTTTCTTCTGTTGTCAAAATTGAACATGCAAATTCTAATACAAATATGCAAAGATATGAAATTAACGTGCAAATTTTTTGTTCTTTCTTCTTCAAGAGTGCCTTCATTGTTCCTGTAAAAAAAAGTGCAAATGACATCAAATAAATTTAATGAGTAATCTACTGAGTAATTCGAAATGCTAAAATGCTAAACAGACATCAAAAGTGCTGAAATGCTCAACCTGAAGTGCACAAAAATATCAAATAGTTATACACACTGAAGTGCTATCAAGTGATAGCATGCAGACAGAGGTTTATCAAATAGTTATATATAACAGTATGTATGTGAGTGTATAGCACGAATTATGTAGCGGTATATATATAAATATCAAGTAGTTATTTTATACAGTTGTTTGTCAAGTGAAACTGTCATTATATATAGCAAAGTTTAATAGTCAAAATATCAAACTGACATCATGCTAAATGCAAGTGAAACTTGTTATCCCGCCTTTTGGCAAGGCCAGGACACCAAGGAATTGATTGGATTCCAAATATCGCTTGTCATGGGTATCGATGAATTTTGTCCGGATTAAGCCACAATTGATAAGACATGACTAGGAAAGCAAGGGAAGCCAACGTCCCAAGTTTCAAGCCAATCCGAGTTCGTATGATCAAGTTATGATGGATACAAGTTGGAGGGAAAAGTATGTTTTCGTATCCATCAATAAGGTTCATTTCGTATCCATCAGGGAACATCATTTCGTATCGATAGAGGTTACCTTGCTCCGTATCCATCCAGCCTGTGTCCATCATCCGCTTCGCATCGGCGAGTTCCCATGGTTTCGTATCGATCAAGTTGGCAATGTTCGAACCCATCGAGTTCGCATCGATCGGGTTCGTATCCATCAATAGATGACGTGCCTCACAACCATCAGCCAATGCCTACTCCGTATCCATCGGGCCACTGCTCTTCGTATCCATCGGAAAACCTCACTTCGAATCCATGCCCAATGGCTTATTCGTATCCAACAAGTCAACAAACTAGGGTGACGTGTCATCCATCGAAGCAAACAAGGCGAGATCTATGGAGTCGAAACGGTCAACACGGAGTGAAAACTGGATCGAAACGAAGTGCGCGCACCACATCATCTCAGAAGCACGTGCAGTGATCGATATGGGGGGATCGAGTCGAATCCATGGAGTCGAACAGAACAGCCAACGATGAATGCCACTTCGTATCGAGGATATCTCATAATCCATTGATCCAAATTCAATGAAATTTTCACAAAAGCTTACACACACACTGAAGAATGTCCCTGCCAAATTTCAGCTTAATTGGACATCATCTTGATCGATACGAAATGAATTTGTATCAATCGCAGATCGAGGCGAAACTTTCTGGAAACGGTCGCGTGGGCCCCCTCACGTGCCAGGCCAAGTCTCCCGAAGTTTGAGCGAAATCTCAGCCTCCTACGCCTATAAATAGAGCCCAGGAGCATACGGAAAAGGGACTTTTTGATTCTGAAGCGCCCAGACTCTGCCAGATTGAGATTTGCATCCCACTTTTACTGTTGAATTCGAATTCTAATCTGTAATCCGTTGTTGTTCGCTGTAATCACTTGTAATCATTGAAAAAGAATCAATAAAATCATCAAAACTTCATAGTGGACGTAGGCAACACGCCGAACCACTCTAAATCGATTGTCTTTGCATTTTACATTACTGTTTGTTGGAGTTTTTGTTAGATAATCTCTGTTTTACATTTATATTCTTCATCTTATCTCTTCAAATAACTTCCGAAGAGTGTTGTGCCCATTTTTGGTACAAACACTTTGGTGCTTTGACTGAGAAAAAAACCAGTTTCTCTCCTGCTCCTTGGATCTACCGTCGACGCCGGATTGCATAAATCCAAGAGGAAGATCCAAACCTCTAAGCCAAAATCCTTCCATCCTATTCAGATTTGCGTAAAGTCTAGGAAAGGACTCCACCACTCAAGATGGTTAGCACAAGAACCGCCTCTACAGCAGCTGCTGATCAAGAAGGTAGAGATAGACAGAATCCTACACATCAGCCGCCATCCAATCAAGACAACACTGCTCACTCAGATCCGTCAGGACCAGTCTCCAGACAAGAGTTCCAAGTGTTGCTCCAAGAACTGACTCAAAGTCGGCAACAATTGACTGAACAACTGCACGCTAACGCTGAATTAACCAACCAATTGAACCGCCGAAGGCGCAGGAGGACCAGGAGAGATGATGTTTCCCACTTGTCCACTGAAAGTTCCACTTCATCTGACTATCACGGCAGATCTACACGTCCCAGATTAGATGTGAGTCACACACAAGCTACCGGATATCAACCTGCCTTGACCGTTGGACAGTTGAGGGTTGGGCCATCAACCAGCTTCCAGACCGAACCCTCGTCACGAGGGGGTGACGCTCCACAATATACTACGGATAACCGCACTGCAACCGTGGCGGTAGAAACAAGGGTTGATACCCGAAATGTGTCAAATCTGAACAATCAGCAACGTGGGCATACTCCTGAGCCATACGTCCCGGAAGATGCTGAGCCAAGGAGGCGAGACATGGACCGTCGACAGCGTCTGGTCCAAACTCGCACTATGGAACCCGATCACACCTTAGCTCAGCAAGCACAGAATGTGCCGATGCCAGATCTTTCAACCATGATACGTCAGATGATCCGCGAAAGCCAAGGGCTTACCAATGACGACTGGGGAATCTCCCGTAGTCACACTCCTTTCACAGACGAGATATTATACGCTAATCCTCCTCGGCGATTCAGAATGCCAACTCTCCCAATGTACGAAGGAAACAGTGACCCCAATCAACATATTTTGAAATATGAATGGTCAATGAGCGCTGCAAGAGCTGATGATGCAGTAAAGTGTCGAAGTTTCCCCATATCTTTGGAGGGAATCGTAACGATGTGGTTTACAAGGTTGCCACCTAGGTCTATCTCTTCGTTCGATCAACTGGCTAAGAAATTTGTCGAACAGTTTCGTATGCATGTCGCTAGACCTAAAGACGTTAACACTTTATCTAGTGTCACCCAAGCTCCTGGGGAAACACTCAGGCGTTACTTAGAGAGATTCTACGCGGCATGTGTGGAGATTAGTAACCCCAACGATAACTCGATCTTGATGGCTTTAACCAAAGGGATCGATCCTGATTCTGAGTTTGGAAATTGGCTAGCTGGAAAACCACCTGCATCGTTGGACCGTTTCTACTCCAAAGCCGCTCAATTCTTACGGCAAGAGGACGCGAAACAATCTAGGAAGCAAGACGATGTGAGGCCCAGGAGTGAAGGGATACAAAGTAACGTAGCAGTTAAGCAGTCCGGTGAGAATTTCGGAAAAGTTCAGTTGAATATACAGAACAAGCAGACCCAGCCGCGGGGCAACAATGGTCAGGATAAGAAAAGAGATCAGAACCGAGGCCCACGACGTAGGGCCCCAAAGCTTGATAATTACACGCCATTGAATACATCGTTGGAAAACATATACCTACAAACTTGCAACACTGTGCAATATAAGAAGCCTGCTCCGAAGCAATCGTCGGAGAGGCAGATTCAAACAGGGAACTTTTGCAAGTTTCACGAGAGTTATGGCCACAATACCAATGAATGTCGACACTTGCAGGACCTCATTGAGAAATTGATCAGAGAAAGAAAGCTAGATCAATTTGTGCGGGCACCGCAATCCGGTGGTGCAGGTCCATCAAACCAAAATCATGCACAGAGTCAAGAAAGACAGGAAGAACCAGCTCGTGTCGGAGGAAGATTGGTAATTAATGCTATAAGTGGTGGTCCTCATCCAGCGGTTCGAAGCTGGGAGGAAATGGAATCATATAACAACTTAGTTAGACGGGCAAACTTCGAGTATGATGGTAACTTGGACGATAGACCTTCGACCAAGCGAAAAAGAACGATGACTAACGACATCATTTTCCGAGACAGCGATGTTGACAGCGTCGGGAGCCCAACTATTGACCTACTTGTGATATCGACTCAAGTAGGCCCGATGCAGATGAATAGGATCCTGATTGACAGAGGGAGCTATGTGAATATCCTGTTTATACATGCTTACAATCAAATGAAGATGAAAGCCAGGGATCTAAAACCTTGCCAAACTCATCTCCATGGATTCAACGGTAGCGCTACCATACCCATTGGGATGGTGGAGTTACCAGTTGAGTTGGGAGCCGGAGAGCGTAGGAGGATTCGGACATTGCAATTCTTCGTGTTGAATATAGACTCGACATACAACGCCTTTTTAGGACGACCTGCCCTTGCTGAATTCAGGGCAGTGATTGCCCCGTGGTGCTTAACCTTAAAGTTCCCTACCGTCAACGGAGTTGGGGTCGTCCAGGACGACCAGGTTGACTTGAGAACGATCATACGCCGAAATCGAGTCGCCCGATTACGCAATGCCAAGGACCAACTTAAAGCTTTTGAACTCGATGAGCTTTTCACCAAAAAAGATTATCCGGCACTCCCGCACCTAAAATTAACATGGAGAGGGTCGCATGAAATTAAGCGAAGGCTCGGGGATGGCAAATTTAAGTTAGCGACCGTTGATGGTCTAACTTTACCAAGAGCCTGGAGTAGCGAAAGTCTTCGTTGCTACTACAAATAACATGCTATTTTTATCTATTTAGTTTTAATTTCATTTTAAAATTTGTTTCTGCATTTCGAAATTAGAACTTGTAATAAGGCAACTGACTTTGCCATATTTTCTTATTTCAGCAATAAAATGCCATCTCTTCGAGCCAGAGCTGTGATTCATTAAATACAATGTACAACATCATGATGCACGGAGAGCTGAATTCCATCCTGCGGTGGAATTTATTCAAGTAGGGAGTGGCTGCGATACGACCGGCCACTCGCTAAGTGAAACCCAAGCTTGGGGGCAAGCCATCACATCAAGGCTAAAAATGGGGAGATACACGACAATCCCTCACTCAACTCCGTATTCCCAGAGTGTGAGACGGAGTATAAACATTCACCAACTCCGTACTCCCGGAGTGCAAGACGGAGTATAAACATACATAAACTCCATACTCCCAGAGTGCGAGACGGAGTATAAACATAAAAACAAACCCCAGAGTACTCCGAGAGTGCAAGCTGGGTATAAGCGTTAACAAACTCTGAAGTATGAGATTACAAACCGGAGAATAAATAACCAAATGTGGTTTTGAGGAGGGCGGACCCATCCACCTAACGACCTCGACCATATTACAACTAAGTGCAGTTCCGGAGAGAGTGAATCCGTTCACCTAATGACTTCGGTTGTACCTTAAACAAGCTCGAGGAGGATGGACCCGTCCATCTAACGACCTCGCTTGTCGACTCGGGGTGGATGCGGATTAACCATCCACGATCCTGATTAATTCACCATTCCCAGAGTGCGAATGTAATCCAAGCGCCCAAACAAACGTGACTGACCGTTTGTCGGCCAACTCCATGCTCCCAGAGTGCGAAGTGGAGTATAAACTTTAAAATACAGAGTCGAAGAAAAGGGAATCCGTTCATCTAACGACTTCGACCATAACTTAACCAAGTTCGAGAGGGATGGACCCGTCCGCATAACGATCTCACTTGTTGACTCAGGATGGATATGATCTAATCATCCATGACCCGGATACGCCTTTCAAACTTCCGAAGCGTGAGTTGGAATGCGAACGTTAACTCCGATTTCCTGGAATATGGGATGGAGTATTAACGTCAATCCTAAGTTCCCAGAGTGTGAAAGACCGCTCACGAGATGACTTATGTCCCCGGAGTGTGGACTAATACTTGAAAGCTTTCGATAGCTGTCACTGGTTGCGAGTGCAAGTGCAAACCCCCAGAGTGCGGATGTAACCATCTGTGAAGAAATAAGTGTAGTTCGACCGTTCGATCCCCACTTATTGCGATCCCAAGCTGATCTTTACAACTCAACCCCGGAACTGGGGGCAGATGCAAGTGTTAATCACTACCTGAAACTAGTTAAAGTAATACAAGTACACAGAACTGAGGTTCGAATGCTGCGACATTTAAGTATAAAAGGAATAGAAGTTGAAACAGAAAGACAAAATTTTATTTCAACTAGTCAAGAACAATGGCTCGAATACCAGTTTTTCCAAAAAATTCCTACTAGCGGGGCCGAACCCGCATCTATACATGGCCTATAAAAAAAAGAGGATGACAAAATTCCAACTGCAAAAGGAAATACATGCCTGAAAATGGTCCATCTACTCTTTCCTTTTCCTTAGCTTCTTCTTCTTTGACGAGGAGCCGCTGGATCCACTAGCGATCTTCTGCTTTGAACCCTTTTCTTTAAGCGGGTTATCCTCGGACACGATATCGACATCCTCCTCCAAACTAGAGTCTAGGGGAATGCTTCCCGTAGGAGGAGTCGGAGGAACGGGATCCACGGCCAAAGGCGGGACTGGCGCACTGGTATCAGCGAGCGTGCCCCCAGGGGATATCGTCATAAGTGGTGTAGGGTCAGGCACCGCTGCTCCGCTCCCTGAGCTACCACCATGTGCTGCTGCCTCCATCTCGGCGTTAATTTCAGCCAGCATACTTGCTTCTCGGAGAGCTCGGGCTTCACTGTGTGCCGTGGTAGCTTGTGTCGAAGTATTTGAAGTGGATGAAAATCCACCCAAACCGAATGGTATATCCACGAAGGGGTCACTCTGTCGACCTAGGAGCTCATTTATCATCTGTTCATCAAAGGAGATCGAGCTCCCCTGCGTTACTTCAACAGGCGCAACCGTCACAACAGAGGTCGCCTCAGAAATGATCGCTTCCTGCGCTTGGCATAACTCATGGATTGCAGGAAGCGTAGTCGGGATGACTTCGGTCACTGATCGGAGAGAAGAAGCATTTGTTAGTATACATTTCTATACAAGTTCTTCAATCCGGATATACGAGAGGTTAGCTCGGAATACCTTCCTCAGCTTGGCTGGAGGTCGTCTGAACGACTTCAGAAGGATGCTCTTTAATAGGAGACAGATGTGGCTGGTCCGGGTCATAGGCCAGTATAGGCTGAGATTCTATCATCGGAGTCGGCTCGGACTGAGACGGCATGATAGTCTTGGAACTTGTAGTGAGATGCCCAACACCAGAGCTTTCTCCAACTTCTTGAAATTGAGTACCGAGCCGAACCTTCTCATGAGAAATCATGGAGTCGTGAAGAACCTTCTTTTCATCATCATTGAGTATAGGGTTCTCCAGCTCAAATTCATCAAAGGCTTCATCGGGACGCCCCGATTTCTCCTCCTCAACCAGCAGATTCCAGGCATTGTAGAGATTTGTCAGGTAATCATCAAGCCAAGTCAGGTCTCTATGCCTTAATACCTGGGCGTTATAAGTGACTAGCAGCTCCTCTACCTCAGCCTCAATCCTGCCTTCCACCAGTCGAACTTTCTCGTCAACCCCAGCTTCGATCTCGCGGACTTTTTCCATAGCCGCGCCGCTCTCTTTCTGAAGCACCATCGCCTGATCGCAGGCCTCTTGCGCAGAGACGTTTGCCGCATCTTTTTCCTTCATAAGATCGGAAAGTTTGGATTTAAGCTCATTAAGCTCTTTGAGGGCAGCGTCTCTCTCAACAGTGATGGTGGTGTTCCTATGACCCATGTCTTCCATTGAAGTATAGTGCTCTTGTTTCATTCTAATCATGGCCGAGTTCGCATCATCGGCCTTTTTGAGAGCTTCCATCTCAGATTTACGGGAAGACTCGGCCTCGGCGTTGAGCACTTGAACAATTCGGTCTTTCTGACCCAGCTCTTTTTCCAGTTTTTCGATGATGGCGGCCCGGTCAAATGCAACTTTTGATGCTTTTTTCGCGACCCTCGCCCACTCCTTATACTGAAAGAATATGTCCGCAACATAATCGTGAATGGTATTTTCAGCCGTTGGCGGAATCCTCTTCAGGTGTGGAGGGAAGACGTACCCGTCAAAGCAAATGTCGGGGAATTCCTTCCTCATCTGTGCAAGTGTAACCATAACTGGGGGTGGCACAGGAATCCTAGGAGGAGGAGGAGAGCGAGATCGAGACCTACGTACATATCCCGTCTCTGTCAGACCGTTCCTGACTGGAATACCCTGTGTCATAATCTTTATCTCCCTCTCTCCTACGTGGTTCATAGTGTGATGAAGACCGGCGCTTATTGCGCAAACTGCCAAGCACCGAGCCTTGACCAGACATCGTACCTAAAAAGTAAAACAAGGAGGATTAGTAACTGCTTATGATATGCGATTTGCGGTCAAAATTGTGTAGTGCCGTGAAGAGTGTATGGATGTAACCCCCCAGACCAACAAGAAGTGTCGATCACACTGGTAGTAAGAGACTCGCTAACATCGAGAGTATGTTGCAGTTCATCCAACCCGACATCATGCTGTGTGAACACAAGGTCCGGGATTGGAAGGCCGGCGAGCCCTTCGAAGGAGCTTTCCGTCTGCAGGGGGGATGCCTCTGAGATTCTAACTCCAGAAAGGGGACGATTTGTGACCACAGACTTCTGTCTCCCGGATTTAGGCTGTGTAAATGCCGCTGCCTTGCCTTTTCTTTTTTCATCAGAATCTGGGGTTGCATCAGCAGGCCCGACCAATGGCTCCTCATCGGTATGAGTTCTTTCGGAGTCAGCTTCCTCGATTATAACAACTTTGGGTTTCTCCCGCTTCACTTTTTCTCTCGAAACAGTCCTTAATACGCCATCGAACCGTATACTCTGTCTCCGCCCGATCAACCCGAGAATTCTGAGATTCCGGTCCATCAACAGCAGTTCGATATTCCTCTCTTCACTTGGAATTTCTTGGAGGACCCGGACTATCTCTTTATAATATCCACCTTCGGGTCGCTGGATTATTGCTGAAAGAAAAGAAAAAGAAATATGAGTTCAATTTCATTCATGAATTGCCTTGTCCACAACTTGGGAAAATGAAGGTACTCACGTCTGAATAGCCATCTTCTGGCAAATCCTGGAGGACATCAGACGTAAAACCACTCCGACTTGAAGTAGCTCAGTCTAGTCCAAGACCCTGTGACAACTTGGCAATTTTGTACAGACTCCAGGAATGTGAAAGATGGACTATCAGTACAACTTTTGAAGTTGAACAAATATCTTATATCGGTCATGCGAGGAGGTCGATATAGGTATTCCATAAATGCAATGAACAAGCTGTTGTGCGAAGCATATCCATTCGGGTGCAGCTGAGATGGGGCAATCCCCATATAAGCCAACACTTCTCTTATATAGTCGTTGAACGGAGGGAGCGTCCCGGCTACGCACGAATGGCGATTAAATGCAATATATCCCTCCGGGGGATTATGCGGTCTGTCATCTGGTCCCGGCAATATTACATCGTCCAGCGACAGACCATGCCTTAAGCATATTCTCCCTAGCATGTCTTCGGAAACATTTGATGGGACAACGTCAGGTGGACTATTGATGAAGGATGCGTCAGGTAACTTGTCCGGAGCTGGACCAATGATCTCGGCCTCGATGTCCGGAATCTCAAGTCTGGGAGGAGTTAGATTCTGAGTTTCTTGCTGCTGCGAACTTGATGGTTCCATAACTAGCTAACTCACGAGAAGTCATCGTTAGACGATAAAAAGCCCGTGCATTCCCCAGTGTAAAGTGTATGAATATGATTGTGCAGTGCAAGTGTTATGCGTAACTTGAGCAGATTTCTACGAAATAAACCTAAATGTGTGAACGACAAGACTTTGAGAGTCAGACTTGAAATGACCGTCATCGCTGACCGTCACAACCGCGCCATCCAGATACTAACGATTGATTCAGATTAAAGTTCGTTATATTTGTTGGGTTATAGTTCCATCTACGAGCTTCAAAAGGCAGTCAGATATTCGATACTACAATCAACTTCGATTATGCAAGGCAGAAACTCGTAGGAATCAAGTGTGTAGTTTAATTATCAAGTCCAGATATGCGAGAATGAAGTTCATCGGAATCACGTTTTCAAGTGCTCAAGATTTCGTATCCATCAAAGGGAGAGTTCGAATCGATCCCGGGAGGCTCGTTCAAATCCATCAGGTTACAAGTTCGAACTGATACCAAGCATCGTGCTTCGAATCGATCATTGGTGGTCTGGTTCGTATCGATCAAGATGATGCACCTTCGTATTGATCATTGGTGGTCTGGTTCGTATCGATCGGAAGGGTCTTAGCTTAACATCGATAATACTCGAGTCGATACTTTTCGTATCGATCGTAGTGGCAAAATTCGTATCGATCTAAAGCTAAGGACTTCAGAGTAATCATTAACTTATTATCAGTCACTCCGTGTCGATACGACCCATCTCCACAACCATCGATACGAAACCACATCGTCTCCACTGACATATCCCAAGAATCGATGCGAAATCCAGGAAAATACCATTGCCCTCATCGGTTCGAACATGACTCCCATATCGATTCGAAATCGCCTTTTCCACCCTTTCTTCTCCTATCTGCAAAAATCGCCATGGCCATCATATCTTCGAGCCAGATCTAGTTTTACCAGTTGCCAGAAGGGAAGATTGGTGGAGAAAGAGTGGATCCGTGGCGGCCTTATCATTTAGATTCACAGTTGCTTACCTAGGAATTGGGATTCGAAGATCTGGAGGAATAAGTTTGATCGAGTCGAAAGTACGGAGTTATTATCTCTTCCTGAATCGACCGCAAGGGGTAAAAGGCAATAGTAAAAAATAGAAAGTAAAAAAGTGGAAAGTGACGAAGTCCCAGGTATTTATATGGAGCCTAGGATAGAACCGAGTCGATTCGTCTCCCAGTCCACATGACCGGCCACAACCAGTTGACCCACGGATAGAGTCGAAGGTTTTGTTCGAATCTATTGACCCAAAATTTTAATCGATACGAAATGGACAGCGAGCTATCGTTACGAAGCACACAGAGAAGACACCTGTAGGCGATAGACTCCATCGATTCGAAGTGTCCATTTTGCAGCCATCGACCCACAACGGTACAGGTTGATCGATGCAAACTTTAATTTCGTATCCACCAAAGGCCCATCGATACGAACAACCATTTCGTATCCGTTAGAGATCATCGATGCGAAGCAGAGTCCACCATAGTTTATAACCATCGAAACGAATGAGCATTTCGTATCTATCAACTTCACTCGCATCGCTATGAAAAACTACTTTTCAACCTTGTAAATCGATTCAGGAGAGGATCGATACGAAGGAGCTACTCGAAAACAACCATCAAGCGTTGCTTCAACTTGAATTTCAAATCGGTTCAGGAGAGGATTGACATGAAATTCGATGCAAGAAAACTAGCGATGACTCGTGAGCGTGCAACGTTAACAAGAGTCGGCTAATCATTATCACGCAGCGGTCAATTACAGCAATACAGAGTACAACTTTCAACGAAAGATAAGATTATTTTTTAGAGAGAACTTGCAGCTTTTCAAAGCACGTCATGTTTCCACAAGACGTACTTTGGGGGGCAAATATTATCCCGCCTTTTGGCAAGGCCAGGACACCAAGGAATTGATTGGATTCCAAATATCGCTTGTCATGGGTATCGATGAATTTTTTCCAAATCTGGATCAAGCCACAATTGATAAGACATGACTAGGAAAGCAAGGGAAGCCAACGTCCCAAGTTTCAAGCCAATCCGAGTTTGTATGCTCAAGTTATGATGGATACAAGTTGGAGGGAAAAGTATGTTTTCGTATCCATCAATAAGGTTCATTTCGTATCCATCAGGGAACATCGTTTCGTATCGATAGAGGTTACCTTGCTCTGTATCCATCCAGCCTGTGTCCATCATCCGCTTCGCATCGGCGAGTTCCCATGGTTTCGTATCGATCAAGTTGGCAATGTTCGAACCCATCGAGTTCGCATCGATCGGGTTCGTATCCATCAACAGATGACGTGCCTCGCAACCATCAGCCAATGCCTACTTCGTATCCATCGGGCCACTGCTCTTCGTATCCATCGGAAAACCTCACTTCGAATCCATGCCCAATGGCTTATTCGTATCCAACAAGTCAACAAACTAGGGTGACGTGTCATCCATCGAAGCAAACGAGGCAAGATCTATGGAGTCGAAACGGTCAACACGGAGTGAAAACTGGATTGAAACGAAGTGCGCGCGCCACATCATCTCAGAAGCACGTGCAGTGATTGATTCGGGGGGATCGAGTCGAATCCATGGAGTCGAACAGAACAGCCAACGATGAATGCCACTTCGTATCGACGATATCTCATCATCCATTGATCCAAATTCAATGAAATTTTCACAAAAGTTTGCACACACACTGAAGAATGTCCCTGCCAAATTTCAGCTTAATTGGACATTATCTTGATCGATACGAAATGAATTCGTATCGATCGCAGATCGAGGCGAAACATTCTAGAAACGGTCGCGTGGGCCCCCTCACGTGCCAGGCCAAGTCTCCCGAAGTTTGAGCAAAATCTCAGCCTCCTACGCCTATAAATAGAGCCCCAGAGCATACGGAAAAGGGACCTTTTGATTCTGAAGCGCCCAGACTCTACCGGATTGAGATTTGCATCCCACTTTTACTATTGAATTCGAATTCTAATCTATAATCCGCTATTGTTCGCTGTAATCACTTGTAATCATTGAAAAAGAATCAATAAAATCATCAAAACTTCATTGTGGACGTAGGCAACACGCCAAACCACTCTAAATCGCTTGTCTTTGCATTTTACATTACTGTTTGTTGGAGTTTTTGTTAGATAATCTCTGTTTTACATTTATATTCTTCATCTTACCTCTTCAAATAACTTCCGAAGAGTGTTGTGCCCATTTTTGGTACAAACAAAACTGTCATTATATATAACACAGTTTAATTATGAAAATATCAAATTGTCATTATGTTGCAATAAATAAAGTAGTTGTATATAACACGGCTTATATATAAGTGAAGCTATAAAGTATAAACTACCATAACCATTCTAGTGAGGACTATGAATGGGTGCCCGAACAATCCACTATCCGTCCGCATCCGTATTTGAAAATATAAAATATATCTGTCATCCGAAAAGAGGATACGGATATCCGAAAATCTTTCCGGATACGGATATCCGAAAATCTTTCCGAATACAGATATGGTTATAGTGGTATCAGTATCCGAAAAATATCCGTCCGATTTTCTGGGTGTTGTATGTGGATGTGTATAACTAATAAGCTTTAACTAATATATAATTTCGCTCCAAATAGTTAAACTAATACCAACCATTGGATTAATATACCAGATCAATACTTGGTTGCAGATCACAAAACCAAATCCAAAACCCTACCATTCGCATTCTCTTTTACATTTCATTTTTCCCCTAAAAGACTACAGCCGCATAATCCCTCCTCATCTCCCCTAAAAAACCAAAACCCTAGCCTATCTCGACATCGCATGCATGTTTCTCCACCGCCACCTAATCTCTCCGCACATTCCTGTCTCGACATCACATGCCTGTTTCTCCACCGCCACCTAATCCCTCCACACATGCCCGCCTCGACATCGCCAGATCGCATGCCTAGTCGACATCGCCACATCACCTGCTGCCTGGATAGCTCACTTGCAAAGATCGTTTCAATTGATTTTGCCGCTTCAAAGTTCGCCTGCCACCTGCTCACTTGGAAAGCTCGTTTGGGTATATTTTCTAGACTTATTTTTGTTTCTTGTTTATTGCACTTTGTTTAAATCTGTTCGGTGAAATTAAAGTTGAAGTACTGCACTTGTGTAAAACTTGCAATCTTTGATTTAAATCTGTAATTTGAATCTGTAGTTTAAATGAACCTGTAATTTAAATTTAAATCAGTAGTTTAAATCTATTTTATATGTTTAAATATGGGATGTTTAAAAATTTTGAAATTTATAATGTGACGTCAAAATATGTGATGCCACACAAATATAAGTCAATCAAACATCAAACATGAACTTTGTTCTATATTACCTATTGAACACTTACCCACCATAAATATGTTCTTTCTACAATAATATGTTCTTTCGGTATGCTTAAAACCCCGCTCGGCAAACTTATCCAGAGATGACGATGTTACATCTAATAGATAGTGCTAATAGTATCACAAATTAACAAAGGTATGTCGGAGTATAAAATCATTCAGAGTATATGATTTTTAGCGGAAGAGTTATTATACATTTACATAATCATATAACATGATTACATAAGATCCAAGAGTCTAACCATCACATTCTTAAACATATGAGTATATAAAAGAGATAATATACATAATATGTCTTCACTTCAATGCATCCATCTAACTTCTAGGGTCGAACCACTAACCATCTAAACCTGAAACATTTAAGTGTAACATTATGAGCAACACGGACCCAGTGAGATAGTGTAACATCATGAGCAACACGGACCCAGTGAGATAGCTATTTAAGCTAGTTTTCAAGTCATGTCGTAATGGGTTGTATTAACAGGGTTGTCATATTATAGTTTCATTATAAATTACTTCTTTGGAGATTCTACCAATCCATAGTTCAAAGTAATATTCAAGAAAGACTTTGAAACATTAAAGTAAACAAGTTTGTAATAGAAATTTTAAAATAAACTTCTTTCAACCAAAGCCAAGATTTACCTAAATATTCAATCATGAATCTAAACCACACCCTCGATTTGGATTAGATCATAGGATATCTTATCCTATTGCAACCGGCATCCCGTCACTAAGTAGGGGCGTACTCTACTTGGCTCGATACCAACACAGAGTAATAGTGCACTACCCAAGATCTATTGTCTTATACCGCATCCTCGAAGTAATTATCATTGAGGAAATATTTCCAAAAGTAACTTAAAATACCTTCCAAAACTTTTATATGTATGGGTTTAAGATAAACCCCAAACCTCTTTAAGAATACTCTGATATATGTCAAAACTTTTGAAGTGAACAGTTAAGTTAATAGTCATTTAAAACTGTTTTAAAGCCCCAAACAGAAAAGACAACGTTTTAGAAATTGCTATAAAAAGTTTCTACATCAATAAGAGTGTTAAAATAAAAACTATAGCAGATTATAAAGTTTTATGGAAAGTTCTATACTAGTTCATAATGGTTTTAGACTCAAAACAGCTACTGCAGCGTTTCTGGCGTGTTATGGAAAGTTTTGGTCATGTTAGATCACATTATAAACAATTAAAGTAAAGACAACATTTTGGATGTGCTATGAAAAGTTCTGGTCAAGTTAAACACTAAAGTTTATGCTTTAGATTTGAAACAGTTATGAGGCATTGCAAATCAGAAGTGTTGCTAATTTCAGGTTTAAAACTTTAAACAGTTTACGGTAACATTTCGAAAACACTATCTAAAGTTTTATAACAGCTAAAATTGTTGCTGGACTGAATCGTTGCAAATTCTGGCCTTAAATTACACTTCAGGTTTAGTAACAGTTAAAAAGTGTTGAAATTTTCAGATGTGTTACAAGCCAGCGTGCTACAACAAGCTTGCAAATTGCACTTGCAACAGTGCTAGTTGCACTTGCAACATTTTAGCGACTAAAGTTTTTCTTTTTTTAAATGACTACTAGTGCTATCTCTTTACCAGAGATGACATTATGGCTCCTATTTTAGAAAAGTAGTCGTACGACAGCTGCTTCAGAAGATGAATCGATCCCACAACTTTGTATTTTTGCAGGGTAATCTTTTGAAGCACCAACTACTCCATGGAAAAAGAATGCAACATTTTAAGTCATGTGCTATTTAGATGACTTTTTTTGCTATTGGCTATAATTTAAGGCATGTATGATGTATTTGGTTCTATGATTTATGTTTTATGTTATTTTAGGTTGGAAATGCTAATTTAAGTCTTAAGATTGTGATTTTCATATTTGGAAGATATTTTTAACTCTTAAGATATTTACTGTACGGATATTGTGATTGATGTCCAATTGGCTATCGTTAATTTGATGTATTGAGCCTTTTTTTTAATATTTCATGAATCAATTTTGTATCTCAAGTTTTCTCTGCCATTTTTTCAGTTTAAAACGATAATTTTCGGATATTTCCGGATACTCGGATACTCGGATACTCGTATCCGATATGCATTTTAAGTTTCGGATACGGCTATTTTCGAATATCCGGAAATATCCGTATTCGTTAAGCCGAATACGGATATTTTTGGACTGCGGATACGGGTACAGATATTCTTCAACAGGTATCCGCGGATATCGGACATGAATACGGATTTTCATTTTCGAATACGGCACTATCCATATCCGACTGCATCCGTTTACAGCCCTGTTTCTAGTAATCTGACATTTTAAAGTGATAAGAAAAAACTATAAACTAGCGCTACTATAACGGCTGCAGGTGAAGGCATTGCACTTTAAACTTTAAAGTGGATTAGCTTGAATTATGGAGCACATCACAACATATAAATTTGTCACACAAAGATGTGCTTTTATTTAAATACACTGAAAACACACTAATATAGCAGTCCAAGAATAAAATTTTTAGGTTAGCAGTACAAAAATCTCAGCAAACTACCATCATCACTTGCTAGGAATGGCAAATAAAGATACCAGTTTATATATGAACATATTTTTTTTAATAAATAAATAAAACTTCCCAAAAGTATAAAACATACCTTGTGCAACGGACAACCTATAGTGGAGCTGATGCTTCATCTACAAACTCTACACCTTTACATGTTAAAAGAAAATAAAATTAAGTAATTATATGAAATGATCATTAGTCAAAAAAAAATTAAAAAGTGGAGCTACAACTTGATAAATGTATTTTAAAAGAAAAATGAGAGGAAAGTACCATTTTTGAAGTTCAAATATATTGTAACCGAAAAGGGGGAAAATGAATGTTATTTAAACTGTTTTATTTGTGGACAACACAATTTTTTTGTATGAACCTGTAACGGTAAATGGATGGAAAAGTCTGCAAGTGAAAAATACAAAATATAAAAAAATAGAAATAGACAATATTATAAATGTAATTGACTATAACATTTTGATGCTTTCAAATCGATCGATAAAATGCAAAAATTAAGGTCGATGTGGATAACACCATTATTGTCAAAAATCTTAAAATCCTACGATTTGAATCATGTTTCAAATCGAATCTCTTCCTTTACGATTCCATTTATATTCCGATTCAAATTCAGCTAATACCGCGGTTTTGAAAAATCATCCAATCCAAAAGATATATTCAATAAACTTATTTGGATCTACAATTCCAGTTCTAATCATTTCCAAACAAAATAAAATTGGAACATGAGAGAACAAAGTTTTAGGTTTAGATGTAGAAGTTCAAACATCAAAATCAATTTCAAAGTGTGTGCAAACCTTACAATATGGGTTTTTTAAAATCAACGATTTATGATTTAAATCCCATTTCTGTTTAAAGTTTGAATTTTACGGGTTTTCATATCTTCAGATTGCTGGACACCAGATGGTAGATAGGTCAGCAGAGCAGAGTATCTTCATCCAGGACTACTAGCAGTTTTCTCCTCAGATTTAGTATTCCGCTATCTTCATTATGGAGTACTTTTTTCAGGAGGATATATTCTTCAGTTTGGTACCCCTTTCTCTTGATCAGAAGCTTCAGAGCGGTTTCTCTTTTCAGCAGATCCACTTGAGAGGAGATGCTTATTCACCTCTACTGATTCAGTTGGTTGGAGCTTCCTCATTAGTCTGGGACGTTATCCAGTATTTTTTTTCCTCTAGTTTTTTAGGTACTTCTAACACCATAATATCGGACGGTGGCCATGCCGGAGCTCGATATCGGGGTGTGATGGGTGGTGGCCTTGCCGGAACTCATCTTTGGAGTACATGAGATTTGATATATATGTATTTAGTTTTTGTTACCTGTCAGGCATGTTGGCAGCACTTTATATTCGAGTTATATATATATTCGCATGTGTGCTCTCCTCTATTCGTAGAGGATCACACATTTTTCTCAAAAAAAGTTTTAATTTTACGATTTACGATTTGAATCTCATTTTGAAAATCTTGGGTAACGTAACATGGAAAAGATTAATTTTAAAATTGAATAGTGTTAACAGTGGAAAATAATAAACTTGAAATACAACCTGTGGAGAATTAAGAAAATTGATTCAGTGTAGCATAACTTTGAATTTGATTTCTAGATTATTGACGTTTAAAATGAATACAGTAAAACAAATCTTTTTTATGCAACCTAAAAACAAATATATTTAGACTGAGTTTATGAAATCGATAATTCAAAGAATTGAAGGATTAATTTTCAAGCGATTTCTCAATTCATGGTAAGTTGTCTCTATTCTAGAGCTACTAATGCGAGTTTATTTCTACTCTTTTGACTAAATTTTTATACAATTATTTCCTCAATTTATTCCTTTTTCATTTTCGCCTCCTTTAATATTAAATCCTAACCATTTATTTCATCTCTTCGTCTTCATTAATATGATGCACTTATTGTACGGGGAAATAAATATCTATTTTTATTTTTATTTTCTATTGCCTTTACCACCTAAGTCTCATTATTGCGACACAACCATAACATACATACATACATACATACATACATATATATATATATATATATTTACTAGGGAAATAAAAGTTTACAAGCATTGTGGTACAACCATAACATAAATATATACAGAAGCATTATTGCGACACAGCTTATGCTTTAAACTTATATTTACTGGATTACAACTCCTATAAGTGGAACTAAAAGTAGTACCAACAGACATAGATAGACAAAAAATAACATTGTTCTAACAGTAGACATATGAGTACTTCGAACTCTTCAAGAAAAGACATAGAAGGAGATATTTTCCATTATATATGCATCTATCTACATTACAACAAGATGGATCCCAAAACCAACATAAACTGTAACTTGCAGATGACTTATATATGAAAACCGATAAGAACAAAAACAGCAACGGGCATCTTGTCAGGGAATTTGAAATATTACAACAACAAAAGCAAGTTAGGGCATTGTTCAAATCAGTACAAAATAAAGAAGTTTTATGAAATTGAGATGAAATTAACATCTATATTTAATATAAATATTGCAGGAAATTCAAAATTTGTAAATAAGAGGTCCAACTTTGAAATATTGTAGGAAATTTAAAATATTGCAGAAAAATCATACTTTTGATTGATTTGAGGTTCCAAGTTTGAATGATATGATCTGAATCGATCGAGAATTAGAAGAAACGAGAGAGAGATAATCCACCGTACGCGCGCCAGGCCAACCTTTGATTGATTTGAGGTTCGCGCCTTTCCTTCATACGCGCACCAGCCCAGGTCGCCATCATTTGCCTACCCCGATGTCGTCATGGTCGCTCCTCCGCATGGGTCAATTTTTTTTTCTCGTTTGCGATCTTCTTTCCGACTTGGAATTGGTGTAAAGGGGGGCTAGGGCTTGAATATGGTCAGGGATTATCAGGTTTTGTGACAGGATAAGGATGGGTAAAGTGGGCTTGGGTTTAGTGGACCAAGAAATTATATTAGGCCCAAATTAGAAAAAGAATTTCATTTTTCTTTTTGTATAATTTATTTCTCACCTTAATTCTTTTGTTTCACCTTGTATAATTACTTGCAAAAAATATTCAAATTACTACAAAAATTATTAAACTTTGTTACTTCCCAAAATAATATTCTACCGGTCAAAATACTGCTTTTAACCCTGAAACCAATTTTGAAATAATTATTTATTCCTACTAACAATATTTTAAAATTTTGTAATTATTGTTTATTTTTCCAAAATAAATTTTCAAACAACTTTTGAATTTTTAAAACAAACTTAAAATTTTAAAATTGAATTTTAAATTAATATTCTCCATTTTATTATCAAATAATACAAAAATTTAATTTATTGAATTAAATCCAACAAAATAACCAAATTAAATTTTTTGACTTTGTTTATACATGTAAAATGCTTATTCAATATTTAAACTCAGTTTAAAACTCGATCCTAAATTTTATATTCATATATTTGAATTTCTAATTCAAATATCAAATTAAATTCCCAAAATCCATTTTAGTATATTTATTTTATTTTAAATTCGAATAGGGTATGTAACATGTTAATCATTATGTGTATATTAATTATTATTAGCGATAATTTAATATTAATTATAAAATATTAATTATTAGAAGCTAATTATTAATTTTTAGGGTCAAAAAAATTTGGATTAGAGGAAAAAAATTCGGATTGAAGCTAAAAATTTAGATTGGAGGGAAAATTTTGGATTAGAGCTAAAATTTCCTTTACTTAGAGTCAAAACAGAAATTTGTATATATAAAAAAAGATATCAACAAAGAGAATCTCTAAATGCATATGGAAGTAAAAATTAGTTAGGTAATTTTTATATTTTTTAACAATTTGTAATTTTTTGCAATTTCGAATATTCTATAAAATTTTAAATTTATTTAGATTTTTTTTTGAAAATTTCAGAAGTATGTTTTTAAAGTTTATGAATATTTTCAAATCCATTTTAGGAAATTTCAAAATTTCTATTTTTTAAAATATTAAATATTAAATATAATTATCAGTTATAATTTTTAAATATTAAATACTGAATAACAAATATTGCTTCTTAATTATTAAAGATTATTTATAAATCATTAATTATTAAAATTTAATTATTAAATAGTAAATATTAAAAATTAGTCTTAATTATTAATTATTAATTATTTTATAGTAATTATTAATTATTAAAAATTAAATATTTGATATTACTTATTATAATTATTAATTGTTAAATATATTGTTAAAATGTTTTAGAATAAAATAGTTGTTAAACAATAATAAGTAAGACAACATAAAAAAATTGTTTTAAATCAATATTTACAACGTTTTAGAAAATATGTTGTTAAAGAGAGTTTGTACAATTTACGTAGAAAAAAAAGTTGTAAAAAACAACTTTTAAAAAAGAACATAAGTTCCCCTTGTAATTCCTTGTAAATTCACCGTAAAATAGCTTCAAAATGTGACAATCGGTAATTAATCTGCCTCAATTTGCAACAGAAATTAGTGTCAAAAAAATTTCATCGGTAAATTGATGCAATTTGCAACGGTTTAGTGGTGGTTATAATAAGTGGGCGGTCATAATATAAAGAATTTAAAATAGAAAAAAACTTAAAATATTCCCTTATAGATTACCCGAAAATCCATCGCAAATTTCGCGTCAAAAAATTCCATCGCTATAATCTGCCACTATTTTCAGCTTTTCTTATAGTGTTTATTTGGAGTGGATTTTATATAATAATATGAGCTCCTACGGCTATTATGCATTTGAAATGTTGTTGATGAAATGAAATAAATTAAAATGATTTATTGAGTCAATAATTAACAATAAAGTGACTTAGTATGTAATTAATTCTCTCATCAAATTGAATTTCAGTTTAATTCTCAAATTACCACAAATTCAAATCAATCAAAATTAAAAAAAATTGTTTTATTTATTGCATGGTAACAGTATTTGTTATGATTATAACCATTATAAATAATTATATCTTTAATTTTTAGCTATTGATAACCATCTCCGAACTGCAAAAAAGTTTAAACAGTCAGAGCTTGGTTGCTTCACCGAACTGCAAAAAAGTTTAAACAGAAAAGAGCTTGGATGCTTCACCGAACTGCAAAAAAGTTTAAGACTAAAGGAGGAGCACCTTCAAAATCCAATCTTGGACTTCAACATACAAGAGGAAGCCTACCCTCTCTGTTCTGTCGACAGAGAAGCGCTGAGGTAGGTTGAATCTAAGCTTGACAAGATCTCGAGACAAGAGGAGCTGGCCTGGAAACAAAGATCAAGATCTCAATGGCTTAAGGAAGGGGATCTGAATACAGCTTACTTTTACAGAGTTGTAAATGGAAAACGTGGATCCAACCAAATTTCATCCATCATCCATGATGATAGAGATATCACTGACGAAATTGAAACCCTCAGCACCTTTACCTCCCACTTCAAAGTAACTCTCAAAGATCCGGCCCTTACATTCAATATCATTAACTGGGAACAGCTGTTCCCTTCTGTTTCACCTCCTCAATATCCCATTGATTTAGAATTTGAAATAGATTAGATCTGGGCTACACTAAACGACATGGCTGGAGACAAGGCTCCAAGCCCAAATGGTTTTCCCCTTCTTTCTTCGAACGTTACCGGGGGTTTCTTAAGTTCTCCATCTTCCAGGTCTTCGACGAATTCTACAACCAACCAAATCTGATTTCCAGACTCAACCACGCAAACATTGTCCTCATCCCTAAATTCAAGGGAAGCTTCCTCCATCAAGGATTTTGACCTATCAGCCTTCGAAACACAACCTTCAAGCTTGTAGCTAAAGTCCTGACTAATCGTTTGAAGCCCGTCTTGCAAGACTTGATCTCCATTAGGCAATCTGCTTTCACTCTTGGGAGATCCCTCCTAGGCAATGCAGCATCCATTCAAGAAGCCACAAACTACCGTGCATCAATTTCAACTTTGCAATGGTAAAACTTGATTTCTCCTAAGCTTTCGATTCGATTTCCTAGGACTTTATCTTGAATACCCTAAAGGCTAGAGGTTCCCCAATCGGTTCATTACCTAGATCAGCCATCTCCTAATCTCCTCTTCATCTGCGATCTTCATGAATGGTAGGAAAGGAGACCTCTTCATAAATCTTAAGGGCCTTAGACGGGGTGATCCTTTATCCCCTCTTCTCTTCAATTTAGCTGCAGATTGTTTCGCCCGAATGATTGACATAGCCTGCAACTCTGGCCTCCTGCCCTATCCTGGAAATGAGGTTATCCCTTCTACTTTAAGCTCTTTCCAATTTGGTGATGACACAATCCTATTGTCCCTGCCAACCACATCCTCTATTTCTACCTTGAAACTACTGTTATACTGCTTTGAATTAGCTTCTAGGCTTAAGATTAATTTCTCCAAAAGCCCCATTACAATGATCAATGAAGATGGCTCTTTGGGACCGGAGGTTGCTTCCACATTAAACTATTGTCTCCAGACATTTCGCATCACTTACTTTGGATTCACCCTGGGGTCTAAGAAGTTGAAGCGTGAGGACTGGAACATTCTACTAGAAAAAATGACAAAACGTCTAGTTGGGTGGAAAGGAACATCCTTAACTCGTGTGGGAAGAACTGATACTAGTGAACTCCGTTCTTAGCTCCCTTCCTACCTAATGGCTCTCCTTCTTCAAAGCTTCATCCTGGGTCATTAATAGGATTAACCAAATCCGGTGAGCTTTCCTCTGGAAGGGTACCACTAATATATTTCCTGCAAACTGCTTGGTGTCATGGGAAAGAGTCTAGTACCTAAGTTACTCGGGGGTCTGGGAGTCATCAACCTCGCTCACTTCAATAGGGCCCTGCTTTGCAAATGGGTTTGGGTTATGATTTTGGACTGTTCCAAACCGTGGGGCAATGGATAAATCAATGCCACTACGATGGAAACTTCGCCCTTGCGGATCTTAGCGCGCCTCCTCCCTATGCCTCAACCTTTTGGAAAAACATCATTTCCTCTTGTCAGCACTTGCACATCAACACTTCCATCACATTAGGAAATGGAATTTGAATTGCCTTCTGGACTGACCCCTAGTTGGAAATTGTGGCACTCTGCTCATTATTCCTTGATCTATTCTCAATTGCCGATGACAAAAACATATCTATGAGCCAAGCCTTACCTGGAGGAGTTTGCATTTATTCAATTCACTCAAATTATCATTGGTAACAATATTCGATTGCTTTTCTCCCTTTTACAGCTGACAACTAACACTCGTCTGAAAACTGTGAAGATGAGGTATCCTAGGCCTTGAATAGCAATGGACAATTCACGGTGAAATCTATGTATAATTTCTATGTGTATTCTGGTATGGCTCTGAACTTTGCCAACCTATGGGCATTCAAGGCCCCTCCAAAATATAAAATCCATGCATGGCTTGTCCTGGTGGACAAGTTAAATACCATTGAATGTTTGGTTGGCAAGAATCTAGGGATTACCAGAATTGTTTCCTTTGCTCGACCAACATTGATTCTTTCCATCATATTTTATATGAGTGTGATTATTCTTTTTAGGCCTAGACACTTTGTGCCTCTGACCTGAATATTCAAGCTCCCTTATTTGAGCGCAATGTATTTTGTATATGGGAAACTTGCTCCCCTAGATGCTCCAATGCCTTATTGATGCTTCAATACCAAATATCACTCATATTTGACTGAGGGTTACAAAACTATGTATCTATAATGTTTAGACAGGTGAATCTCAAGGAAATCTCCAGCCCTTCCTACTGGGACCTAATTCAACTGAAAGCAACAATAAAAGGAGCTGGTGGGCAGGGTTGGTGGCCTAGACTTTCTTAGCTACCGACTTGGACTGCTTATATTATTGTTTGGGATGGAGTTATGTATGCTCATGTTTTAGGCTAGGGTTATTATTTTATGGGATTGTAAAGTTTGCTTTCCACGCTTGTGAACTATATGGATGTATATATTTTACTACTGCTATTATAACCACCGACTAGGCTTGTTAGTTGGGTATTTTACTTTTACTTTATGCCTCGTATGCCTGTGCAGCCATAAGTCGCATATCCTTTTCATCAAAAAAGTTTAAATAATGTAACAGAAAACAAACGTCATAAAATCATGAAGAATCACCTAATTGTTGCATAAGGTCACCATGATTTTGATGATAACCATGAATGTGTGTTGCCTATGAACATTTTATAGCCTATTAAACAATACAATAGGAAAATACAAAATAGATTGAGGTATAAATACGATTGAGCAAAAAAGTGCAAAATTATTTCTTAAGTTAAGGAGAGTACATGATATGATGTAAGAGTGAATTAGAAGAGAGAAGATATATCATACATAATAGAATAGACAGATAGATTGAATAGATGATAGATTGATAGAATATAGAGATATAATAGTATGCAAAATAAATGGAATGGATTTAAATTAGGAAAACAGAGAGTTTTTGGCATTTTAAATAAATTAACTTGTTTTATTTGCAAGTAATGAGTGAGAATTGTGATTTTAATATAAGGAAAATATTTAGTAAATGTAACAACCCACACTTCCCAACACACCGATCCAAAGCTTAGAGTGGCTTTCGAACTTGCGTCATACCAAGAAATACGAGCTGTTGGGATTTTAAAATATTAAAGAGCATAATTATAAGGGTAAACTATAAGATATTCTACACTTTCAGAACTCACAACGAGAGGAATTAAAATATAAATACTGAAGAATAGACATGTCAGAAAAACGATCTCCAAAATGCATAATTACCATATACACTGTTTCCAAAGTACAACATAAGTTTTACAGACTGTTAACACAATAGGTGGCTACATAATGAACAATAAATAATATTGAACTCCAACGTGAAGCTCATTTCTCCACGTACTATGCCCAATCAACTGCTTACCTGTCATCATGTGGTAGTGGAAAATGAAAAGAAGGGGGTGGGTCAAACAAAAGTTTGATGAATGAGTACAAGTTTAACATGTAACAATCATGTGCAGTTAACTTCAATACTACTCTAGATGACATAGGGTGTGTTACAAGTGTCCGTGAATTCCTAAGGTCCATTATCCAAGGTTTCTTGTCTAACACAATACTACACTACAACTAGTATAGGCTACTACAAGGATCGACCTACATGTCGAACCTCACAACTAACTATCGGTCATCGCTCCTAGAGCTACCCAATAAGGAAACACCGCCACTAGGCTATTGTGGGAATAAATTTCCACTTATATCACTTCATAGTGCTACTATTGAGACTATTCCCCACTAATCGCCCCTAGGCTACTGGGGAATCGATTCTACATGTAATCCCAGCTACGCATCGAGAGGGAATACCTAATGCTGAATCACCAAAGTGTCTCATTGTCCGCATCCGTATCCATCTCTCAATCATAGTATTGGCCTTTTATTGCACGCACTGGGATCCACCATCAAAACCATATCACGTCGCGTTAGAAATCGTGTATACTAGGATACTGGTTATGTTGAACCACACTCCATCAAGCATTCTCATTAGTGTTATGCATCCACTGTGGAACCTCCTATGAGTGTCATTTGCGATGGAAATTGCCCCTATAGAATAATCGACCCCTAAGTTGGGTAAACAACATTTACCCAACACTGCAACAATCTAACGTCCGTTGTTAGGAAAATAGCTTCCCTACTATCTCTGACATATACATTTAGCCCTAAATTTGGCTCAAACAAACAATTTACATTTATATAATTTTTATAATAAATTATATAATTTTTATTGCTAACCTGGGCCTTAGTGAGGTTCAAGTTCTGCAGTTTATGAGTCGAATGGTTGACCACTACCTGTCGACGCTGGGGTTCGAGGGCCAACCGGTCATAGGCTAGAATTAGGGTTTTTCATATTTTAACTATCAATTAATGTTTTTCATATAATTAATATCGTTAATTATTTCCAGTGAACCCTAATTACTTGTTGACTAGTCTAAATTCTAATATCAATGTCCATTTGTCCAATTTAGGGTTTTACAAATTTAGGTGTTTTGTAATTTAATCAGAAGGGGTATGTTAGCATCCAATCAAATTTAGCAATATACAGTGGTTCGATTTTAATCTAGTTTACAGATTTCAATTTAGAGTTTTACATATTTCAAATTAGGTTTCTACCACCCTAAATCGATTAAAATAGTTTGAATCTAACTATTATAATCATTTTACTAAAATTATTCCCACTTACCTCAACCTTAAGCTCTTCCTACTTGTTTTGAGAATCGTTCTCCGTATGTTAGCTTCGCTTGCTCATTCTATATCCAATTGATTGTGTTCTTCTAGGTTGATTTTATTTTGATTTTGGAAGAATTTTAGGGTTAGAGAAGTGGTTAGAATTGGGTAGAGTTTCATTATGGTAAATTGTTATGTTGATTTTAGGGTTAGGCTAGACTTAAATTTATAAGGGTTATTACGATTTGGGGAGTTGATTTGGGTTGGAGAATATTTTGTTAACATCTTGTACGCTCATCAAAAAATTGACTACAAAGTAATTATCACAACCATCCACGCAACATGCTTCGGCCCTCTGCCTTTTCACATTCATGGTCGACCTTAGAAGGCCCAGGGTTGACTTGTACTATTCGACTATGCCATTCCAAGGGTCGATCTATGCATATATATTTTTTCTTCCGTTTTAAAATTTATTTTATTTCAAATCTTCTAACTCATGGAACTTCTCCGTACTGACTTCGATTTCGAAGTGTTATATATGAAAATCGTTTAGAAAATCGTTACGGATGCAATGGTGCGGGTTGTAGCCAAATTCGAACATATGTGGAAATTTCCTTTTTAGTCCTTATTTTAATTAAATTTACTTTTCTTATCAAATTTATGTTTAAATTTTCTGTTAAATATTTGGGGTGGTATGTTCTCCCCTCTTGAAAGGATTTCATCCCCAAAACCTTAAAGGATGGAAAACTATAACTTATATACACAACAACCCATAGCTACAACCATCTACTCATCCATCATCCATGGGCAACCATTGTCCTTGGAAATTTTTTAATGCAATATGTACATATATACATGCAACATGAAATGCACGCGAACCTATACTAATGCAAAAGAGTACGCGGTCTACTGATCCAATCAACCTTCGATCATGCAAATGCTCATGCTATGAATCCAAAATGTATGCAACATTCTAAGTAGGAAGACATCCATATGCATAACATCCACTGTCATAGCAACAATCAAGAGATAGCATGCTACCAAATGTGAATGTGTGTACTACCCAGAGGATACACTATCCTAAACGTGCAAAAGAGAATAATTCATACAATACATCTAGTTACATCTATTAGCATCCATCAACCATAAAATGTCCTAGTGACACGTTTGCAATCATTCCTACCATTTAATGGTCCCTACCTAAGCTAAAGCCTAAATACAAAGGTAATATATACTTTTCTAACTAAAATGGAAACGTACTAGGAAAGAGTTCGGGGTAGGTAGCTCGAACTTTCTCCTCAAGCTCCCATGTACCCTTAGCTTGATTGTTTCCCTATTTGATTCTAACTAATTTAATTTATTTATTATGGAGTCGATTTGTCCCATGCCCTAAAAATAAAATTAGGTGCATAATGAACAAAGGACTCACCTATCAATCTAACTTTCCTTAACTGACACAGCTCGACCATGGTAGCTGCATCGCATAATAACTTCTGCAAGTGTGATGTTAAATAAACATTGTGAACTTCTACCAACCCTCTAGAAAGCTCCGCTCATAAGCTAACTCCCAACTCTATCCAAAATTAGAAAAGGCCCTATAAGTCTCGATGCTATCTTTTTTGAACTACCAACCCAATACATTTCGATGAGGCAAGATGTTCACCCGAACCATGTCACCGTCGTGGCCCTCAATCACATGTGTCTCTTATCAATATATGTTTTTTTCCTATCTTGTGCAGTCCTTGTCTTCTATGAAATAAATCCATCCATTTTTTTTGAACAGCCCCTCTCATTCTTTACCACTGGTATAAACCTATAATTTGAATGTACGTGCATAGGTAATTCTATTCAATCCTTACTTCTAACTCAAATGGTGTCATCATGCACCACGCTAAATAACTTGAGCATAAATATGCTTCCATGAAACTATAGCTCTAAGAAATCCTCAATGCATAACATACAACCTTAACTTATCCGATGTTATATCTAATCATCTCAACTTCTAGATACCAAGTGAGACAACTTGAATGTGGGTGGCTTCTCCTTTCATGGTACTTCCTACTTCGCTCTTTATTATTTCTCCACTTTACCCAAGGGTATCCAAACTTGGTGATTTCTTAAATTGTTGAAAATAGTGAAACTTCTTTTCCAATTTGATTCAACTTAAGCTATTTCATTAAGCTAATGATTGGTTTTCATAATCCTTCCACAATCATGGTATCTAGGTATCATGTTTATAGTCTATAGGGATCTATTCCAAGTTTTACAAGTAAGTGCTCAATTATCTAAAATTAATTGAAGTCATAACTTAGAATCACTCTAGCATTAGTGATAATTATGTAAGTGGTACTTTGTTCGCGTGCGATTTCTATGCACACAACTATGTATTCTAAGTTAGTCTTCCATGAATCTTCTTAAGCAAACAGTCTTCCTATAATTCGAGGGATGATTGAGAAGAGTCCTTTTATCCCTTCCTCTGAATCTTATCAAAAAACTTCTAATCTTTTTTCTATGAAAATCACCTCCGCATTCTCAATGCGTGCAAAATACAATATCATTTTCTTGAGTGAGGCCCAAATCCTTGAATTAACCATCTATTGCAAAATCTTGACTACTACTTTATCTAGTATACCATTTGCATTTGAGCTTCCAAAACTTTTACCATTTCTTAATGTTCTCCCATAAATGAGACCTTTTTAACAAACATAACCTTTTATCATTTTTTTCCAATTATTTCATAGTTGGGACAACTCAATATGGAATGATACCTTGTCATTTTAATCCAATAAACATGATGACCAATACTTTGATTTATACTTAGGGATTTCTATATTTTAATGCATTGGTAATACTTCTCTCCCAAAGAAAAGGTTGACAATGTAAATTTCTATGTTTTATCCTAAAAGGAGAATTTGTGTTACATTTGGAATTACAAGGAATTATCTTTTTCAAAATTATTAAAATAGACAATACAAAATACGGTAAATATCCTTATTTTATACATCTCTTTCTTTTTAGCGTATTCCTTGTCATTTCAAATGATGCGCTTTTATTTATAAATCTGAACTTGATAATCCATAAGAATTTACATCGCAACCCTCTACATTCCAATGAATTAAAATGTTACCTAGATCCCAATAATTTACTATGAACATCCAAATCTCCAAATTTGTAACTATCACATGATCTATTAGTTTCAGGGATTACTACTACCCAATACTAAATTCTAGGACTACTAACATCCAACATTTTCTAGATTCAAATATGTGCAAATTTCTAACCCTACAATTCCACTAATACTACTATGGGAACTGCTCTTTTATAAATACTATAGGCCATCACTACACTTGGAGAGGGAGAACCTAAAATTCACACTTGCCGGCGTGTCTCAACGCATGCGCCCATATTCACCTTCTGATCGTAGTGCCAAATGCCACTTATTGTACTGCGCTGGTGTCCTCTTGTATCACATTGCATAAGCTGTGCATATAAGAACTCCCGTTAGTACCGTGCCACTTCATCCTATATTGCCACTTATCATACATCGTCGGTGTTCACCTGTATCATGTCGCGTAAGTCATGATACATGAACTCCCATTAGTACCGGGCCTAAGTTGTGAATATACATCACCCTAATTGATCACTCAACTCTTAATTGGGTAACCTACTTTTACCCAATACCACAATGACCTAGTACTTTGTCCTTTCAATTCGACCATTGATTGTAAATGTCATTAAATTTCCTTATTTCCTTTTTATCTCTGTCCCAACCATTTCAAGACTTCTAAATTCCATAATCAAACTCTTTCCTTGTGGGCTTTTTAATCATATTTGTCTAACTCCGATCTATTTCTTCTCTTTTAAGTTTAAGTGATAGTCGTAATATTTTCACTTTTCCCTTTTAAGTCAAAACCTTTGATTTTAAATTTTTATTTTCACAAAACTAGTACGTTTTAAAACTATAAAACTCTCTTTTCAATTTCAACAAGCATTTCCTACTTACTAAGATCATATTATTCTTCTTTAATTAAATTATCAAAAACGGTTGAACTTAACTTAGTAAAATGTACGTAAAACACACCATTTTAAGATTTTCTTTCATAGATAAGAAATTTCACAAAAGCGTACTTTTAAAGAAAATTTGGTATTTTTAACTTATTACTATTATTATTTTAGAATTTGACGGAAACATCGATAAAAGACATTTTCAAGTACTAACCATTCCGTATTTATAAAAAGAGTTCCAAAAGTTGGGTCTTACATACTTCTCAATTTTACTTTTATTTTCCAAAAGTTTAATTATAAAAAGCGAAGTGCACATTGAGGGCAAGTGTAACAATGTGCCTAAAAGACAAAACAAAAGTTTTAAAACGGTTATTGAAAAATCATTTTTAATAAAATTCTCTACTTTTTAAACAAATTCCATAAATTTTGTCTGATTATTTTAATAAAATTGTAGAACAACCTTTTTATTCTATTTAAAATATCAGACACCTACTATTTCTAACTTTTAGAAAACATTTTCATTTGTTTTATCACTTAAATCGGAGTAGACAATAGAAACCTAATTACCTAAGCCCACTTATAACTGATAATGCTTTATGCGTAAGGTTTCCATCTTTTTTTTCAAAGATGGTTAGATTAAGTTTACTTTCGAATACAGTGTCCAACTTCAATATGGAAATACTTTAGCCATACCTTTAGGTGAATCGGAGTCCTTGCAACTACTACTGATATGAGAATAGGGCTTATAATTTAATTGGGGAATCTATCTGAAATTTGTAAGTTCTCCTTATGCTGTCAACATCATATTGCCATTATACGGTTCTCATGGTTTCTTCTTTACTCATCCTTAGGTCCATAATTTACTTGTTATTGCTAGTTGATATATAAAACCTCTACTAGCCTTTCTTTATAGGGTAAACTCCAATAAATGTGAAAAGTTTATTTTTCATCTCAACTGTTATAATCTTAACATTTATTATAACCCACAATTGTTTGCTTGGATAAGAGATAAGCCAACAATTACCTTATGAGTCAAAATATATATAAGTTGTTGTGTATTAACACATATATCAGAAAACTATAATTTTGCTCCCTTAGTCTGGTAAGGCTCGTCTTGTCTCCTTGCTTTAGATACCGACGAAACCATATAGTTTTGTTCACACTTGGAATCTTAGCTTCCTTTCCAGAGCCATTCTTCTACAACTTGTACTCATTCTCACTATCTATGTTTGGGAATTATTTTCAACTTTCCCGTAGATAGTATAGGCACAGATAAAAGAAATTTCAATATATAGATAAAATATTTTGAAATCTTTTGGGAAACGTGTGTGTGTGTGTACATATACATATATATATCTGTGTGTGTGTGTGTATTTTCAAAATTCATTTTTGAAAAAAATTTGGAACACATTTGGGAAAAGCCACTTTTTTTCAAAAACCTTTTAAGTACGTTCTCTTAATTCATGCCTAAATCTTAAAGGCTCTTAAACCTAAGCTTTGATACCAAATATATCAACCCACACTTTCCGACACACCAATCCAAAGCTTAGACTGGCTTTCAAACTTGTTCATGCGAAAAAATACGAGTTGTTGGGATTTTAAAATATTACAGAGCATAATTATAAGGGTTAAACTCTAAGACATTCTACATCTCTAGAACTCACGATGGAAGGAACTAAAATATAAATACTGAAAAATAGACATTTCAGAAAAACATTCTCTAAAATGCATAATTACCATATACATTGTATCTAAAGTACAATAAGTTTTACAGACTGTTAATACAGTAGGTGACTGCATAATGAACAATAAAGAATATGAGAACTCCAACATGAAGCTCCTTTCTCCACGTATTATGCCCAATCAACTGCTAACCTGTCATCGATCTAACGGTTCCGGTTGATTCTAGCGCCTACAAATTCAGGCCCATCCCTCCCTTCACTTCTCATATTTTTTGAAAGAAGTAGCAAAGCTCTATTATTTCTTCTTCTCCGCCTTCTTTTTAAATTATAAAGATAAGATATTTGAATCTATATTCATACAAATCGGAGAAGAGTAGAGATCTAATAAAAAGGAGAAGAGGAGAATCAACCATATGCGTATTTGAGGTAATTTATATATTTATATATTTGTATCTATTTTCTCTTCCAGTCCCAAATCTCTTCTCAAATCTATAATTCCAATGTATGTATATACCCTTTTATACATATCTCTTGGATTAAAAAGGATTTGGAGATGAATCAAAGGTTCTACTTCAGATCTGGAGATTTTGATCGCTTTTAAAAGGTGAGTAGGAATTTTTATAGATTGTTATAATATAAAAATTATCCCGTTGGCATTTATTTGATTTTTATGCCTGATTGGATAACTACATACGAGTTGTAGGCAACAGATTGAATACGATCTGAATATAATAAATATCGCCTACATATTCTTGTTTATAAATTTATTTAGCATTGTATACAATCTGATCTAGAAATCAGTCCCAAAAGTATGAACTTAGAATATTAATTTAAATGAAATTTATTCCAGATCTGAAATAGGTTAAATAAAAATGTTATAAATTTGGATTATTACTTAATCTTGTTAGAATATAAACTTTCTATATTTGACATTGATGGAATTTAGATCCGTTTAATATTTTTAAATTAGTTTAATTTCTTTCCCTTTTAGAAGGATACAGTGTTTAATCTAACAAGAAATGTATGCAAATAGAAAGAGAAAGAGACTTGTAAAGTATGAATTCATTGTATTTTACACTGTCTGTTTCAGTAATAAAAAGAAATAATTATTCCTTATAATTACAAACGATGCAATCCTTTATATTTTAAAGTTAAATCTTTTATTTTGGACCATTGTAAATTATAGCAGATAATCGTTTAGACATAATTTCAACAATTTAACATGGAAAAGTATAATCTAGTGAAGTTATATAAGTAGAACATATTAATAAAAATAAATATTTGTATGTAATTACTTCGCTTATAATAATTAAATAAAAAGTTAATAATGAAGCTTGTGTGTAATATTCACATTTAGGATAATTAACTAATAAGAAAAGAATTCAAAAGGTTGTAACTCTAATAAATTGTAATAAATATGGGGGTTGCAATAAATGGATAGGGTAAATGGATTAATAGGACAAATAAAAATGGAATAGATATAAAAAGTTACTAGTTTGAAATTAGTAATCGTACATAAATGTCTTAGGAAATGTCCGTTAAGATTTTATGGACAAATTGACATTTTATGAGCATTAAATGAGGATTTATGAGTAGATAAATATTTAAGGTAAATCTTATTGCCTTAAATAAAAAGGGAATTAGTATGTCGAGTCCAATGTATACCTAAGATAATATTAATAAACACTTAGGATGGTTAATCAGACTTAGTGGGTTAGTGATGCAAGGTCATACTAGAGTCACTTGACGGAAGACTGCCCTTCATTTTGAGGCTACCAGCAGTCAGGTGTACTTACTACTGATGTGAGATATCACTAATCTAATGACCCGTGACGACGTGAGAGATTGGGCTTGCTTTTTTAATTGGAAAGTATTAAAGGGTCCAAATTTAGAATTAGGAGCGGTAAGGGATATCTCCATAGAGGTCTTATGTGGCTGAAGGGTCCGCCTCTCTCCTAAGTGGAAGTATTAAGTAATCTAGTGAGATTCCAAATAAATAAATAAGGATGTCTCTAAAATGGGTTTACTTCAGTGTTGGGTTCTTAAGTGGTTGAAGGGTCCGCCTCCCTACCAAAAGAAGTAACCTAATGAGATGCCATATTTATAATTAAAGAGTGAGTGGATACCTCGGGAAGGGTTTGCTTTAGGTTTAGGGTTATAAATGACTATAAAGTCCTCCTCTTTTGTATAAAAGAAGTATTAAGTAGCCCAATGAGATTTCCAAGCAATGATAGCTAGATGGTATCATTGAAGAGTACGCTTCTAGAATTAGGTCTTAAATGACGGGTTCTACCTATTTTCCACTAGAAAGTATTAAGTGGCTTGGGTACAATCTCTTACATTGCTAAAGCTGAAATAATAATAGTTCCATTTAGGATCACGCCTTGGGGATATGTCTTAAATGATGGTGTCTGCCTTAGTTAAGGTCTTAAATGACCAAAGTCTTCCTATTTTCTAATAAAAAGGTATTAAGTGGCTTAGGTACTGTTTATTACATGACTACGATTTTATCGACCATAAACGCGGTAATAGTTGGACATTAAATGTCATAAGCCTTAAATAGTGGTTAGAGGTCTTGTAGTTAGGACCCACTGACCATTGACAACATTGTTAAGAAACCACCTTTGGAATAGGTCTTAAATGACGGGGTCTACCTCAATTAAGGTCGTAAATGATAGAGTCTGCTTATTTCTCTTTTAAAAGTATTATAGAAGCCCGCTCATATTTATATTAAGTGGCTAATGGGTTTGGAAGTATTGGGTGGTTGATATGCCTTCATTAATATTTCGTACCTTGGGAAAGGATAAGCATGTAATCAAGTGTGCAATGCAAGGTTAGATTAGAATTGCTAACCTTAATAAACATAACAATTAAATGGAAACCTATCGATATAAGTTTATGTATGGACAATATATCTTTCTAGTCACCAGAACGTTGTTCTGACCCCCCTCCTCATTATAACCCACAGGATAGATTTAGAGGAACATGTCAGTGGAGCTGGATGTGCTTGTTATTGGAGAGTCTTCTTTCTCTCATGCTCAATGCTGATGTGACAATCTGCTATCCAAGGAATACCATTAATTCCAAGGTGGTGGTCATAGTCAGTATTCTTATCCTATAATTGTTTCTACTGTGAGTTTATATTTCTATCAATCTCTAATAGTGCTCATGCTTATTTGCAGGTGCCAAATCCAACGATCTATGCTTTGATGGACTTGGGTTTCAATTTTTGTCGAAATTTGGGCCCATTAAGGTGTGGGTTGTTACAGAAGGCCCAGGGTCGACCTACACTGGTTGACCATGCCATTCTAAAGGTCGACTTATGCACATATATTTTTCTTTCGTTTTAATTTTTTTTATTCCAAATCTTGTAATGCCCGTAACTTCTCCGTACAAACTTCGATTTCAAAGTTTTATATATGGAAATCGTCCAAAAAATAGTTACGAACGTAATGTTGTATGTTTCGAAGCCAAATTTGGACATTTGTGGAAATTTTCTTTTTTACCCTTGTTTTATTTAAATTTACTTTTCTTATCAAATTTTCGTTTAAATTTTTTGTTAAATTTCCGAGTTATTACAGTAAGATACATTAATAATGTTCTTAAAGTAGAAGATAAAGCATTATGTTTTGAACTGAAAACACATTTAATTTGGAATGGATCATGTGCAAAAAGTATCATAAGTGTGCTTTAAGTTACAAAAGGGGGAAGACGTAGGAGGAAACTTGTTGGTTTATTTTCTAATGGAGGATAGGAGTTAAAAATGCATGTCAGTACTATGTTAGCACATATTTTACAAATGAGTAAGATGTTAATTTAAATGTTCAATAAAATTTAAAATGGATAGACGGACTTTATTTTAAATTCTAAGCAATAAATTATGAGAATTAAGGATTGAAGGTGAAACTAACAGTGGCAAGAGATAAAGTTACTATATAATAGAATAGAAGACACGTTGTAAAATAGTGGGTAACTTTTAGTTTTAAGTCAAAATGTATGGAATCCAAAAGGAAAGTTGATTTTTAATCTTGAATGATTATGAAAATATAATAAAGAAAGGAATGAGAATTGGCGAACAAAGGGTTTAATTTAACTATTAAATGAATATTTATGATAAGTATGGTTTTTAAGAGGTGTAAAAGTTCCATTTTATAGCAGTATATTATTCATATTAACTTAGTGGTGAGAATATAAATGGTCTCATATTCAATTTTTTATTTAATACAAGAGAAGATACGGTGGATTGACATATAAACATAAATAAGGGGAAAATGCATAATTATTCCTTAAATCAAGGAGACTGCAAAATATGATATAAGAGTGAATTTGAAAAGATAAATAAATGGAAAGCTCTTGAATGATTTATATAATTGAAAAGATGCCCATTCCCATAAAGAATATAAATGATCAAAAATAAAATTTCTTATATAAGAAAATAGATAGAAAATTTTGTTCCATAATATAGTACCAAATGTACAAGATCATCTGAACTTAACATAACTTCTCCATTATTGGAACATATCCTCAATAAATATCAACCCTATACTTATCACACTTCAAAATACATATTGTTCTCTCTTGCCTCATAGTGTATCTTCTATGAATTAGAACAAAAGGTCATAATATAAAATGATAATTAGAGCAATCAAAATACATATAGAAAGTTAAAATTTCACTATGTTGAAATACAAAAATAACAATATGTACACATGAAATGAAGGATAAATGACTTGAAACTTAAATGAACAATACAAATATTAGAACACAATTGAATAGTTACACAAATGAAAAAAATTAGAATCGATAAGAACTAATGCGAAAATGTAATAAATACTAAAATAAATTATAAATATGTGTACTGGAGTTATTATGGAAGTTGCATTAAAATCCCTTCTAATTTTCTACTTTAACGTTTCAACAATAAATATTTGTAATGAAAGAAAGAGATTGCATAACTTTTCAGAATAGTGATATCTTTTAATTTGATTTTTCTAATATCGATTCTATTAAAATGGACTACCTGTTGGAGACCATATATTATTCTATTCAGCAAATTAATTTTTTAAATAAGCAAAACATAATTTTTACAAACCTTATTCATATATAACGAATTAAACATTACATATCCAAAGTCATGACACATATCATAAATGAAGGAAGATTGAATTATCTAACTTCAGCTAAGCTATACGAAATATGAACCGCAAAAGGATAAAAATTCTCATTAGACATCGGAGCTAAAAAAATTAGGATGTCAAGTATATGAAGATTTAAGATTATGTTTCAGATGGAAAAGATGGTAAAATAAAAGCAAAATAGTAAAATGATGAAAGTGAAAGATGTACATATATGCATAAATGAATCAGGAAGTGAAAGGGTATACGGTTATAACATTATAATGAAATTAATTTAGGGTTTGAAATTAATTATTTGAAGGGTATCAGAAATTCATAAAAATGAAACCACAATTATGTATATGTACATTCAAAAATCAATAGCTGAATTAGCTTGCATATTGTATTATAGGAGGAATGGAAATGAATAATAGTAGCAAGGTTACGTAACATTAGCTACCATTAAGAAATTATGAAAAACAAAGATGAAGAAAATTTGAACATCAAGAAAAAGAAAAATAAAATTGATTGAAAAAAAATCTGACCATGGAAGATTGAAAAGAGTAGAATTTATTTTATAGCTTAAAAAAGAAAGAAGGTTGGGTAATTGGGGAAGAATAATTACTAGGAGATGAGTTTTTATTCCTCAAATTAAAGAGAGAGGAGAAGACATTTAACACAAATGAATTGAAAGAATGTTATGTGATAAATGGAGAAAACTCAAAAGACAGAGTTAAGAATGAATAAGAGAAGAGAATTTAAGACTCACTTTTAATAGTATAGTATACACACACGGAGTTTACATATATATAATATGTTATAAAATTATTTTCACTAACTAATAATAGTTTACTTATATTTATAACATGATAACTAATGAGTTTAAGTAGACATTTAAGAAGAGGAAAATATGGAGGTTTTTTCTCCTTCCTTTACCCATTCTTTTGTTTGCCTTTTCAAATCTCATTTACACACTCAAACCCATATACATATTAAAATTAATTATGACTAATTCAATATATCAGGAAATTATTGTCAAGGACAAAATTTCTCAGCATTTTAGCCTCAAGGACAGACCTTCAGTATTTTAGCCTGAAGGACTACTTTATTTAGGTATCAGTCTTTAAGTTTTTAGGTATCAGTTTGTAGTTATCGGTAGCAGTTTTTAGTTTAGTAGCAGTTTTGAAAAAAATGTTTGTCCTTATGAATAATTTTGAAAGAATGTTTGTCCTTATGAATAATTTTTAGGTGAATGTTTGTCCTTGTGAATAAAATATTGAGGTCGTGTCCTTGAGGCTAAAAATATACAAATTTTTGTCCTTTAAATTATTTCTCCCTTCAATATATTTTGAAATTTAGAATTAACATTTGGATATCTGACTTTGATGTAGGAAGAATTCAAAATTAGATCTATGTTTCCAAACAAACTTTATTTTAGAATTTGAATTAGAATGCTACTTTAAAAGCGTTTAAATTTTATATAACTTGTTAAAATTTATCTTTTAACCTTTAACTTTTTTACCATTGTTTCAAATGAATACCCTGAAAATATATTCATTTGACATTATAATGATGGTTTCATAGCTTTATTTTAAAATTTGAATCAGAACACTTGTTTAAGAAAACTGTTTAAACTTTGTATAACTTGTCAAAATTTAACTTTTTACCTTTTACCCTTATAATCATTATTTTAAACAAATGCCATTAAAGCAAATTCAATTGGTATTACAATGATTTTTCATATATCCATTTAAAATTTACTTAAGAACATTTGTTTAAAGAAATTGTTTAAACTTTATATAAATTGTTAATAATTAAATTTTGAACCTTTATAACCATTGTTTTAAGTGAATACATTTAAAACAAATTCTATCGGTATTACAATTTTTTTTTTGCACGTTTCATACCTTTAAAATAAATTTGATTAGTATTATAAAAAAATGAATTTTATGTTTCCTTACTTTTTTAATTAAAACAATTTGAATATGCAAATTGAATCAGGTAACACATGCTTACATAAATTCATCATAACATATATAAGATCCAATCTACATAATAAAATGATGTGTGTATATATATACACATATACATACATGCATACAAACATATATAGTAATAAAAGGAGAAGAATAGCGAAGAGTTAGTCTATGGTTTGCACCGTGAATGGAGAATTTTCCTTGGATTTCCAAGATATGGATGAACCACTTATGTTTTATTTTATTTAATGTTTATTTTTATTTGGTGTTGTTAATGGTTTGGAAGGGAAGATTTCAACCATGTCTTGGAAAGGGGTGAGAAAATGAATGAGAATAAAATTAGTAGATTTGTTTTAACTGAAAGAATGAGACTTTTCAATTCTTTTGATTAAAACTTTCCTAAGTAACTCCCTTAATTTTCTCTCTCTTTCCAAACCTCTCATTTCTCTTGGACGGCCATCCATAATATACCATTTATGGTGAGAAATACCCCAAAACTCTTCAAGTAATTATTTCATTTAAACCGTGTTTAAAATTACACTAGTAATATATATATATCGATGCATGCAAATATATATTTTGTATATATGTTCAAATAATCACAAACAACTCTCAAACATCTCTCAAACATCAAACATATACAATAATAGTTATTATTTCTAAAATATTAATTAATAATTTAATTAATTTACGACTTTTAATGTATTAATAAATTAATTAAATCGTGTGGTTTTTCGGAGAATTCATCACTATGGTTATGCGACTCAAAAGTGTAAATTCAGTCAGCGATTAATATTGAACAATTCGAATACTAATGCTCATATATCACCTTTCTTAGTGCTGTGACAATTTGGCCAAATTTTATCCCTTACACATCTTTTTGGTAAAATCCAATTTTACTTATTATAAGTGGTACCTGGTGGTAACGCTTATTAATGTCAATTCTCTTCATCAAAACCATACCACTTTAGGAGTTGCGTAATTTGGCTTTGGTCAATATTCCAGTATCATCCACATTCAACTTGGTTATTTAGAACACAAAATTATTGGTTAATAATATTTAATATTATCTATACTGCTATAGCCAAAGATTTTAATTTTAAGTTGAATACCGTGATACTAACCCATTATAACCGAGGAGATAAATTCTCTATCGAATGGTGTTTTAGTTCTAATGCTTCAACTCAGACCCAACTATAGCTGCTCGATGGATCACAATACATGGTTTAACTAGAATCAAAGTGGAGTATCCATATTGAAGTTACAAAATATTCTCAAATTGAGGGAACTGTGTAACATCGTCACTTAGAGATCTCTTGTTTAAATAGTTATAATAAACCAACAGAAAATTCTTGAGTGAGTCATTCCATGTTTATCTAATAACTATCAGTACATAATTACTTGGTAGCCCCAATAGCCATAAGCAATATGCTGCCTGGCATTTGCAAAGTCTTACGTACTCTAGTCTCAACGGATGAATCGGTATCCTTTTTTGAAACATCTTGTCTAAGAATCTTTAAAAAATATGTTATTTTTCAGTGTGAAAAAATTCTCATGATTACAACCATTTTTAATTACTATTGGATGACATATTATTTAAGGATTTTCTATTTATATATACTTTAAATTAATTTCATAATTAATTATATCAAAGTATAACAAAGCATATTATAGAAATCAGACACCTTTATTATTAACAAGATTGGTAATCGAGTTAGATATATGTAATAAATTATATAATTGCCCCTAGGGCATACCCTTAACTTTATCTGTATTTTAATAGCACTACACATAACATCCATAACTTGAGCTTGCTCAACAACTATTAATCTATTTATAATTAAATGGTAGAGGGCAACTCTATATATTAAGGATTCATAATCTTTAATACACATGCACACACACACGCACATTGAGTGATATCGATTCAAGGAATGTTGTGTTTCTTATGCAATACCCTCGTGATTCAAGTATCGAACACATTTGAAATCATTGTATACATACCACATCCATGTATTTATTCCAAAATCTATTTAGGTTTCTTACAGTTCCATTTATATCAATTTATACACATATAATTATGTATGTTTGATTTAGTTATAACTATCGTAATTTATTTAACTTATGTAATACTTATATGTATCTTATTAATTAAATCACATTCAATTAATTCTAATTCTTCAATTCAATTAAAAAATTAAATTAAATTTATTTAAAATTTTAGAACATTATACTTTATTCATTCTAAACTATTTAAGATGAATAATTAAATATAAATTTTATAGCTATATATATATATATCAATATATATTTTTAATTAATTGACATTTAATTAATCATTTATTAAGTAAATCATTTATTTAATCAAACTTTTTAATAAATTTTGGAATTTAATTTATACCACAATCATTTTTAAGATAAATATTCAAATATAATCTTTATAGTTCTTTATGTATATATATGTTAGTTAATTAAATTTTAATTAATTCATTATTTAATTAATCATATTAATTAAATATTTATAATAATTTCAAAACTTATTTGATTAGTTCCCCAAAATATGTTGAAAATTTTTAATTTTATTTTATAACCTTCACAAACTTTCCTTTTATATTTACTTAAGATTTAAAATATATTTTAATTTTTTGAATCATAGTTTGAAAATTAGCCTAAGGCTAAGATAACTCCGGTCCTTACATCAGGGTTAACCTTTTGGACTTACTCCATCCATTAGACAAGCCAGCAATCAAGGAGGGGAGAATACTTTATTATTCAACTCAAAGCGTAGACACTACTTTTCTAGACACTCATCAAATAGATAATTTTTAATTAGTTTGTAACGACCCAGAAATTTTAACGGTTTTATTAACGTAATTAACTGGATTTTTGCTTGAAATTAAATAATTAAATTTGACAATGAAAATTTGGTATTTGAAATGCGTCTATTTAAACATAGCAAATGTCAGATTTTCGTTGGAAAATATGAAAGTTTATTTTATTGTGTAATTTTCAATTTCAAATTTGAATATGTTAAATTTGATGGTAATAAAATATTTTTCAAACCTGAATATTTTTATATAATAAAAATGTAAACTATTTTCTGAGTAAGATGTCATAATTCGTTCCATCAAATTTGGACACCTCCAACCCCGTTTATCTTATTTTCGGTGAAACTGCAGCATTTTCGGTAGTGAAAAATAAAGTTTTATAACTTGATCATATCACTGATATCTGTGTACCATTATGTTCGTCTCGTCATGCTGATCTCCGCAGTATATTCATATGTGCATTTTGAAGTCCGGTACGCGACGGAATCTACGGAACTGTTAACGGTATCGGTATCCGTTTGAGCCTTTTAGTGTTCTATGTCCTTTCGTTATCCAACGTGTAATACCAATAGTCATTTGTTTTTATTATTTTCAGAATTTTCATGTCGGGCCTTTGCAATTCCCGGTTTTGGTTTATATTGGCATTGTTCCTTCATTCCCTTTCCTTTCTAATTTCTGTTCATTCTTTTGAAAAAAAATATAAAATATATATTATAAGTTCTACTTTCGTATATTGGTTCCAGAGAGAAAGCATGCTCGCGGTTTTATTTGTCCAACGTCCACCGTAGAGCAGCAGATGCGCCTCCTCCCCTTGTTTCCGCTCATTCTCCCTCCCCGATCTCCTCCCTCTGCCGCTCCTCCCCTGACCTGAACCCACGCCAATGCCCCTTCTTCCATCCACGTCCACACACAGCCATGCCACCTGAACCTCGCCCACGTCCACACCTCATCCCTCCTCCGGCCTTCGACGCCTGCCACCCTCCCTTTGCCGCCGAGATACGCTACTGCATAGGCCCAAAGCTCCATCCTCGACCCCGCCTTGGGCACCACCCCATCTACCTTCCACTGCTTCACGTCCTTGCCACAAAAAAAACGACAGCCCCTCAGTTTTTCCACCACCGCTCGCTTCCTCCGCTCTGGCCATGTCCAGCCTATCACCGACCAACCTCAGCAATTTTCGCTTCGCAGCACCACATCGCCACGTTTCCTTTCTCTGAGAACTCGCCCTTCATCGCTGCTAACCCCTCACCACCATCTCCTCGCCTCAAATCCCCTTCCACCGCCAACCGAAGCTAAGCCTACCACGCACAAACCTCCACCTTCTTCTTTTCGACCATCAGCCAAGTCCCCCTATCGAGCTTCGCCCCTAGCAGCTATATATATATGCGCAAGTGTATATATATATATAGTTGTTTATAAGGTAAGTTCTATTTGTCTATATTTAAGAAATATAAGATATGTTGTCTATATATAAATTTATAAAAGTTATATATAATATGTCTGTTAGTGTATATATATATACAAGTTTACATAAGTTCCTATGTGATCTGTTAAGTTGTATATAAATTATAATAAAGTAAGTTTACTTGATTTTATAATAGATTTGTATCTTAAAGATATAACAGGTGTATATCTATATATATAATAACACTGAAAGTTATATAAGTATGTTGCGGGGTGCTATCTGCTATATACATATATCTGGAAAATATATATATGAAAAAAATTTGTGAGTACTATATGTATAAAATATATATATAGCTTGTAAATATAAGCTTACCTATATTTTTATATTTTTTTCATACGATGTTTGCTTTGATAAGTGTTAAATTGAATTTTGATTTTTACATTCTTAAATACATATATATACAAATACATTTTGATTTTTAAAGTATATGTGATTTAAACTAAGTAATGGTTTTTGTAATATAATATATATAGGTTTTATCTTATATATGGGTTGAATTAAATATTGATTTATATATATATATTTATATTTATATAGTTGTATGTATGTATATATATATATATATATATATATTTATCTCATACAAATATGTATATACTTTGTGTAACATTCCTCCTTCTGACAGCCTCCAGTCGGTAATTAAACCAACTCGAAACGTTCAAAAAGACGGATTGTTATTTAGTTTATGAAGTTTAAACAGAATCAGCCACAGAAACACAGAATAATAATCTTTCAATTTAAAAAAATGAATCTTTATTTCATTACTATAAATCTTTTTATATACATCAGAGTTTATACAATTTAATACTGATACAGCGGAATATCTTAAAATACAATTTTCTTCTAAAAACTAAAGTGATTCTTTACTCTCTCTCTAACTTCGCTGCTCGAAAATCTTCAAGCTGTAAAATACTCGGTCTGACCCGAGTATTACATTCAAAAGAAAATAATACACAGGTCAGTCTAATTCAAACCAGTTTATGAGTGCATATAGGCAGTAATAATTTAAATAGACGACAGTCACAATAATTCCCGTCTATCCAATCCTTTTAACAAAGAAATCGGATAACGAAAATTTTTAACACTAAACAGTGTTAAACAATAAATCAGCAGATTTAAACATCAACAGAGATAGATAAACAATTTATCAATCGACTAAATCAATTCAAAACAATTGAAATTGTCACTTTAAAAACCATCGAAGTCTGATTGGCTGCCGTACACGCACGTGTGTACGGCCTCGCCAATACGGCATAAAAGATCAATGCATCACGACGCAAAGAAATATCAATTCAAAACTATCGATTTTGGGTGGCTGCAGTACACGCTAACGTGCACTGCCTCGCCAACTCGAGTGCACAAGGTCGAATCAAACATTTCAGTGCCACAGTAGTCCGAAGCAAGGAGGTATCAACATATCAATGTCAAAGCCATGGTCAACAATCAGTTCAAACAAGTATAACAGTGTACATCACAATGTCAAGAAAACTGTGCAATGAAGCTACAGGAATATACCAAGCAACTAGACCAGACACCAACAGTGCAATGCAGACTAGTCTACAAAAAGACCACAATAGCAACTGAATCAAGAAAATTACAAAAGCTACAGGACAGCAGCAATGCAACAAGTTCCAGTATAACATGATCAGAGACTAGAGGGAAATTCAAAGCTAAATGCAACAACATGAAACTGCAGCACCAAAGTGCAAAGTCCAACATGTTCAAGTTCATCAGACTAAGCTTCAACTTATCTACAACAAATGCAATTGCATGTATGCAATGCAGACAAGAACCAAATGTCTAGTGAATGACTAAAATGTACAGCAGTTATAAAAAGACAACAGTGATTGCAACTACTGAAATGACAAAGATTGTGAACACAACAGCTACAAGTGTGCAAAAAATACAACTGGAGACCAGTGCATCAAGCTACAAGTAAACAGAGATTCAAGATATGGCAACAGTGAATGCATGAACCAGAATGCAAGTAACACAGATGTGCAACTACACAAGATAAGGCAACTACCCAAAATCTACTCAAGTATACACATCACAGGCATATGACCATAGTAAAACAAAGAATGCACCAACCATCTACAAACAAGTTCAACAACTCAAGTACATCAGAGACCAGAGACCACAAGCAGTGTACATGAATAAAACTACAGGTCAATTCGAGTATACCATAGAGATGAATACAAATGTCAAGAAGGAACTATGTGCACAGAGAAATACATACCAAACTAAGTTATAAACATCAGAGTGCAGCCAATGGTCATACAATTATATACATACATGAATGTATATATACAATACAAAAATCAACATGATAGCAAGTACACACAGGAAAACAGTGAAATGGGCAAAAGTATCAAGTCTGGAAAACAAAGAAGAGTGCAGTACAACTACTACAGTGATGCAAGTTCAAAGAAACAACATCAAGGGTGAACAAGCAAACATATACGAATTTGAAAATGGAAAACAAATTTGTTTTCAAATTTACTTTAAATTCCATTCAAACTTCATTTTTTTAACTTAAGATACAAATTTAACTTAAACAAGATTTTAAAACAATTCAAAACCTTTATCTAATATGTTAAAAGAAACATCTACTTTATAAAATAAGTTCTAAAGAATTTAATTTATAGTACAATTTTAAATTCAAATCAACTAAGAAATTACTTCCAAATTTCAAAAGGTAAATACAGCTTTTAGACTCATTCTAGATTTAACTTAACTCTTTAAAACTCTTCTTACCATCTACATCTTCAATTTAAATGCAAATCATTTAATCATTTTAAAGTAAATACATGCAGGCATTTTGAAACAATCATAATTCAAATTTCAACCACCACATCAAAGCATATAAATTAGATGTAAGTGTAACATAACAGAGGTGGGTATATGCATTTATATAACAGAACATCATTCATTATTACATGTAACATAGATTCATAGACATCAGATTCATAGACATTAGATTCATAGACATCACTTAACCCATTTGTTAAAACGATTCAAAGATATTTAACTTTAAACAATTTAAACTTCGAAACTTGTTAAATTTTACAACTTTGAAAACTGCAACGTTTTACCATATCTAATAAGGTGAAACAAATTATAACTTAAGAGTTGATTTGTAATAACTAAAATAGTTGAGCATTACAGGAACGAAAATCAAAGGAATGCAGGTTTACATTAAGATGTTTCAGCACACACTCAGGCAAAATGGTATACTACAGATATGAACACATATGTACCGAGTCGAGCAAAAAGAATTCAACACAGGGAATGGCAACTAGCAACAAGACCCAAATTACACGAAAACGAAACTGCAATTACCCAAGTATAGCAAGCACTTCCCAAAGTCAGAGACTAAAATTCCCAAAATCAAAATGAAAGTCAAGCCGAAATGGCAAAGGGAGTTCGAACATTTCTAAATCATCCAAGCCCAAAAATGAACCAGTCACAAGTATTAGTTATACGAATTTAATTACGTCAAAGAAAACAACACATCCAAACAACAACGAAGAACTCGAGTGAATTAAAACCATCAAAATTCAACAATTTTCATACGAACGAAATCACAGAATTCAAATACTAATACGCTAGAGGTATGAATTAGATGTGGGAAATAAAATTCCTCACCTTTGCAAACGAACGCAATTAGATCGGCAGAGCTATTGAAGTCGGCCGCCTTCGATTTAAACGAACCCTAGCTTTTGGAGACGAGCGAAAACAATATCGAAGCCGAAGCCCTAACTTTCAGATCGGAGGAAGAAAGAAACTCGTGGCCGCCATTTTTATTTCTCTTCGATTTTTTTTCTTAGGGTTACGAATGAGAAAAAGGGGAACGAGTTTGGGTTTTAACCGAGACAAGGGGTATGGGCTGGTATTGGTATATTTTTTTCTTTTATTTTATTTTCAATTTTCTTTTAATTAATAACTTATGTTATTTGTTTTATAAATAAAATTCACTCAATTTTTAAAACCATCATCTTAAACTTGCAAAATTCTAACACATTCACAATTTAAATCAAAATTTAAATTCAATTATCAATTTAAATAGTTCAAAAATTCAGGATCGTTACAATCTTCCCTCCTTAACACTTTTCGTCCACGAAAAGGAAAGGTTGTTAAAATTTTACCGATATTTACCCTACTCAATTTTACTAAGCTTGAAACTTATTTCAAATAAATGAATATAGGATTCATTCCGTTTGTTTAATCTCATTAGCTTTGTTTATTATTTCCTTTTGTTCATTGATTTCTACAATCAAAACGCAAAAAGTCTTTTACCAAAATTCTCGATTTATAAACTCAGATTCGAACTTTAAAATCCTTCACGTTAGAGATTTGCATAATATATATCTTCCAAAGCTGTGGACTTTCAAAACATTTCAAAGATCCTCTTCCTTAGTTTATTAGGTAGGAATTTTGAAACTTTAATTTCAGGCTATTGATTTGCTATTTAAAGTTTGAAAATACTTGCTAACTCGAAATTTAACAAGTCCATCTTCGTTCTCACAGACATTAGGCATACGCTGGCCAGGCGCAGGTCTAAAAATCTCCAAGTACTAAATATACTTGCTTCAATTCCCAGTGAAAATACTTTTAAAAATTCTTTTAAAAATGGATATGGAAAGCACGTTCCCCCATGGATCACAGTTTACCCGGCAGTTACGCTACTATCCCAGTAGAATCGCTTGTAACTGTGGATTTCACATCTCTCTTGAATTACGCCATGGTTGTTGCCATAGATCGCGGTCCACGTGGCGGTTACGCTACTATCCCAGTAGAATCGCTTGTAACCGTAGGCATCTCGCCCCTCGAATTTCGCTTTGGCGCTTAGATTGCAGTTTACTCGACGGTTGCGCCACTATCCCAGTGGAATCGCTTGTAACTGTAGGCATCTCGCCCCTCAAATTACGCTAACATACATCATAATCAACATGATCCCATCACGAGGGATTCTAGTCCAAATGGACATTCCAACTTATGGAAAATTCTACGTAGCTAAGAATTTCAAATGGACACTCTTCACGAGTTCCAATACCTTCTCCAATAATAAATGGAAGGTACTTTTCCATATCCTCAGTTTGGAAAACATAATATCATATATATGTGTACTACATTTCACATTTCGTACATATCATATCCATGTGAGCTTACATAAGATTTCCATACAATGACTTTCTAAACTGACGGTTTTCAAATTCACCGCATTCATATATATAAGTTCTAAAAACTTACATATTCCATATTCATAACAAAATAGAGGATTTCAAAATTTTCCTCTAAGTCGATTTAGAAATTTAAGGTTATCTCAAACCCAATTCATATTCATAATTCCATTTATTATCGACTTTCACATTCGATTTGAATTACACGTTACATCGTCAATTCTCAACACAGAATTGATGTCTATCGATATATAACCTCTGAGCTCGTATGTCTCAGAGAAGGGTGTTAAGCTAAGAGAATAAATTCTCCGCCACCAACAGATATATATTTAATAGAGATCAATTGCTATGTCATCAATTCACAATGTTAGACATACAATCCAAATCATCATCTGAAATCCAAAACTCATCTTATATTGTCTTTGATGTCGAAGTTAAACTCAATTTAACTTAACGATTCAATCTTTTTGAAAAATTTCAAATTGAACTAATTGTTCAAATTTATCATTTAACTTTGCAACTTCGACTTCAAAAATGAATTTCAAATCATTTATTCCTTACGGAATATATTCACAACATTTCATATTTGGAAAAACCATTTCCATACTTATTTAAAAATAAGTAATTCACAAATCTAATCTATTTTCAACATTTGAAAATATTCTATATACTTAAATCAAAATTAAGTATATATTTCATCTTTAAGGAAATCATTCTCTTTCACATATTTATTTAAGTTAAAACGAATGTTACGTAAAACATCGTTACGACAACTCAAAATCACTAGTATAGGGATTCGAAATTTAGATAGATGTATAAATCCCAATACTATACAAAACATTTCCTTTCGGAAATCATTTACTATAACAATAGTGTTATAGTCCACTATTTCCTTATATTCGAAAACGTCTATTTCAACAATGAATGTTGAAATCTATGGTTTCGATATTCAATGCCTTTGAAAATATTTTTAAAACAATTAACTTCGTTTTAAAATATCACTTTCCCAAAACATGTCCATTTTATTCAATATATTCACGGTCCAAAATTGTGAATATACTTCTTTTAACAAGCTATAAGAATTTACTTATTAAAATAAGTCAGTTTTGAATTTATAAACAATGTTCATAAATTCTATTCCTATTTATAAAGACTTCAATTTATAGAAATTTACTTCATTAACCATTTCTTCTATAACTCAGTTTTATATCAGAAATTTAATTTATAAGTAAATTACTTATAAATTCTTTTATTTTTCAACATCAATTCATTTTATAACTTCACTTATGAAATACATTTATATTTCATTTTTAACACTTATACAAACTCATTTTATAATTCCAATATAACATCAATTCTTTTCAAATCTTCTATACAACCGTTTATAATAATTCAAAAATTCAATTTTAAACTATTATATAAATTTATCAGTTTTCCATTTCCAAAATAATCAACTAGTTCTTTAGTAAATCCTTCATTGAATTGATTTCCAATTTAATCATATTTGATTTATTCACATTGGATTTTACTAACATTCATTCATATTCAATTAGTTCACATTCACTAATTTATATTCATTTACTTCACTTTATTAATTCATTTTGATATCAAATTCAACCTCATTCAACATTACTTAAGCTATGTTTATTTTGCTTAACTTAGATTTTATTTCTAAAATCATTTTATTTAACTTTTGCTAAAGTCAAATTCATATTACTATTCAAAATTCAGATTTTGTTTCACTTAACAAAACTGTTCAACCATTTAAAAACTGGTTTGACTTAAATTTTCTCATGTTATAAGTTATACAACTTATTAATTTAAACTTTCCAATTCATATTATATAATCACTTATCTTTCAAGTTTAACTTTTCATCTCAATAATTTATCAAATCAAGTTCAATTTATTTAACTTCCTTTAGTTAAATTTCCAAATCATATATTTATTAATACTAATTCAATTCAATTTAACTTTTCTTAAGTTAAAAATCTTTAATTTCAAAAACAATTTTATACTTCTTTGGATTTGAAAAACGTTTTCTTTTAAAGTGTTTCTAGTAACTATTCATATTAAACATCATAAACTAAGCTTTGTGTAAACCAAAGCACTGATACCACTCTGTAACATTCCCCCTTCTGACCGCCTCCAGTCGGTAATTAAACCAACTCGAAACGTTCAAAAAGACGGATTGTTATTTAGTTTATGAAGTTTAAACAGAATCAGCCATAGAAACACAGAATAATAATCTTTCAATTTAAAAAAATGAATCTTTATTTCATTACTATAAATCTTTTTATATACATCAGAGTTTATACAATTTAATACTGATACAGCGGAATATCTTAAAATACAATTTTCTTCTAAAAACTAAAGTGATTCTTTACTCTCTCTCTAACTTCGCTGCTCGAAAATCTTCAAGCTGTAAAATACTCGGTCTGACCCGAGTATTACATTCAAAAGAAAATAATACACAGGTCAGTCTAATTCAAACCAGTTTATGAGTGCATATAGGCAGTAATAATTTAAATAGACGACAGTCACAATAATTCCCGTCTATCCAATCCTTTTAACAAAGAAATCGGATAACGAAAATTTTTAACACTAAACAGTGTTAAACAATAAATCAGCAGATTTAAACATCAACAGAGATAGATAAACAATTTATCAATCGACTAAATCAATTCAAAACAATTGAAATTGTCACTTTAAAAACCATCGAAGTCCGATTGGCTGCCGTACATGCACGTGTGTACGGTCTCGCCAATACGGCATAAAAGATCAATGCATCACGACGCAAAGAAATATCAATTCAAAACTGTCGTTTCTGGGTGGCTGCAGTACACGCTAACGTGCACTGCCTCGCCAACTCGAGTGCACAAGGTCGAATCAAACATTTCAGTGCCACAGTAGTCCGAAGCAAGGAGGTATCAACATATCAATGTCAAAGTCATGGTCAACAATCAGTTCAAACAAGTATAACAGTGTACATCACAATGTCTAGAAAACTGTGCAATGAAGCTACAGGAATATACCAAGCAACCAGACCAGACACCAACAGTGCAATGCAGACTAGTCTACAAAGAGACCACAATAGCAACTGAATCAAGAAAATTACAAAAGCTACAGGACAGCAGCAATGCAACAAGTTCCAGTATAACATGATCAGAGACTAGAGGGAAATTCAAAGCTAAATGCAACAACATGAAACTGCAGCACCAAAGTGCAAAGTCCAACATGTTCAAGTTCATCAGACTAAGCTTCAACTTATCTACAACAAATGCAATTGCATGTATGCAATGCAGACAAGAACCAAATGTCTAGTGAATGACTAAAATGTACAGCAGTTATAAAAAGACAACAGTGATTGCAACTACTGAAATGACAAAGATTGTGAACACAACAGCTACAAATGTGCAAAAAATACAACTGGAGACCAGTGCATCAAGCTACAAGTAAACAGAGATTCAAGATATGGCAACAGTGAATGCATGAACCAGAATGCAAGTAACACAGATGTGCAACTACACAAGATAAGGCAACTACCCAAAATCTACTCAAGTATACACATCACAGGCATATGACCATAGTAAAACAAAGAATGCACCAACCATCTACAAACAAGTTCAACAACTCAAGTACATCAGAGACCAGAGACCACAAGCAGTGTACATGAATACAACTACAGGTCAATTCGAGTATACCATAGAGATGAATACAAATGTCAAGAAGGAACTATGTGCACAGAGAAATACATACCAAACTAAGTTATAAACATCAGAGTGCAGCCAATGGTCATACAATTATATACATACATGAATGTATATATACAATACAAAAATCAACATGATAGCAAGTACACACAGGAAAACAGTGAAATGGGCAAAAGTATCAAGTCTGGAAAACAAAGAAGAGTGCAGTACAACTACTACAGTGATGCAAGTTCAAAGAAACAACATCAAGGGTGAACAAGCAAACATATACGAATTTGAAAATGGAAAACAAATTTGTTTTCAAATTTACTTTAAATTCCATTCAAACTTCATTTTTTTAACTTAAGATACAAATTTAACTTAAACAAGATTTTAAAACAATTCAAAACCTTTATCTAATATGTTAAAAGAAACATCTACTTTATAAAATAAGTTCTAAAGAATTTAATTTACAGTTCAATTTTAAATTCAAATCAATTAAGAAATTACTTCCAAATTTCAAAATGTAAATACAGCTTTTAGACTCATTCTAGATTTAACTTAACTCTTTAAAACTCTTCTTACCATCTACATCTTCAATTTAAATGCAAATCATTTAATCATTTTAAAGTAAATACACGCAGGCATTTTGAAACAATCATAATTCAAATTTCAACCACCACATCAAAGCATATAAATTAGATGTAAGTGTAACATAACAGAGGTGGGTATATGCATTTATATAACATAACAACATTCATTATTACATGTAACATAGATTCATAGACATCAGATTCATAGACATTAGATTCATAGACATCACTTAACCCATTTGTTAAAACGATTCAAAGATATTTAACTTTAAACAATTTAAACTTCGAAACTTGTTAAATTTTACAACTTTGAAAACTGCAACGTTTTACCATATCTAATAAGGTGAAACAAATTATAACTTAAGAGTTGATTTGTAATAACTAAAATAGTTGAGCATTACAGGAACGAAAATCAGAGGAATGCAGGTTTACATTAAGATGTTTCAGCACACACTCAGGCAAAATGGTATACTACAGATATGAACACATATGTACCGAGTCAAGCAAAAAGAATTCAACACAGGGAATGGCAACTAGCAACAAGACCCAAATTACACGAAAACGAAACTGCAATTACCCAAGTATAGCAAGCACTTCCCAAAGTCAGAGACTAAAATTCCCAAAATCAAAATGAAAGTCAAGCCGAAATGGCAAAGGGAGTTCGAACATTTCTAAATCATCCAAGCCCAAAAATGAACCAGTCACAAGTATTAGTTATACGAATTTAATTACGTCAAAGAAAACAACACATCCAAACAACAACGAAGAACTCGAGTGAATTAAAACCATCAAAATTGAACAATTTTCATACGAACGAAATCACAGAATTCAAATACTAATACGCTAGAGGTATGAATTAGATGTGGGAAATAAAATTCCTCACCTTTACAAACGAACGCAATTAGATCGGCAGAGCTATTGAAGTCGGCCGCCTTCGATTTAAACGAACCCTAGCTTTTGGAGACAAGCGAAAACAATATCGAAGCCAAAGCCCTAACTTTCAGATCGGAGGAAGAAAGAAACTCGTGGCCGCCATTTTTATTTCTCTTCGATTTTTTTTCTTAGGGTTACGAATGAGAAAAAGGGGAACGGGTTTGGGTTTTAACCGAGACAAGGGGTATGGGCTGGTATTGGTATATTTTTTTCTTTTATTTTATTTTCAATTTTCTTTTAATTAATAACTTATGTTATTTGTTTTATAAATAAAATTCACTCAATTTTTAAAACCATCATCTTAAACTTGCAAAATTCTAACACATACACAATTTAAATCAAAATTTAAATTCAATTATCAATTTAAATAGTTCAAAAATTCGGGATTGTTACACTTTGTTTCATCGATCGCTAGTCCATCTTAACTTACCTTCTCAATATAGAACTTATTGCAGCAATTCCTAGCCTTTTGTTGTCCCGCTAGTCGTAACTGTGTCTGTATCCGTGTGCGTGTTCGTGTCATCTTCTTGTTCCTCCAGCCTCGAAAGGTGAGCAATCACTCACGATTAACATTCTTATATATAGTAAATTTAATTCACATGAAATAATGATTGAAATATGTTGTAAAATTTGAATTGTTAAGTTATTTAATTGTTAAACATGATATGTCATTATCTGCCATTGTTTACCTGTGACATATGACACCACAACCTGTTGTATATACTTAAATTTGTTACTGATGTTATATGCATGTTGTTGATATGCTATATTATTATTATATTTGTTCTCACTCTGCAAGTTCCCTGTTAGTTTAGAATTCCCTATAGGTTGAAATGATACATACCCGAACGATATCATAGATTACGGGAAAATCGTTATGGGTTGAAATGATAAACCCAAGCGATTTTCATTGATTTTGAAATTTTGGAACTGCGGGTTGAAATGATATACACCTGTAAATATTAAATTATTGCGGATTGAAATGATAAATATTCGTATCACTTGACCATAGGATAAAAAATTATATACGGACACCGTTGGTCAATTTTGAAAAATGATTGCCAAAGTTTGAAAGGAAATATATGGACTTTATTAAATATTCATTTTTAAATTATAATATAAAGAATTTATGTTAATATATGTGTAAAATTTAGATTTTAAAATTATATGTTTTGGAAATTTTAAATTTATAAGTTAGTTTTGAAAATATAATTTTTAAGACTTTTCTTATAATTTTATTATTTTAAAAATATATAAAATAAGATCTAATAGAAAATACATTTAATAATAAGATTTAATTTAATAAAAATTTATTTAATTGGTTTATAATATGTTTAAGTACCTATTTAAATTTATATCAGTATTTTAAAAATAGATGTTTTATAACTTTAATAATAAAGGTTGAGAAGATAAATTAATGTTGACTCGGAATTTAAATTGGTTAATAATTGAATTTAAATAAGAATTGATTTGAACTTATTGATTTTGAGATTTTGAAAAATATGATTTATAACTTGATTTGATAAAAAGTGATTAAATGAATATTCTCAACTTTAACTAAACTTGAGTCTGAATATTTAATATTGATTTAAATTATAAATTGAGATTTATTGTTATTAAAATGATTAAGTGAATATTTTCCAATTTGAATAAAATTAGAGTCAAATGTTGAAATCTAAATGAAATTTGTATTGAAAATATTTGAATATTTAAACTTTGAATCTTATTGGAATTGAAGAGATAGTTCAAACCCGAATTTGAAATCGATAAAATTGAAATGGTTTATTGAGAATTTGAATTGAATCTTTAACCTTTTAAATTGAAAGTGTTGAACTGGGATTGATTTAAATTGAATTTTGGAATTTAAGTTGATTTGAATCGATTTGTGGAATTGGATGAAACAATTCTAATTTGAAAACTATTTCAGTATAATCTCTTTAAATAAATATAAACTACTTTTAATTTACAACTATTTTAATATATAAATTATTTTAATATATAAACTATTTTGATTTATAACTATTTTAATATATATTATTTTCAGTATCTAAATTGTTTAAGTTGGAAAGTGTTATGATTTCAAAGGTGTTATGATTCCAAAAGTGTTATGATTTCAAAGGTGTTATGATTTCAAAGGTGTTATGATTTCAAAGGTGTTATGATTTCAAAAGTGTTATAATTCCAAAAGTGTTATGATTTCGAAATTGTTATAATTTTGAAAGTGTTACGATTCTGGAAATGAATATTATTTAAATTGAATAATGATATCGAATTGATATGGTTTTGAAATGGATATGATATTTTGATATAAAGTATGAACTATTTGAAATGAAATGACCACGGTGTGAAATAAGCGTTTGGTTATTAAATAGATCGGGATCGGATATTGTCATACTCTTTGCCAATACCGAAAACCACTTTAACAACTATGTACGTGGTGGATTCCAGAACGAAGTAGGATGGTTTGGCGACGATTCTGTATAAGGTATTTACGTAGCCCTGACTCCCACGAGTCAGCTTGATGTGGCTAAAACAGGAGCCGTGCCGGGCCAAGTGAGGTCATTCTTCCTATCGGACACATTTCTTCAATACCATTCTATTACTTTGTGATTTGATTGGGTGCACCTTTGATTTGGGAGTGTGTCTCGAGGTGGGCGGTAGTAGCTGATATGCGTTACCACCGGTGCGGATCCGCAAATGGTATATCTACCCTAGGCATTGCCTCGTGTGCCTTGTCACATGCCTTATCACGCCTTCTACGAGTTTGTTTTGTACCGGACCTATGGGGTATCCTCTGGATAAACCACCGGTTTGGTGGAGCGTACGGCATTGTATAGACTACGGAAATATATAAAATGTGTTAAGGGGGATATGTGTAACACCTTAATGCTATTTTAATACTTTACTTTACCGATAGACATATTATAATAGCATATATTACTACATAGTAGATAGTTCCATGGATCCTTAGAGGATGGAAATCCCAAACATCCTTTAAGTTACTTGTATTTCATTTGACATTTCACTTGAGTTGAATTTACCGGTATAAGAATGTTAATCGTGACTCGAGTGTTTTGTGTTTTACTTTATGCTCGGGTCAGACCAAGTGTCACAACATTTAAGACTTACCTTTGGAGATTGGAGCTTTGTTTGAAGATCTATCTATCCATCTTTCAGTTGTTTCAGTTTATTCCAGTCATTTATGTTCAAACTCGTTAGTTGCTTATGTATTATAGATTCGTTTGTATTTGAGATTCTGTTGTATTTTGTTTCAGACTCTGATGTTTTATAGTAGCTTCATGAACTACTATTTATCTATTCCGCTGCTTATTGTGATATTACTCCGTGTCTGTGATTCTGTGATTGATTTATTTACTGTGTATGCTAAGTTTTGCCAAAAAAATAAATTAACAATCTATTGTTTTGAGCAATTCAAGTCTGACATGAGTGGATGATTGTCGATTTGAACGGTTCGAAATACCAGGTCGTTACAAGTGGTATCAGAGCTCTGGTTTAGGCAAAACTTAGCATATGGAATAGAAATTTAATTACAGAATCATCTTCATTCAAGCTTGAAATTCTTCGTTAGGATTCTCCTGAATCAGGATTTCTTTTGAATTTTGGAACTCTCCCCTCTGTTCTGAAATCCGTTTTGTCTTCTCCCATTCATGTTCTTCTTGATATCGGAGCATCCCATAGCTTCATTTCTGTCCCGCCAACCCCAGTATAAATTGTAAAGGGGTGAAACTCCTTTACAACAGGCGTCAATTCACCGGGGATTTTTAGTTCTCGATTTTGATGTTGTTATCTCTTGCAAAGCCCGAATCGTTTCTCTAGTAGACGACCATGGTAATTCTCTTGTGATCGAATGTAGTGTTAACACGCCTTTTGGCAAGGCCGCGGACAGACGGATTTAACTTAAACAACTTCACAACTATCGAGACTAAAGTATGATGGGTTCGGTTTAAAATGATGAAGTTCACTGGAATATATCATTGGGAAAAGGAGTGGAGAAATTACATGGCTCGGCCTAGGCAGTTTGGCAGATGTCGCTCGGCATTGGGATGGTTCGGCGTTGGAGGTTGTTCGGCATAGAGAGATCGTCGTTCGACATAGAGGGATCGTTCGGCATTCCAGGAGCACTCGGCATTCAGTAGCGCTCGGCATCTAGGAGCGCTCGGCATTTAGAGGCGCTCGGCATTAGAGATCGTTCGGCATGATGGGCGCTCGGCATTAGAAACTGTTCGGCATCAGACATGGTTCGGCATGACGGAGGTTCGGCATTAAGTATCGTTCGGCATTGGATGGAGCACTCGGCATAAATCTCGTTCGGCATTGGATGGATCGTTCGGCATTAGGGAGCGTCCGACATTGGATGGGTCGTTCGGCATACCTCACCACGTTCGGCATACCTCACCTCGCTCGGCATTGCACCTCGCACCTCCATACCCCAGTACCTCGCACCTCGATACCTCTGCACCTCGCACCTCCATACCTCGCACCTCCATACCTCGGTACCTCGCACCTCCGCACCTCCATACCCCGGTACCTCGCACCTCGATACCTCTGCACCTCGCACCTCCATACCTCGCACCTCCATACCTCGGTACCTCGCACCTCCGTACCTCGATACCTCGGCACCTCGGACCTTCCAATGTTCGGCATGAGGAGATCGTTCGGCATTCACACCTTGTTCGGCGTTCAGCGTTCGGCATCTATGGTTCGGCATATGGAGACCACTCCATTTGGGCTGAGGTACTCGGCTGCCAGGCCCACTAGGGAAGTCCAACCCATCTTTGTCTATAAATAGAGAGGCAGGGGCATAGTAAAAGGGGATCTTCTTTCTGCTCTCTTACTTTCTCTTTTCTAAGGCTAAGGCAACTCTGCCATTTTGTAATTGTAATTGATTATTACAGCAATAAAAAGCAAACTTCTGGAGTGGACGTAGGCCGGAGTTAGCCGAACCACTATAAAATCTGTTGTTCTTTACTGCTTTCATTTCAGTTTTAACTGTTTTTCACATTATTACTCTCTACATACATTCTATCTCTGAGCTGTGATTGGTATTTGGTGCTTTCATCTGGATTTGGGGGTTAGTGACCAATTTTGGTGCTAGCACTTTGGTGCTTTCATTGAGAGATTGAAACACTCAGGAATTTTGGAGTTAGGAACTTGGATCTTAGAAAGCAATGGCAAGACCACCAACGAAAAGGCAAGCAGTGGAAAGGAGCAATCAGGAAGGAAGTCAAGTGGCATCTTCTGGAGCTGGAGAGGGTCATGCATCCATCTACATAACTCGGGACGAGATGCAAGTGATGATGAATTCTATGCAAGAGCAGATGATGAAACGATAAGAGGAGATGATGCAGGCTCTTCTTAGGCAATTTGGACAACCAGGAACTGCAGGTGCTCAAGATCGTGGAGCTGGACCAGAGGAACTCAACCAACGGACAGATGGAGTGAATCAGTAGGGGGCAGCTCCCAATCAACAAACAGTTAACAATCTAGATGGACCTAGACTCGGGGGCACACCACAAGGTGATGTTGGACCAGTTCATGGAGGGATACCAGATAACGCTACGCGGCCTGACATCGATAGGAATACAGGAGTACATGATGAAGAACATGTGCTAGAATTTCCTCGGGGACTTGGGGGGCAGTCTGGATTGGTTGGAAACACTAGATTGGCTGACATTATCAGGCGGACTATTCGTGGAGGTCTGACAAACAGGGATTCAGAGGGAGTTAACAAAAGTCCGTTTACCCGGAACATCAGGACAGCTAGGAATCCGTCCGATTTCAAACTACCCACTCTAGAAGTATACAACGGGAAGACGGATCCCACCGACCACTTGATGAGGTACACTAGGCATATGGAAGTGATGGGGGCAACGGAGGAGGTTATGGCCCGATGTTTCCCCCTGTACTTGACTGAAATTGCTGCTATGTGGTTTAGACAGCTGGAAGATGGACCATTGGAACATGGACAGAACTGGTGGACAAGTTCTTAAGTCAGTTTCGAGTTCACATAAAAAGGCCAAAGAACGTGATGACACTAACGTCAGTCAAACAGGGGGCAGATGAATCGCTCAGGACATTCTTAACTCGATTTAATGCAGCAGTTGCTTCGGTGGATCGGCCAGATCCATCAATGGTTCTGATGGCTGCGGTATCAGGAGTCAGAGATAATTCGGATTTCAAAGTATCGTTGATACGGGACCCACCGTTGGATCTTGGGGAATTCTTTCATGAAGCTGAAAGATTTCTTCGACAAGAAGATGCATGTTTGGACATGAGGCCAAAGGAAGTAAACACGACTAAGGATGGAGGACTACCCGGTGAAAGCTCGGGTGGGGGCGAGGATAAAGGGAAAAGGAAGCGCTGGAGAGAACCAAAGTTCTCCACTTACACAGGATTGAATGCAACGTTGGAACGGATTTTCTTAGATACTCGAGATCGCCTTTCTTATCGAAGGCCAGCAAGGAGGGAACCCTCAGAACGAGAAAGGGCGTCAGGAAGGCACTGTCTTTTTCATGACCTGGACGGGCATGACACTAACAGCTGCTGGCATTTGAAGGACATAATCGAGGAGCATATAAGGAATGGCCAGTTGCGATAGTATGTCGAAACTCGAAATGCGGCGGTGGAACAGGAGCAGCCACCGTCTACCTTGAACGACGAGGGCATGAGGCCCAGGAATGGTGGCCGATTGGTCATCAACTAATCTTGATGGTTTGGAATAAGTAACAAACTCCGGGCAAACGGTTAAATCACTTACTCATGTACGGGGTCGGAGATAACCCTCAGGCATGCTCTGAGATGATGGCTTACCGAAACGCCCGGGTTTGTGAAATCTGTTTTTTCCTTTGACTTGGACATTTGGTTTTTCCGGTTTGGTTTTGGAGTTTGGTTTGAACTCCCTGTTTTGCTCATTTTCTGGTTTGGATTCCGGTTTGGATGTTTATTTTTTGGTATGGATTTTTGATATGGGTTTCTGGTTTTCTATTTGGATTTGGATTTCGGATTGGATTTTGATTGGATTTTCTCTGGATTTTTGGCTAAAAGGTCGTCGAGTATGGACTATGCTCGACAAGGGTCCGGAGAGACCAGGATTCGGCCTAGGACTTAGGCTCTATATTATCGGTTACTATTTTAGGTCGTCGAGTATGGACTATGCTCGGCAAGGGTCCGGAGTGACCAGGATTTGGCTTAGGACTTAAGCCACGGCATTCTTCGACGTTCAGGGACACTGAACCATGAACACCATGGAATTACTTAACGTAGGTCGTCAAGTGTGGATTGCGCTTGGCAAGAACCCGGAGAGGTTACGGATTTGGATATTGGCTATGAATAGCTAAGGATTCGGACAAGGACCCGGAGCGGTCCCGGATTTGGATATCGACCCGGAGAGGTCACGGATATGGTTATAGGTTATTGGATATGGATGGATTGGAACTCGGTAGTCGGGTTCAGATGGATCTGGAATTGGGTAAGGACTTGGTTACTGGATAAGAATCAGACATCGACTCAGAACAGTCGCGGAAATGGATCAGGATATGGCCGTGACACTCGAATAAGATGGCTTGGTAATGGATTGGATTATGAATCGGAAAGTATGGATGTGGATAACATACATACTTGGGATATTGGACTTAAGGCTATTCAAAACACACCTTTCACAGCAAGGCATGTTTTGGGGGGCAAGTGTTAACCCGCCTTTTGGCAAGGCCGCAGACAGACGGATTTAACTTAAACAACTTCACAACTATCGAGACTAAAGTATGATGGGTTCGGTTTAAAATGATGAAGTTCACTTGAATATGTCATTGGGAAAAGGAGTGGAGAAATTACATGGCTCGGCCTAGGCAGTTTGGCAGATGTCGCTCGGAATTGGGATGGTTCAGCGTTGGAGGTTGTTCGGCATAGAGAGATCGTCGTTCGACATAGAGGGATCGTTCGGCATTCCAGGAGCGCTCGGCATTCAGTAGCGCTCGGCATCTAGGAGCGCTCGGCATTTAGAGGCGCTCGGCATTAGAGATCGTTCGGCATGATGGGCGCTCGGCATTAGAAACTGTTCGGCATCAGACATGGTTCGGCATGACGGATGTTCGGCATTAAGTATCGTTCGGCATTGGATGGAGCACTCGGCATAAATCTCGTTCGGCATTGGATGGATCGTTCGGCATTAGGGAGCGTCCGACATTGGATGGGTCGTTCGGCATACCTCACCACGTTCGGCATACCTCACCTCGCTCGGCGTTGCACCTCGCACCTCCATACCCCGGTACCTCGCACCTCGATACCTCTGCACCTCGATACCTCTGCACCTCGCACCTCCATACCTCGCACCTCCATACTTCGGTACCTCGCACCTCCGCACCTCCATACCCCGGTACCTCGCACCTCGATACCTCTGCACCTCGCACCTCCATACCTCGCACCTCGGTACCTCGCACCTCCGTACCTCGATACCTCGGTACCTCGCACCTACTAATGTTCGGCATGAGGAGATCGTTCGGCATTCACACCTTGTTCGGCGTTCAGCATTCGGCATCTATGGTTCGGCATATGGAGACCACTCCATTTGGGCTGAGGTACTCGGCTGCCAGGCCCACTAGGGAAGTCCAACCCATCTTTGTCTATAAATAGAGAGGCAGGGGCACAGTAAAAAGGGATCTTCTTTCTGCTCTCTTACTTTCTCTTTTCTAAGGCTAAGGCAACTCTGCCATTTTGTAATTGTAATTGATTATTACAGCAATAAAAAGCAAACTTCTGGAGTGGACGTAGGCTGGAGTTAGCCGAACCACTATAAAATCTGTTGTTCTTTACTGCTTTCATTTCAGTTTTAACTGTTCTTCACATTATTACTCTCTACATACATTCTATCTCTGAGCTGTGATTGGTATTTGGTGCTTTCATCTGGATTTGGGGGTTAGTGACCAATTTTGGCGCTAACAAATGTCGAATGCTTCAGGATTTTTCAGGCAGTTCTATCTTTCCAGCCTTATGATCTTGACTTACTCGATAGCCAGGAATTATCCTGATGTTTGGTGAAGTCACTTCTTCTTTCCCAAGCAGGAAATTGAATTCCGCATCGATCTTATTCTTGGAGCTTGACATGTTGTCCTTCCTCACGGAGAATGGTTTCTATAAATGGTTTGGCATGCCCTTTGGATTAACCAATGCTCCTGCCTTCTTCGTCGATTTCATGAATCTCGTTTCCCCGTGATGTTCTCGACTGGTTTGTCCTGGTTTTCATTGGTGATATTCTCGTTTCTAAGTCTTGGTTGACCCGGTTAAGGTCGCCGCGGTTAATATAAGTCTATCCATCTTTCCTCTTTTGTAATCTGATTACCTTATCTTCCTTTCGAGCTATCTTTGCTGTTAGAATTCTCTTTGGTCAGGGTCCCTCTTAATTTGAATCTCTATTCTTGTTCTAGAATCCATTCTTGAATCATCATGTGAGGAAGTGTATTTGTAATTGATATAAAAATGTCTTATATTGTGTTGTTTGAGTTGTTAAGTTTGAATTTTGGGTTTCGATCGATTCGTCTGGCCAACACTATCGATAGGAATTCCAAAACACTTGAACAGAGCAAACTGATACAATATTGTTTTGAAATTGGTAAATGAAATAATTTTTGTATGATTATATTTTAAATATAAAAGTAATTTTCTGAAATTTGGTAGTTAAATGAATTGGTTGTTAGAAATGATAATACTATATTATCATTTATTGTTTTGTAAACCATTAACTATTGTTGCAAGATATAAAGAAATAAAATTATAAAACATGGTTTACAAATTGATTTGAAATGAAATAAATTTAAATTTAGGATTTGAGAATTTTATTCCCGGTGCTTTTCTAAATTTGATTTTCAATGTTTTGAGAAAAAAAAATTATTTGAAAGTATTTTCGAATAGAAATTGTTTCCAAAGAATTTTAAAAGAAATAAGTCAGTACTCTCCACTTTGTCGCTGGAAAATAATTTTCGGTGATGACTGCAGCATCATCGACATTCATTTTCGAATCTCAAAGTGGAGAGACCAGTTAGTAGCCTTGCTACATTTTGTTTTGGAAAATAGATTTGATTTAAATTTCTTGAATATAATTTGATGTACAATACATACATATATATATATATATCTGTATGTATATTTATTTCAAAATGGTTTGAAGTGAAATCGGAAATTTAACTCTTCGGTTTTATATTAAGTAATGGTTTCCAATTATTGAAATGAAGCAAAATTTTGAATTATGGGAGTGCTTAAAATGAGAATTGGAATTTAAAACAACTTGAAACAGTTGAACTAGGATAAATTAATTTGTATAATACTTAATTGCATTCTAAAACATATATAGCTTACTTAAAATACTCAAAAGTTAAAATGAAGGTGAATTTGAAATTGAAGGTTATATAAGAGGAAATTTAAATAATAAAATGTTCAAACTAAAATTTTGCTTAATAGAAGTGTCTTAAATAAAAGAAAAATTTGTATAGTATTTAATTACCTTCGAAACATTAATGAAACTTATCTGTAAAGGTTTGAATATTAATATGAGCATGTAATTGAATAATATACAAATGTAAATAAAAATAAAAAATGAAATTTATATAATTTTGAATTAATTGTTGTATCCGGTAATATGTATTTCTAATCTATATTTCCTCTGTATTGTTTCTATTCTCCTACCTCTTTCCTTTTCGGGAACGAAAAGTTTTGAGTGGGGGTGAGTGTAACGACCCAGAAATTTTAACGGTTTTATTAACGTAATTAACTGGAATTTTGCTTGAAATTAAACGATTAAATTTGACAATGAAAATTTGATATTTGAAATGTGTCTATTTAAACGTAGCAAATGTCAGATTTTCGTTGGAAAATATGAAAGTTTATTTTATTAAGTAATTTTCAATTTCAAATTTGAGTCTGTTAAATTTGATGGTAATAAAATATTTTTCAAACCTAAATATTTTTAAATAATAAAAATGTAAACTATTTTCTGAGTAAGACGTCATAATTCGTTCCGTCAAATTTGGAACTCTCTAGCCCCGTTTATCTTATTTTCGGTGAAATTGCAGCATTTTCGGTAGTGAAAAATCAAGTTTTATAACTTGATCGTATCTCTGATATCCGTGTACCATTCTGTTCATCTCGTCATGCTAATCTCCATAGTATATTCATTGGTGCATTTTTGTAGTCCAGTACGTGGCAGAATCTACGAAACTGTTAACCGTACCGGTATCCGTTTGAGCCTTTTGGTGTTCTATGTCCTTTCGTTATCCAACGTGCAATACCAATAGTCATTTGCTTTCATTATTTTCAGAATTTTCATGCCTGGCCTTTGCAATTCCCTGGTTTTGGTTTATATTGGCACTGTTCCTTCATTCTCTTTTCCTTTCTAATTTTTGTTCATTCTTTTGAAAAAAATAATATAAAATATATATTATAAGTTCTACTTTCATATATTAGTTCCAGAGAGAAAGCATGCTCGCAATTTTCTTTGTCCATCGTCCACCGTAGAGCAACAGATCCGCCTCCTCCCCTTGTTTCCAACCGTTCTCCCTCCCCGATCTCCTCCCTCTACCGCTCCTCCCCTGACCTGAACCCACGCCAACGCCCCTTCTTCCATCCACGTCCACACACAACCATGCCACCTGAACCTCTCCCACGTCCACAACTCAGCCCTCCTTCGGCCTTCGACGCCTGCCACCCTCCCTTTGCCGCCGAGATCTGCTACTGCATAGGCCCAAAGCTCCTCCTCGACCCCGCCCACCACCCCATCCACCATCCACTTCTTCACGTCCTTGCCACAAAAAAAATGATAGCCACTCAGTTTTTCCACCACCGCTCGCTTCCTCCCCTCTGACCATGTCCAGCTTATCACCGACCAACCTCAGCCCTTTCCGCTTCGCAGCACCACATTGCCACGTTTCCTTTCTCCGAGAACCCACCCTTCATCGTTGCTAACCCCTCACCATCATCTCCTCGCCTCAGATCCCCTTCCACCGCCAACCGAAGCCAAGCCCGCCACGCACAAACCTCAACCTTCTTCATTTCGACCATCAGCCAAGTCCCCCTGTCGAGCTCCGCCCCTTACAGCTATATATATATATATGCGCAAGTGTATATATATAAATATATAGTTGTTTATAAGGTAAGTTCTATTAGTCTATATTTAAGAAATATAAGATCTGTTTTTTTAAGGCAAAACAAAGTTATTATTTTGCACGTTCAAGCTGGTTTTATAGTGGCCATACCACTTGCTGATATTATAGTGAATGGCTCACTTTACATACTAAGCAGGTGTAAGGCAGAAGTGCCCTAGCAACTAAAAAGAATAAAAATAAAACAATAAAAACAGGAGCTTGGTAATAATACCAAAACTACTAAGGTAACAAGCTAGTCTTCTTCAGAAGAAGAAGAACCACTACCAGAATCCGAAGATTTCGGCCCATTGACATGGAGGTAATCCAAGAACAATGTGGCTAGAGAAGCATCAAAATCAAGTGACTCTGGCCCATAGAGAAATTTCCTATCCCAAGAAGGTAAATCTAGCAAAATAGAGTTCCTTGTGCCGTAGTCCCCAGAAGTGTAGAGTGTGATATCTCCGTCAACAATGTGGTAAATAAGTCGATGTACACCCATACCAATATATTTATAAAAAACCTGATAGGTCGGACTGTACCTCATATCAGAAGATAAATGATGCCAAAATTGATTGGGGCGATCCCAGACAACTGTCCTGACAATGGATGGAACCTGGATCTCTAAAACAATAGTCGCTACATCAACAGCATCAACAGGGACATAAGTATCTAAAAGAAGATTAGGAATATTTGAAGCAGAAGGAACATCTAAAGGTGAAGAATCTGAATTTACAGCTTTCGGAACCCACATCCTAGAGGGGGGGCGAGGAAGGGGGACCTTCGCCGGGCTAGGATCCCCACTAGCTAAAGAGCATGTCTCCAGGCAGTGCCCAAAAGAGTGGCAGGTGGTGCAGATATCAGGTTTCCAATTATATTTAACATTTACAAATATGCTGTGCCCATCTATGCAAGCCTTGATCTGATGAGGAAGAAGACTGTCAGGTGCAATTTCAATTAGGGCTTTTGCAAATGTGAAGCAGTCTCTGTCCACCGTATTAGAATCAAAACATTTAAGGATACCAATACGCGATGCAAGCCAGTTGATACCAATCAAGGTCTGCAGTACAGCAGGAATATGCGAAAGGATGATCCATACTGGAATAGACAAACTTGCTCTCTGGCTCTCTCGACCGAAGGAGACCAGGTGGTGACAATGAAAGGCTTACCATCAATAATGATAGGATCTGATTCTAACACTTGCCTTCTTTCTTCCGCTATAGAGAATTTAAAGTAAAACATGCCTTCCAAGAAAAACACACGCAGCCCACCTCTTAATTTCCATCTACTTCGGCAATGATTGCGAACTACATTATAGTCCGCATCTGAGTCAAGAAAGAAACCCACTAAAAATTCTTTCCATCTAGATATCCCTTCTTGAATGACTTCTACCGGAGGGAAATCTTCGTTTGAATGAGAGAATGCTTTTGGAATGTAATCGCCTGCCGACCGGGGAAGGCGAGAGAAAAGCGATGACCACTGCTTTACAAGTTTACATATACAAGTTTACATAAATTTCTATATGATCTGTTGAGTTATATATAAATTATAATAAAGTAAGTTTACTTGATTTTATAATAGATTTGGATCTTAAGATAAAACAGGTGTGTGTGTGTGTGTGTGTATAATAACACTGAAAGTTATATAAGTATGTTGCGGGGTGCTATCTGTTATATACATATATCTAGAAAATATATATATGAAAAAAATTTGTGAGTCATGTATGTATAATATATATATAGCTTGTAAATATAAGCTTACCTATTTTTTTGTTATACGATGTTTGCTTTGATAAGTGTTAAATTGAATTTTGATTTTCACATTCTTATATGCATATATATACAAATACATTTTGATTTTCAAAGTATATGTGATTTAAACTAAGTAATGGTTTTTGTAATATAATATATATAGGTTTTATCTTATATATGGGTTGAATTAAATATTGATATATATATATATATATTTAAAAGTTGTATGTATATATATATTTATCTCATACAAATATGTAAATACTAAGTTTCATCGATCGCTAGTCCATCTTAACTTACCTTCTCAATATCGAACTTATCGCAACGATTCCTTGCTTGTCGCTGTCCCGCTAGTCGTAACTGTGTCCGTATCCATGTGCGTGTCCATGTCATCTTCTTGTTTCTCTAGCCTCGAAATGTGAGCAATCACTCACAATTAACATTCTTATATATAATAAATATAATTCACATGAAATGATGACTGAAATATGCTGTAAAATTTGAATTGTTAAGTTATTTAATTGTTAAATATGATATGCCATTATCTGTTATTGTTTACCTATGACATATGACACCACAACCTGTTGTACATACTTAAATTTGTTACTGATGATATATGCATGTTGTTGATATGTTATATTAATATTATATCTATTCTCACTCTGCAAGTTCCCTATTAGTTTAGAATTCCATATAGGTTGAAATGATACATACCCGAACGATATCATAGATTAGGGGAAAATCGTTATGGGTTGAAATGATAAACCCAAGCGATTTTCATTGATTTTGAAATTTTGGGATTGCGGGTTGAGATGATATACACCCGTAAATATTAATTATTGCGGATTGAAATGATAAATATCCGTATCACTTGACCATAGGATAGAAAATTATATATGGACACCGTTGGTCTATTTTGAAAAATAATTACCAAAGTTTGAAAGGAAATATATGGATTTTATTAAATATTGATTTTTAAATTATAATATAAAGAATTTATGTTAATATATGTGTAAAATTTAGATTTTAAAATTATATGTTTTGGAAATTTTAAATTTATAAGTTAGTTTTGAAAATATAATTTTTAAGATTTTTCTTATTTTAAAAATATATAAAATAAGATCTAATAGAAAATACATTTAATAATAAGATTTAATTTAATAATATTTAATTTAATTGGTTTATAATATGTTTAAGTACCTATTTAAATTTATATTAGTCCGAAGTGGGTTGAATTGGTGAATTTAAAAAAAAAATCCATTTTAGATCATTATTGGCCCAATGTAGTTTAAATGGATTTTAGATCCTATCTAAAATATTTTAAATAAAATCTTTATTTTTTAAAAGAGTTAGAATTTAATTTAAATTTTAATGAATATTGAAACGAGTATATCAAATACACCAACGAGTGTAAAGTTCGAGTGCAACATATAAGCAGTATAAATGGTTAATGTGGCGATATATATGTGCTATTATTTACACTGCAATAGAACCATTTATCCCTTCATATATGATTTTGTTGTCCACATGCTACTTTTGAAAATTGTATAAACTAACAATCAACGTATGTATATAGTTTACTTATGTTTACACACACACACACAATATGTTATAAAGTCAATTTGACTAATAAAAAATTTACCTATACTAAAGGGCAATCAATTGTGTTTTAAGTAGGCAATAAATAAAAAGAGAAAAAGGTGGAGGTATACTGAAATAAATTTTGTTTTTAAGAAAGTAATAAAGAGAATAAATGCACAAGACCTTTCTCCTTCCTTTACCTACTCTCTTGCCTTTTCAAATCAAATTTGAAAACTCTTTCACATCTTAATTTTAACCAGTTTGTTTCCTTTTTCTTTCTTTAATTATAAACAAATTGATATATATATATATATCTGTATGTGTATGTGTGTGTGCGCGCGTACGCATGCGTGTGCATATGTATATGTATGTATGTGTGTATATACATACATACATACATATATACCTATGCATATATACATTAAGATTGATTTTGACTATGTGACATGTTTTGAAAAATGAAAGTAAATTTAAGATTTTATGCATAGGTCCTTTTACAAACTAAAATGAAATCTTATATACACATGCACACACACACAAACACATACATACATATATATATATATACATATATATACATATGTATATGTATATATGTATGTATGTATGTATGTATGTATGTATGTGTGTATGTCTAAGTATACAAATAATTTCAAATTATTTTTTAGATTTAAAATGATATATATATATATATATATATTGTTTATAGTTTTATACATTTTAAAACTTGGATATAATAACTTGAAAACTAGTTTTAAATTAAGGATGTAATGACCTATATTTTACGTATCGGAGGATCATAAAATATTTTTATTTTATTTGTAAGAGGTCATATGATTCTATAATTTTAAGATATGACTCTTAGGGATAATTTACACACCTATGATTTTTGTCGAATTTTTGTGCGATCATTTTAACCCTGAAAATCTTGTTTGGGCTATAACTTTTGATAGGGGTTGAATTATGGCCTAAAACTACTTCATTGCTTCATGATGATGGTTTTCCATTTCGTAGGGTGGTCATAATAGAAAATAAACTTATAATTAGGGAGCTACACTTGTTTTATGTTTTGAAAACCGCTGGTTAGAATTAGTGTGTAATTAGTGATGACCATTGGTTGGCCCATTAGTTTAATTAGAGAATCACTATAAATAGGGACTGTAGGAGTCAAATGAAAACTTTTCCTCTCATTTTAAATTAAGTCTAAACCCTAATTAGCCTTAAATCCATCCTAGTTCATCCAAATTTCTCTCTAAATCCAATTAGATTGTTGATTAGTAGTCATATTATCAATCAGAAGATAGAGATCATTGATTTGCTTGATTTGAAGTGCATTCCATTGCTGTCCGGATTGGATCTACATTCATGTTGATCGAATTTGGTAATTGGTGAGTGGTTTATGCCTTCTCATTATACTATGCATGTTTATATGGTAGAATTATAGGATTTAACATGTCTTAAATTGATTTTGGCCATAGAAACCTTTTCTAATTTTAATGACATATTAATCCATGCATATGATATAGATTGATTAGAAATCAATTTGATTTATGTTCATATATTCATGTATATGTAGATCTATGTTGGAAATTGCCTTATTTATCTCATTTTGATGGATTTCAAGTTTGATTGGATGAAATTGCTTGTTATTCTATGTTTCGATGATACGATTTGATGTTGTTTGCTAGTATTGTGATTGCATAGAAAGTTAGGTCGGAGAATTGGGAAAATCGGAGGCAAAGTTAGTGGAAATTGCATGAAACATGGCAGATAGGCTTAGGAGGATGGCTAGGGCCCACATGATAACTCGCAATTTGGTAGGAGTTAAAATCATAACTCGGCACCAAGTTATGGTGCTAACTCATGTGCACTTCTCGACTTCATGCATGGGAAGGGTTTATCAATTGGAGGTTGCCTATAGCTTGATGTTGGAAATTTGGCTAAGTGTTGAATGTGATGATGAGTTATCTCTTGAACTAGAATACGAGGCTTTGGATGGGGCCAAGTTATGAAAGGTGGATGAGTCAAGGTCCAAGGCATTGGAAGGAGAGTACTAGAGGTATGGAAGAGAGATTAGCCAATTATTGCCTAAGCGTATAACTCGACATTGAGTTATACCTATAACTCGGTGCCGAGTTATCATGATGAATGAAATAGCAGTGGAACTTCTAGGGACTGTTGTTGAGGTTTTGTAGATCGTGTTGGAGATGTTGGCTCATTCATATCAGGTTGGATGATGATATAACAGCATGATGAAAAGCTATGGTCTTCAGATGTTAGCTTATGGTAGGAGTAGGTTTCGAAGATGGCAGCTCCAAAAGTAGGTGTAGCATCCCCTACTTGGAGGCCCAAAACTAACGGCTATGGATGTTGCAGTCATCCATAGTTATTAATCCTTGGCGACCAAATACGGTAATGTTAGATACATTGATATAACAGAAACACATGGATATGGAAAATTTTTAAAATCAACAAACAACTTTCTCATTCCATTTCAAAGAATTTTAAATTCATTACATAATCCCAATATGAGAACCACGTTAAGAGAAAATATAATTATTATAACATATGCCAAGAGTGACATATGAAGATGCCCCTTTGGATGATCAGAGTATATATAAGCAATCAAACAACTTTGCCTTTACAACAACAACACAGCGGAATCAAAATAGAAAAGAACTCAAATAGCTATCATGCCTCCAGCACATCTACGGAAGCTTATTCATCTAAAGAGGTACCTGAAAACCTCAACTCTCAAACTACTCAAAGTTAATTGAGCACCCGAGAGTTTAAGGGGAAAACATAAACTTCGAGTCAGACGTAAAGCCTAGTATGAATAATAATCTACCATCTCAAACCATTTTGATATCTAGTGAGACCATGCCACTTAGCGGAATGGGTTTTCCCCTCACTAGTATGCTGAAACTTTATAAAACCATATACTATGCTCCAGCATCCACAATGGTTAAAACATAGTAGTTCAAAATAATATGATGATATGCAAACAAGTAAATCAATTCTAGATTTCCCATCCCCCTTTCATTTTGACTAGCTGTCTCATTTATAGTTTCTAGGGTCACTATTAACCTATTAGTTTTCATGGGCTTACTAATAATCGGTTAAAGGTTGTGGACTCCCTGTCCGGTTTCATAGTTCTCATGGATCACTAAGAACCTATTGGCCCCTACCAATAACTTCATTGTTTCATGGGTTCTCCCTGAACCTATTGGTAACTCCAATAACTTCCCTCTTATTCTAGTTTTCATGGGATGACTAGGAACCTATTGACATCTGTTAATAACTTAATCCGGATATAGTTTTCATGGGTTCACTACAAACCTATTAGGCCCTTCCAATAATTATTTTTAATCACATCCTACATTCTGGTCTATCTGACCTTCTGGATGCAATTCTACTCATTCAGGAGTTAACTTAATTTATATTCACTAATGGGTCAACCTAGCTGGTTATTCCGCCCTTTCTCCCCAAAATACATTTATGGGTCCATTTCAATGTGATTATATATATATGTATATATATATGAAGAAGCAAACATAATAACATAATAATACCAACACCTGTGGCTTAATATCCTTGAAATCATTTTATATAATAATTGGTTAACCCCTTTAACCTAATAATCAAGGAAAACTTCTTCAAAAACTCCATACTTAAAATCATTTCAAAACTCTTTTATTATGCTATGTTTTTCTTTTGAAATGAGATTGGGTTATTTTCTTTCAAAACTAAGGCTTTCGAAATCTTAAAACTTTACTTTCGAAACCATTGGATAACCTCCTTCGAAAGCATTCCAATCTTCTTTTCAAAACACCAACATATTCCTTTTGAAACACTTTAAAACATCTCTTTCGAAACCATTGGGTTTTCCCTTAAAATATCTTTTGGGTCAAAGTGAATACATACGAAAGTACCCTTTTCGAAACCATTAACCTTTATATAAAATTGTTTGGGGAAAAGTCGATGGCTTCGGAACCATCCATTCGAAAGCTCAAATCATTTAAGTAAAAAATTGAAGGATAACATCGAAACCCCTTTTCGAAGCCATTGCCTTTGAAACCCTTAAACCCATTCAAAATCGTTTAGGAAGTGGCTTAGTACAATTTTAAAACGAAAGCTACCTTTCGAAAGCATCGATGACTTCAATACCATCGAAAGGCATAAGATTGGCAGCAAGGTTTCGACTAGGTCGAAACCACCCTTTTCGAAAGCATTGTTTTATAAATAAAGGAACTCATTTGAAAGCTACTTAGAAGACTCTTTCAGAAGCATATGTTTCAACTCCTTCGAAAGTTTTTATTAAAACAAGGCAGGCGCTTATCATTTGAAGTAAAACAAAGGTTTCGACTCCATTAGAAGCAAAGGTTTTGACACCATGCCTTCCGCCTTTCTCCAATCCACTACGTACCATACTAGTGATACCTGGTTGGTTTCAACTGAGTCGAAGCTGAAGCACAGAGTCGAAAGGACCTTCTGAAAGAGGTTGAACCAACCTTTTCTGGGTAAAGGCTAAATTAAAGCTATTTAAAGTAATAACTTTATAACTAACCTGCTTATTTGTAAACATTTAATTGGTTGCCTTAATTTTTTCAAATTCTTTCTCAAAATAACTGCCACGTATTTTGAGATCTAAATCAAGGATAATTTAACAAATAAGCCCTTTCATTAAGCAAAACCAATAATGCAATTAAATCCTTCTTCTAAAATATTTTAATTTCCATAGTAAATCACTTAGGAAAATTCCCCAAAAATTACAGAAATTCACTTTCAACATGTTATCTAACATATAAAAATTTCAGACCCAATTTCTTCATAAAATAACCGAAATTAAATTTAAATCCAATTTATTAATATTTTCCTTAGGAAATTCATATTAAAATTTCCATAGCTTGGAAAATTATAAAAATTAAAACCCATCTCCAAAATCATGTTTTCCATAACGTAAAATTTTCTCATGGCATATAAAAATCATTATAATTAGTTTTACCCTTAAAACCATGTAAAACTATATTCAAATAATCTTGTTTAAATCAAACATGTTATAAAATCCAAGCATTTCATTATCAAAATCATCATTATAATGGATTTATTCCTAAATCCGAAAATCAAATGATCATAAAACAAAATAGAGATGATTTAGATTATTATTCACCTTGATTAGGATAAGGACTTTGAGATTTGATTAAGATTAATCCCCTTACTTTAATTCCTTAGCTTTTGATTGATTTTCACCTTTTCTTACTCCTTAGTAATGGCTGGCTATGCACTCTCTGATTTACGTTTTTATGAAATGAAAAATGAACGTGAATGGGCAATGAAACGTGAATATAAGGGTAATAGAAATGTAGGTGGCAATTACCCTAATACCCTTGTTTTAATTAATTAATATATAAGCCATTTATAAGCCCATTTATATCATTAAGCTCGGCCTCTAATTTGTTTTCAAATCTTAATCCCCTTATCACTATAATATTTACATTATTCTATTTAATTTATCTAATTAAATCTTCTGAATAATGTTATTTAAAATTAAGGGTGTTACAATAGGGAGCCGTGTGGTCGGGGAATATAGAAGGGTTCCTCGTGAATAATGGAAACTGGATTGGGCAAGAAGGGCTCGGTATCCAAATGGAGCAAAGGTGAGCTTAGGTGTATATGCTAAGGAATCATTGATGACTCGGAGGGTTTTCAATCATACTCGAAGCAAGAGTATTGCAAGTGGGGAGGCCCATGGGTCAATTGAGGGACTTGTATACCTTGGACCTATTACTTTGGGTCTAGTGTCCAGCTTTTATTGGAACTGGGCCAGCCCGCACCGAAAGTTATGGGTGGATTTCAATTTTTTTACCCTGTTAGATCTTTATTGAGCCCATGTTTTTATCTTAAATTTAACTTTTGAAATTTAAAATCTTGTCTTAATTTTCAAAACTATTTTGAAAATTAGCCCAAGGCTTAATTCAAATTGGGTATTTTCTATTAGGGGCAACTTTTGGGCTCACTTCACCTTTCAGCTTAGGCTAGTAAACAGGTAGGACATGGTACTTGATTACCCAATTCAAATCTTAGATATTACCTTTCTAAACACCGTACTAAATGGGCAGGCTTAATTAGTTAGCCCTAACATGACTAATTTAGACCGTATAGGCTATTGGACTTTGATACCATTGTTGGAACTAGACCAACCCGCAGTGAAAGTTATGGGTGAATTTCCATTTTTTACCCTATTTGATCTTTTTTGAGCCTATAAAGTGCGATTCATTTAGAATGTTTCTGAATTTAGTTTAAATAAAATCATGTATTTTATTTAAGTTTATACACTGTTGGGTACGTTTCTACCATCATCGAGCCAACACGAGGAAGCAAGGGACGAGCCACTAGAACCACCGAATCAAAGCCCCACCGGTCCACTCACCTACCACCGAATCAAAGCCCCACCGGTCCACTCACCTACCACCGAACCAAAACTCCACTGGTTCACTCACCTACCACCGAACCAAAGCTCCACCGGTCCACTCACCTACCACCGAACCAAAGCTCCACCGGTCCACTCACCTACCATCGAACCAAAGCTCCACCGGTCCACTCACCTACCACCGGTCCACTCACCTACCACCGAACCAAAGCTCCACCGGTCCACTCACCTTCCACCGAACCAAGGTAAACCGGACCAACTCCACCAGGCCAGACTACACCAGCCCAAGCCCGCCAGCTGCTATATACATCCAAGACCCCTGCCCCCAACCTCACTCTATAAATAGAGGGGCAGGGGCACAACAATGGAAGACAAGTTTGAGAGCTCAAGCACGGAGAGAACTTTCAAACAACTTTCTTTTACTTGTATCAAAGCTTTGTACTTGTAATCTAAACAAGAAAAGAGAAATAACATATAAAGTGGACGTAGGCACATTCTGGCTGAACCACTATAAATCTGTGTGTCTTTTACAGTTCAGCCCCTACTTTTCATATATTTACATAAATCACCCAAATCACAAGAACAACATAAAATCTATTAAATCATACGACTTTGAGGTGTTTGTCCATTTTTTGTGCAAACATTTTTGGTGCTTTCAGTGAGAACTAGACACTCGAAGCTTCAGTTTCTTCCACATAACCTTTTTCCTAACAGCATCATTCATCGTTTGGAAAACATGCCTCCCAAGCAGAAAAAAGATGTTAACAAAGGAAAAAACATCGCATCCAGCAGTCTTCCAGATCCAGCGGTCACGGATCAAGTAAATCGTCCTCCTCTAGCAGCAGTACCAAATGAAGGACAGGCTAATCCGACCACTCCAACCGCAGAACAGCCCGCAGCAATTACTAGGGCAGATCTAGACAGGGTTGTGGTTGAAGTAACTAACTGCTTCACGTCCCAGCAGGAAGTCTTGGTGGACCATCTCATGTCACGCTTAAGGGATGCTGAAGAGTCCAACCGGAACACCGAATCATAGGGTGAGTCCCAGTTTGGAGGATCTCAGAGGCAACAAAGATCTTCCTTCTTCGAAGGAGCTAACGGCAGAAGCAGCCATGGTAGGAGCCGAGATCGAGCACAGCCCAAGGAAACGCTTGGAACCGAACCCCATGGGGGAGGTTTCGGGTGGAGGTCGACTGTAGCTGAGCCTGTCATACTGCCTAACCACGGAAACGCCAGTGAACGGGGCCGAGCTAGAGTCCAGCCCGAAGTTGGACCCGAGGAAGTGCTTAGATCAGAACCCATCAGGGGAAGATCAAGGCAAGGGCCGACTGTAGCTGACCCCAGCATGCTCCCAGAAGACCAAAGGCAGCCACAGGAAAATATGAGGAATGACAGACGATACCATCCCTACAGGTCATCTGGATGGAATCAATCCCACAGAATAGAACCAAACTCGTTTCTATCTACTCCAAATTCTGATGAAAGGATGGCACGCTTATTCAGAGAGTGCGTCTGTAACGACCTGTAAATTTCGACAATTAAATTTGTTAATTTAATAGGAGTTTGTAATTAAATTTAGAAGAAAAAAAAACTATTTATAGTAATTCGAAGTTAATTCAAATGATTTTAAGTAGTGAAAAGAATTTTACCTGTATATGAATTGAATATAAGGATTTAAGGAAAATATTAAACTGATATAATGTAATAAACATTGTTAACAGTAAATGGAATATGATAATAAGAACAATTGCAAGTTTTGTATTTATGGGAAAATTAGTATTGATAGGTAATAATTGTTGTAGAGAATAAATTTCAAATGTTAAAAATTGTAAAATGGTGACAACTATTGTCCGTTAACAATGCATGTAATTAATAGCGATTAAAATGAAATTAATCATTGTTTTTTTTGTAAGTTAAGAGAATAACTAGAAATTTTGAAGGTAAAATCAATATAAAGGTTAACTATATGCATAAGATGGAAAGTTGAACAGAATTCTAATAAATGATAATAATGGAAAACGTATACAATCAATGTAGGTAATTAGTAATTACAATGTTGTTGAAATTATTAAACGTTTCTTGTGACAATTAATAAATAACGAAAGGAGTAAGCGTATTTATTTAGAGTATTAATTACAATAGGATTGGGAATTTAAGCAACAATGTAATGCAAGGTAATCAATGCTAAATTTAAGTAAATAATAATGAATAGTGGTTTGAATAACGATTAATCCAAAATTTGTAAACATATATTATAAATTACCTACTTATTGTTAATGAAATTTGAATTGTTAATAAGTGATAAGGAAATAAATGTTATACTAATGGAAATGAAGTAACGTTCGTTTAAATGTTGAGTAATAGTAAGGTCGTATTTATTATTAGCATTACTTTAATAATAATGGTTAATTGTGAAATTTATGCAAGAAGTATGTAAAATAGTAACTAAGAAAGGAATACGTATAAATTGATTATGACCTAAATTTAAGTGTAAGTTAAAAAGTGAAATTGAATCTAATACATTAAATTTGGAAACTTATTTTAATAAATTAGATTCAATTTATAATGAAGGGGGTTATTTTAAGAAATTGAAATAAATACTATGATTTGGTAAATTTAGTTACTTTAAAATTTAGAAGGGAATTGGTTTAAAGAATTATGAATTAATGAGTAAATCAAGATGATGAACTTTATAAATTATTGAAGTTGAATCTTTAATAATGAGTTAATTTGTTAATTTATAATTGTTGGACTTATTGAAATAAATGAAATGAAAATTTAATTATTACATTAAATTAAAAATTTAGTTGAATAATGGGAAATATTTATGTAATAATTTTAAATCCAATGGCAAGCCCTCCTATTTGAAATATGAATGGAATAATTATGGGTAAAGTAAAATTTATGGAAATTTTGGAAATTTACCTATAATTTTGAATTTTATGAAATTTAAGAGTTATATTGATTTAATCTTTAATAAATTGACATTTAAAAATTGTTAAATCATTTTAAATGTTTGAAAATTTTTAAGTGATAAAATTTGCCAATTCCGAAACTGAAATATAAAAATTAGATTTATTTACTAATTCTTAATTTATTTAATTAATATAAAAATAGCCATTTTTGTCACTGACTCGGATTTCGACGAAACTAGTTTCATCGGATCCGTATCAGTGAATTATTGTAGGGTTTTAAGTTTCGTAACGATCGGACTTGTCGTTTGATCGTACGAACGCGAAACGCCTTGAAATCGATTTATTTGAAATCAATTTTTGAAATCAATTAGAGAATTTCTTTTTCAGCATAACTTCTTCATACAATGGAATTTGGACGTGAAACTTTTTCCATCACGCTCAGAATATTTTAAAACACCTATTTTGATATATGGGTTTACTCAATTTCGTTCCGGGGTCAGAACGGGCTTTTCGGGCCATAGTTTGTTCCGCACATTCATCTATCCAGTCTATCTACTCTATCTCTAACCTACCTATATAAACACAGTTATAAACCCTAGCCTCCCTAATCTTCATTTGTCTGTACGTACAATTCATCTTCTTCTTAGCTCCTCATTCCAATGGCAGACAAAACCTAATTCCAAAATCTAATTTCAAAAAAAAAGATTCGAGATTTACGCGCTTCGGGTCGCGCTTCGGGTTTCAAGGGGAAAAACCCTGGAGCTACTTCGTGTCACAAAGAAAATGACTCAGGTCTCCGGGTCATTTTGGAAAAAACTCAGAGCAAGCATCGGGTATTTGAGGCGGCGGACCGGGTTGAACTCGAAGTCGACTCAGGACTAGAATTTTCCAATCTTCAAATTTTCATAACTTTTGCATACGGACTCGGATTTGAAAGCGGTTTCTTTTGTTAGGATCGTATTGAAATTCCAGATATTTTGACGCTGGTTTGGACGAATTCTGAGACTATAAAATTTTTGGGTTTAAATTGAATTTAAATTCAATTTAAATTCAAAAGGTGAGTGTTTTAACCCACTCACAACTTCTAAGATTTCTTATGTTTGTTAAATTAAATTTTGATGTGATTTAAAATTTATCTATGATTGTTTGGGCATATATTTAATCATCATCTCAGTTAGATAACATTTAGTTAAATTTAATTGTTATTTAATTTTATTATTGCATAAAATTTGTGAGTTAAATTTATTTATTATTGCATATAAACTGCTAGTTGAACAGTTATTAATTTTTATTGAATATAAACTATTTGTTGATGCCTGTTATATTTTATATGCTTTATATTGATGTTTTGTTTTAAATTGGATGATGATTGTAATAAATGGTTGTTTATTGATATTTGGATGAATGGATGCTATATTTTATATTGTATAAACTGCAAGTTATTATGCATTTTTATTTTATTCGGGATTGCGGTTTGAAATGATATATAACCGTAATTTTATTTTAAATTGCGGATTGAAATGATAAATATCCGTATCACTTGACCATAGGATAGAAAATTATATACAAGCACCGTGGTCTATATATAAAATATTTTAAGGGATTTTCTATGGTTTGGGAAGAAATATACGGTTTAATAAATATTAAATTTTGATATTATATAAATATTATTTTATATATGGTTAAATTCTAAAATTTAAGCTATGTATAACTTGATGATGTTTTAAATTTGATTTACGAATATTTCAAGTAGCTTTATTTAAGTGATATTGAATTTATTAAATAAATATTTCTAAACTAAATAATAGTAAATTGAATTAAGGTATATATAAGATTATCATATTTGGTTGGGAATTTTGGAATATTTAAAGACTTGAAATATATCAAAATTTAAATGTTTTATTGAAATTAAGGTATTATTGTTTTTCAAAGTATTGGTTTCGAAATTGTTATAACTTTGAAAGTAATATGGTTTGAAAAATGAATTTTATTGAAATAGAATTTATTTAAGAATTATCTTTAAATATATTGATTTGAAACCGATTGAAATTTTGAGATTAAGAATATGACTGCATTTTTGTGATTTGGGTTTAAGATGTTTTTAAAGAATATTTCAAGTTTTATAATTAAAAGTAAGAATAGTGATTGAAATTTTGGATTTTATTTAAATGATATATTATTGAATTTGGTTTTAAAGTATATACTATTTTGAAGTAAATGATATGTTTTGAAATAGCAATAATATTTCGGTTTTAAAGTATATACTATTTTGAAGTAAAGGATATGGTTTGAAATGGCAATAATATTTTGGTTTTTGATGTATATACTATTTTGAAATAAAGAATATGTTTTGAAAGGGCAATGATTGTGTTTTTAAAGGTATATATATTTTTAAAATGATCATGGTGTTATAATAACGATTGGTTGTTAAAGAGACCGAGATCGGATATGGACATACTCTCTGTCGATACCGAAAACCACTTTAACAACTGTGTACGCGGTGGAGTTTCCAGAATGAAGTAGGATGGTGGCGACGATCTAAGGTATATACGTGGACCCAACTCCCGCGAGTTGGCATAAGGTGGCTAAAACAGGAGCGATTGACGGACCAATGAGGTAGCACCTCTGATCGGACACACTTCTTCGATACCATTCTATTACTTTGTTATTTTGGTGGACACCCTTCGATTTGGGAGTGTTGTTCGAGGTGGGCGGTAGTGGCTGCTATGCGTCACCACCAGTCCGGATGCGTAATTGGTATATCTACCCTGGCATTGCCTAGTTGTGTCGTGTAACCTACCATATCGAGCTTTACTACGATTATGATTTTTAAGATCCGACCGCGTTAAGGTTCTCCATCCCCTTAACGCTATTTTCTATATGATTATACTTTACTGATTAGACACTACTGTATATAGCGAATATTACTACATAGTAGATAGTTTAACGGATCCTTAAGAGATGTGAATCCCGAACATTTCTTAAGTTACTGCACTCACGTTAGACACTGGATAGGAGATGTCAAACCCCGTAAACATCTCTAACGCCGTTTACACCCATATTTATTTCATTGATTTAACTTACATAAGATCTTTTAGTTCTGACTCGAGTGTTTTGTTCTTTTTCAATTCGCTCGGGTCAGCCTGAGCATTTCAGGATTTGAAGGCCCTATTTTTGAAGGACGAAGACGAAGATTTTATTATTACTATTTGTTATATATTCTACTACACCATTGTATTCCGCTGCATAATTATCATTCTCTGGTATGTGTAACTCTGATATGTATTGTATAAGTATAATCAAATGTTTTGTAAAACAGCTTCATGAACTGTTATTTGATTATTATATTTTATCGTTCCGCTGCAAGATTCTATTTTGTTTCTTTTATTTCTCCACTTTTTCTTATTTACCCCATAACAATCCGCCTTTCTGTATGGTTTAAGTCGACATGTGTGTCTGCTTAAGCGTACAAAAAGGTGGGATGTTACAGTTGGTATCAGAGCTTTGGTTTAGCGATAAAACCTTAGCTTTGTGGGGTCTGACTCTTTACTAATAGGGTAGTAATACCCTATGGGAGTCGCTGAGTGTATATATATGAGAGAGCGTATGTGTTAGTGTTATAAAAGGTTTTAATATTGTGGTAATCTGTTCCGTTTTGTATTTATAAATTTCGGTCGATGCATGGGACGCTGTGTCATCAATAGGGGTTTCTAAACACTTAATAGGACAGACCGACATAATATTTGTTTTTAATATAGGTGAATGAAATAATTTTGCCTATTATATTTTCTATATATAAAATAAAATGTTTCAAATGATATCTATATTTGGCTGCAATAGATTGGTTGTTAGGTAATAAAGTGTAAATAATAATAGAAATAAGATTGCAAAATAAAATAAATGAAATTTGGAAATTTAGAGCTTAAGTTCCGGGGTTTTTGAAGATTTCTTTCAATAGATTTTGGAATATAATAATAATATTGTTAGAAGTATTTTCTGATATAAATATTTCAATAGAATTTGAAAGAAATATTTTAAAAGAAATTCCGCAAAGAAATAAGTTGTACTCCCCTTTTTGTCGCTGGAAAATAATTTCGGTGATGGCGGCCACATCATCGACATTCATTTTCGAGTTTCAAAGTGGGAAGGCCACTGTAGTAGTTTTACTACAAGATTATTTTATTTTAAATTGTTTTAAATATAATTGGATATATAAATTATAAGTATATATATTATCTATTATTTTAAAATGATTTTTGAATAAAACCCTGTATTTAATTCTTAAGTTTCCATTAATAAATAGTCCTAATTACTGAAGTGAATTGGAACGTAGGTAATTAATAAATTGAAACCTCTAGAAGAAATAAGAGATTTAATGCTAGGATATAAATGGTATTAAATGAAAGTTGAAATTGTAACCTATGAAATAAAGGAAATAATTATTGAACATTAAAATAATTAAAAGAAATGAGAAAACTTGTACAACTTTCAATTTCAGTTTTTAAAAGCATAAATATAACTTACCAAAAATTTATAAAAGTTGAAAATGTTTAATAAGAAAATGGATAGTAAATTGTACAAGTAAACTTATGTAATGAAATATTCAGTAAATTTCTTTTATTAATAAGAATTAAAGTATAACTGTTATGCCAAGTAACTAAAATTGAACATGTTATTAATAAATGAATAAATAAAATTAAGTAAATGAATAAATATGCAAAGTAAATTAATTTAAAAATGAATAAATGAAATTAATAAGTATTGATGTTCTAGTTGTTATGGACTTAAATGTTATATATAAATAATAATAAACTTAAGTAATAGGTTGAAGTTACCTTAGAATAAAAGATGAATACTGGAAAATGACTGTAAAACTTAAGTAATAAATTTACCTACCAAGGAATTTGGTTGAATGGATAAAAATAAATGATGAATAAAGAGGAAATGAAACAACAATATATGGAATGAAATTAATAATAATGAACTTGATCTATTGTTGAATTTTTTGTTTGCTTGGCTTATGGTTGTTTGGGCAAGGATACTTTAATATTGTTTGGATGTATGAATAATCTATTTAGTTTCACCTAAGACTGCTGAGTGAAGGGTACACTTAGTAGTTTATTCTTCATTCTGTACAATTTAAAGTTATGAACTTGAACAACTATTTCTTTTGTTTGATATGAATGAATGATTGATTTTATGGTTGTATGCCTTGTTGCAAGTGTTTAAATTATAATAGAATATTATACAAGTAGAATTTTGAAATAATGAAAGTATTCAATGAAATTGCTGTTAAATGATAATTTAATGTTATAAACTTAAGTTATAATTGAAATTTTACCAAGTAAATATAATTAAAGGTAAGTGTGACAAATGAATGATTATAAACTTAAGTAATTAAAGTGTGGATAAATAAGATCACGAAATAATAAATGAATGAATAATAGTAAGTAGTAAGTGCAAATACATGAGTGTAATATAATAAAGGGAAATTGTAAACTTAAGAAAAAGGTTGAAGTTATTTCTAAATAAAATAGAAAAAAATAATTATAAAATGAAAATAAATGAAGTATCACTGAATAAATGAAAGAAAGGAAATCAAACAACTAAAGTATGAAATAAATTTATAATAAGTTAATTTGGTTTGTTGGTTTGAATTGTTATTGCTTGTTTTATGGTTGGTTGGGTAAGGAAATTTGAAGTTGTTGGATGAATAAATAATCTATTTTTGTTCCATCTAAGACTGTTGAGTAAATGATGCACTTGATAGTTATTTTCATTCCGTACAATTTCAAGTTTTGAACCCGAACAACTATTTGTTTTTTTATTGAATGGTTGTTTTGTATTTGTTGTGTATGCTGTTGTTGAAATGGATGGTTGTTGTATTGATTGTTGTTAGTGATTGAACAACTTAAATATTTCATTCTATAAAATTTCTAACGCTTATCGGATTTATATAAGCGAAATGCAGGTTATGGAAGCAAATTGCTACTGCTTTTGGTTCCATAAATAAGCGTTAATTGCCCGACAAATAGGTACGTTTTCGGATTACGGTTTATAGCGCTATTATATTGTTTTTCCATGTTGGGATATTAAATTTTGGATATTATATGTGGTATATTGATACATTTATATTATATTTTCTTCCGAGCCTCTCCGTACAAAGGAGACTCTGCCGAAATTTTCCGTAAAATTTTGGACTTAGAAATTATTTTGAAATGTTTTCCAAACTTTATAAATTAAAAAAAATAAAGATTTAATAGTTATAAAGTGGTATATTTTATCTAAATTAATTAATTTTATAAATTTAATTGGTTATAAAGTTTTAAATAAAATATATATAGATTTCTTAATTCTTCTTTTCCCTTCTTTTCTTTTTCAGGGACGAAAAGTTTTGAGTGGGGGAGAGTGTAACGACCCGTAAGTTTCGACAATTAAATTTGTTAATTTAATAGGAGTTTGTAATTAAATTTAGAAGAATAAAAAACTACTTATAGTAATTCGAAGTTAAGTCAAATGATTTTAAGTAGTGAAAAGAATTTTACCTGTATATGAATTTAATATAAGGATTTAAGGAAAATATTAAACTAATATAATGTAATAAACATTGTTAACAGTAAATGGAATAGGATAATAAGAACAATTGCAAGTTTTGTATTTATGGGCAAATTAATATTGATAGGTAATAATTGTTGTAGAGAATAAATTTCAAATGTTAAAAATTGTAAAATGGTGACAACTATTGTCCGTTAACAATGCATGTAATTAATAGCGATTAAAATGAAATTAATCATTGTTTTTTTTTGTAAGTTAAGAGAATAACTGGAAATTTTGAAGGTAAAATCAATATAAAGGTTAACTATATGCATAAGATGGAAAGTTGAACCGAATTCTAATAAATGATAATAATGGAAAACGTATACAATCAATGTAGGTAATTAGTAATTACAATGTTGTTGAAATTATTAAACGTTTCTTGTGACAATTAAGAAATAACGAAAGGAGTAAGCGTATTTATTTAGAGTATTAATTACAATCGGATTGGGAATTTAAGCAACAATGTAATGCAAGGTAATTAATGCTAAATTTAAGTAAATAATAATGAATAGTGGTTTGAATAACGATTAATTCAAAATTTGTAAACATATATTATAAATTACCTACTTATTGTTAATGAAATTTGAATTGGTAACAAGTGATAAGGAAATAAATGTTACACTAATGGAAATGAAGTAACGTTCGTTTAAATGTTGAGTAATAGTAAGGTCGTATTTATTATTAGCATTACTTTAATAATAATGGTTAATTGTGAAATTTATGCAAGAAGTATGTAAAATAGTAACTAAGAAAGGAATACGTATAAATTGATTATGACCTAAATTTAAGTGTAAGTTAAAAAGTGAAATTGAATCTAATACATTAAATTTGGAAACTTATTTTAATAAATTAGATTCAATTTATAATGAAGGGGGTTATTTTAAGAAATTGAAATAAATACTATGATTTGGTAAATTTAGTTACTTTAAAATTTAGAAGGGAATTGGTTTAAAGAATTATGAATTAATGAGTAAATCAAGATGATGAACTTTATAAATTATTGAAGTTGAATCTTTAATAATGAGTTAATTTGTTAATTTATAATTGTTGGACTTATTGAAATTAATGAAATGAAAATTTAATTATTACATTAAATTAAAAATTTAGTTGAATAATGGGAAATATTTATGTAATAATTTTAAATCCAATGGCAAGCCCTCCTATTTGAAATATGAATGGAATAATTATGGGTAAAGTAAAATTTATGGAAATTTTGGAAATTTACCTATAATTTTGAATTTTATGAAATTTAAGAGTTATATTGATTTAATCTTTAATAAATTGACATTTAAAAATTGTTAAATCATTTTAAATGTTTGAAAATTTTTAAGTGATAAAATTTGCCAATTCCGAAACTGAAATATAAAAATTAGATTTATTTACTAATTCTTAATTTATTTAATTAATATAAAAATAGCCATTCTTGTCACTGACTCGGATTTCGACGAAACTAGTTTCATCGGATCCGTATCAGTGAATTATTGTAGGGTTTTAAGTTTCGTAACGATCGGACTTGTCGTTTGATCGTACGAACGCGAAACGCCTTGAAATCGATTTATTTGAAATCAATTTTTGAAATCAATTTGAGAATTTCTTTTTCAGCATAACTTCTTCATACAATGGAATTTGGACGTGAAACTTTTTCCATCACGCTCAGAATATTTTAAAACACCTATTTTGATATATGGGTTTACTCAATTTCGTTCCGGGGTCAGAACGGGCTTTTCGGGCCATAGTTTGTTCCGCACGTTCATCTATCCAGTCTATCTACTCTATCTCTAACCTACCTATATAAACACAGTTATAAACCCTAGCCTCCCTAATCTTCATTTGTCTGTACGTACAATTCATCTTCTTTTTAGCTCCTCATTCCAATGGCAGACAAAACCTAATTCCCAAATTCCAAAATCTAATTTCAAAAAAAAAAATTCGAGATTTACGCGCTTCGGGTCGCGCTTGGGGTTTCAAGGGGAAAAACCCTGGAGCTACTTCGTGTCATGAAGAAAATGACTCAGGTCTCCCGGTCGTTTTGGCAAAAACTCAGAGCAAGCATCGGGTATTTGAGGCGGTGGACCGGGTTGAACTCGAAGTCGACTCAGGACCAGAATTTTCCAATCTTCAAATTTTCATAACTTTTGCATACGGACTCGGATTTGAACGCAGTTTCTTTTGTTAGGATCGTATTGAAATTCCAGATATTTTGATGCTGGTTTGGACGAATTCTGAGACTATAAAATTTTTGGGTTTAAATTGAATTTAAATTCAATTTAAATTCAAAAGGTGAGTGTTTTAACCCACTCACAACTTCTAAGATTTCTTATATTTGTTAAATTAAATTTTGATGTGATTTAAAATTTATCTATGATTGTTTGGGCATATATTTAATCATCATCTCAGTTAGATAACATTTAGTTAAATTTAATTGTTATTTAATTTTATTATTGCATAAAATTTGTGAGTTAAATTTATTTATTATTGCATATAAACTGCCAGTTGAACAGTTATTAATTTTTATTAAATATAAACTATTTGTTGATGCCTGTTATATTTTATATGCTTTATATTGATGTTTTGTTTTAAATTGGATGATGATTGTAATAAATGGTTGTTTATTGATATTTGGATGAATGGATGCTATATTTTATATTGTATAAACTGCAAGTTATTATGCATTTTTATTTTATTCGGGATTGCGGTTTGAAATGATATATAACCGTAATTTTATTTTAAATTGCGGATTGAAATGATAAATATCCGTATCACTTGACCATAGGATAGAAAATTATGTACAGGCACCGTGGTCTAAATATAAAATATTTTAAGGGATTTTCTATGGTTTGGGAAGAAATATACGGTTTAATAAATATTAAATTTTGATATTATATAAATATTATTTTATATATGGTTAAATTCTAAAATTTAAGCTATGTATAACTTGATGATGTTTTAAATTTGATTTACGAATATTTCAAGTTTGAGCTTTATTTAAGTGATATTGAATTTATTAAATAAATATTTCTAAACTAAATAATAGTAAATTGAATTAAGGTATATATAAGATTATCATATTTGGTTGGGAATTTTGGAATATTTAAAGACTTGAAATATATCAAAATTTAAATGTTTTATTGAAATTAAGGTATTATTGTTTTTCAAAGTATTGGTTTCGAAATTGTTATAACTTTGAAAGTAATATGGTTTGAAAAATGAATTTTATTGAAATAGAATTTACTTAAGAATTATCTTTAAATATATTGATTTGAAACCGATTGAAATTTTGAGATTAAGAATATGACTGCATTTTTGTGATTTGGGTTTAAGATGTTTTTAAAGAATATTTCAAGTTTTATAATTAAAAGTAAGAATAGTGATTGAAATTTTGGATTTTATTTAAATGATATATTATTGAATTTGGTTTTAAAGTATATACTATTTTGAAGTAAATGATATGTTTTGAAATAGCAATAATATTTCGGTTTTAAAGTATATACTATTTTGAAGTAAAGGATATGGTTTGAAATGGCAATAATATTTTGGTTTTTGATGTATATACTATTTTGAAATAAAGAATATGTTTTGAAAGGGCAATGATTGTGTTTTTAAAGGTATATATATTTTTAAAATGATCACGGTGTTATAATAACGATTGGTTGTTAAAGAGACCGAGATCGGATATGGACATACTCTCTATCGATACCGAAAACCACTTTAACAACTGTGTACGCGGTGGAGTTTCTAGAATGAAGTAGGATGGTGGCGACGATCCTAAGGTATATACGTGGACCCAACTCCCGCGAGTTGGCATAAGGTGGCTAAAACAGGAGCGATTGACGGACCAATGAGGTAGCACCTCTGATCGGACACACTTCTTCGATACCATTCTATTACTTTGTTATTTTGGTGGACACCCTTCGATTTGGGAGTGTTGTTCGAGGTGGGCGGTAGTGGCTGCTATGCGTCACCACCAGTCCGGATGCGTAATTGGTATATCTACCCTGGCATTGCCTAGTTGTGCCGTGTCACCTACCATATCGAGCTTTACTACGATTATGATTTTTAAGATCCGACCGCGTTAAGGTTCTCCATCCCCTTAATGCTATTTTCTATATGATTATACTTTACTGATTAGACACAACTGTATATAGCGAATATTACTACATATTAGATAGTTTAACGGATCCTTAAGAGATGTGAATCCCGAACATTTCTTAAGTTACTGCACTCACGTTAGACACTGGATAGGAGATGTCAAACCCCGTAAACATCTCTGACGCCGTTTACACCCATATTTATTTCATTGATTTAACTTACATAAGATCTTTTAGTTCTGACTCGAGTGTTTTGTTTTTTTTCAATTCGCTCGGGTCAGCCTGAGCATTTCAGGATTTGAAGGCCCTATTTTTGAAGGATGAAGACGAAGATTTTATTATTACTATTTGTTATATATTCTACTACACCATTGTATTCCGCTGCATAATTATCATTCTCTGGTATGTGTAACTCTGATATGTATTGTATAAGTATAATCAAATGTTTTGTAAAACAGCTTCATGAACTGTTATTTGATTATTATATTTTATCGTTCCGCTGCAAGATTCTATTTTGTTTCTTTTATTTCTCCACTTTTTCTTATTTACCCCATAACAATCCGCCTTTCTGTATGGTTTAAGTCGACATGTGTGTCTGCTTAAGCGTACAAAAAGGTGGGATGTTACAGCGTCCAACGGGAGCAAAGAGATCGAGGGATAGGCGCTAGGGTAACCAGCCCTTTCGCCCGCAATATCGAAATTGCTATCACCCCCCGAGAATGGAAGATGCCAACAATGGAGCCTTACAAAGGAACCTCCGACCCCGTTGTACACTTACAGAGATACACACAACATATGCTCATGAGTGGAGCAACAGAGGGAGTACTGTGCAAATGCTTTCCACTATTCTTAGCAGATCTCGCTACCTCCTGGTTCTGTCATTTACCCCAGGGATCCATCAGCTCGTGGGAAATGTTGAAAGAAAAGTTTATCAGTCAGTTCCGCATTCATGTGGAACAACGTAAGGACGCTTATTCCTTATCCATCATAAAACAGAAACCCGGAGAGAAACTGCAGCAATACCTAACCCGATTCAATGCCACAGCGGTCGCAGTCCAAGACGCCGATGTGAAGCTTATCCTAATGGCCCTATGTAGTGGTGTGCATCCGGACACTAAATTTGCTAGAAGGTTGACAAAAGAAAAACCATCTACTTTACCCGATTTCTTCCATGAAGCCGGGAAATATATGAGGCTTGAGAATGCTGCCGTTGAGGGGCAGTCAGGACAACAAAATTAGGCAACTCACAACAACGCGCCTGCTGTGGCAAGGGACGTTCGAAGAAATAATTCCAGAGACAATGCTAGGGGCAAGAAGGGAGAAAAGCGCCTATATCGGCCAGGACCGAGATTCGACACTTACACTCCTTTGAACGAAACCGTCGAAAACATCTTCCTTGCCACCCAAGGCGAAGTTAGATACAAACGCCCACCATACAAGAAGGAATCAGATAACGCGCAGAAGTCTGGAAAGTTCTACCGCTTCCACGAATCTCATGGGCATGATACTAATGAGTGCCATCATCTCCGGGACTTGATTGAAGAACACATCCGAAGGAAGAAACTGGAACGCTAAGTAAAAGGTCAGGACAGGACACCAGCTCCTGCCAATGAAAACCCAAGGCTACCTTCACCGGAGATCGGCAGAGGAAACCGCAACACTAGCGGCTCTAGTCAAAAGAAGATAGTGGTCCATACCATCTCAGGAGGACCGCGCATCGCAGACAAAAGCTGGAAAGAGATGGAAAGATATGGAAAGTTGCTTAGAGACAATAAAGACTGTGTTAATTCGGTTATATAAGAGCGCCGCCCAAAATGGAAAGAAAGTGATGACATCACCTTCGGTAAGCGTGACCTAGAAGGAAGGCAATACCCTCACATGGATCCCATGGTTATCTCTGCCCGGCTCGGTCCTGCCGAAGTTTACCGAATTCTAGTAGACACTGGAAGCTCAGTGAATATCCTGTTCAAACATGCATTCGACAAAATGAAGCTATCAATGAAGGATGTATCTCCCTGCGATAAACCACTACATGGTTTCACTGGAGATGCAAAGATGCCCCTCGGGCAACTGGACCTCTTTGTTGAAATTGGAAGCCATCCTCGCTCCGTTGTACGGAAACAGACGTTTGTGCTAATAGAAAACCACTCGGCCTACAACGCCTTCTTAGGAAGGCCAGCCTTGTCTGACTTCCAAATTGTCCTAGCCCCATGGTGCCTAAAGATGAAATTTCCAACGGACAATGGAGTAGAGGAAGCAGAAGGAGACCAGGACGTTGCTCGAGACTGCTATGTGACTGAACTTCGCAACAACCACAGGAAGGATAAAGGGAAGGGTGTAGAGGTTGCCCTCTGCACGAAAAGTCTAGAAGCATAGCAACTAAAGAAAGCCCCTCCTCTTCGATATACTAGCGACCCTTTCAATGAATTAGACCCTAGGGACAAAGAGGAGGAGGCCACCGCCGAGCCTGCAGAGGCTATGGAGTTTGTATCTGTAGACAAGCACGACTCGAGTACGCTATTGAAAATTGGGTCCCAACTAAAAGCAGAGTTGAAGGAGAAACTCATCGACTTTCTCCGCCACAACTTGGATGTATTCGCATGGTCACACGCTGACATGACCGGAATCTCCCCCGACGTAGCATGCCATGTACTAAACATTGATCCTACCAAGGCGCCCGTAAAATAAAGAAAGAGAAGTATGGGGGCAGAACGATCAGCAGCCCTCGATGAAGAAGTGAAGAATCTACTTGCCAATGACTTCATACGAGAAGCCATCTACCCAGAATGGATCGCCAACCCAGTACTAGTAAAGAAGGCTAATGGGAAGTGGCAAACATGCATCGACTTCTCCAACTTAAACGACGCCTGCCCAAAGGATTGCTTCCCACTCCCCCGAATCGACCAACTTGTAGACAGCACAGCCGGGCACGAACTCTTATCTTTTATGGACGCATACTCAGGATATAACCAAATTCCTATGCATGCTCCCGATCAAGACCGCACTAGTTTCATCACTGACCGGGGTTTATACTGCTATAAGGTAATGCCTTTCGGACTTAAAAACGCAGGAGCCACCTACCAGTGCCTCGTCAACAAGATGTTTGCAGGGCTAATAGGACAAACTATGGAAGTGTATGTGGATGACATGCTAGTAAAGTCAAGGAAAGCCGACGGTCACGTAAGCCATCTGGGCGAGATGTTTCAAGTACTTCGCCAATATGGAATGAAACTCAATCCTCTAAAATGCTCCTTCGGAGTATCATCAGGAAAATTCTTGGGATTCATCGTCCATGCCAGAGGGATTGAAGCAAACCCTGAACAAGTCCGAGCGCTAAGGGATATCAAGATACCTTCCACTCGATAGGAAACGCAAAGCCTGAATGGAAAAGTGGCCGCCCTAAGCCGATTCATCTCCAAAGGAACGGACAAGTGCGTCCCCTTTTTTGAAGCACTAAAGAAAGACAAAGGAAAGTTCGAATGGACTGACGAATGCTTAACCGCTTTCCTTAACTTAATCGAACACCTCCAGAAACCACCGGTACTCTCGACTCCAAGCGAAGGCGAAGAGTTATACCTATACCTTGCTGTGTCATCTCACGCCCTAAGCGCTGCCTTGGTAAGGGAAGACAACCGCACGCAGCGGCCAGTTTACTTCGTAAGTAAGAGGTTTACGGGGGCAGAAGTCAGATATCCTAAACTTGAGAAGCTAGCATACAGTTTACTAATCACGTCACGGAAACTGCGTCACTACTTCCAGTCCCATTCCATCAAAGTTCTGACCGGTCAACCACTGAGGCAGGTACTCCATCATCCCGACACTTCTGGGCGACTACTTAAATGGTGCATTGAACTAAGTCAGTATGATATCACCTATCACCCTCGCACCGCCATCAAGGGACAAGCCATGGCTGATTTCATTACAGAATTCACTACCAACGAAGATAAGGAGCAATTGGAAATAGCAGAAGACGTCGAGTGGAATCTCTTTGTGGATGGTGCATCAAACGAACAAGGCTCGGGGGCAGGTGTGGTAATAATCACTCCCAGGGGAAATAAGCTGCACTATGCTATAAGGTTGGAGTTCGCTGCCACCAACAACGATGCAGAATATGAAGCAGTGATAGCTGGATTAGAACTTGCCATAGAAATCAGAGCCAATTCTTTGTGTCTTCATAGCGATTTTCAACTTATTGTTAATCAAATACTAGGAGAATTCCAAGCTCGAGAAGAACGACTCATAGCATATTTAAAGAAGGCCAAGTTACTTCTCAGCCGATTGGACCACTACTTAGTCAAACACATCCCTCGAGAACAGAACCAAGAGGCCGACGAATTGGCAAAGCAAGCAAGTGTGAGAGACAGCGCCATCTTCAGAGCAGTAACCATCTCAAAGCAACTGACCCCAAGTTTTGAGCAAGTGAATCTGATAGCTGCAACCGAAGAAGCAACTTGGATGACTCCCATCCGAGACTACCTACAAAGCGGCACACTACCCAACGTGCGTAACGAAGTCAAGAAAATCTTGAGGAAAGCTTCTCGCTACACAATGCAAGAAGACATCCTCTATCGGCGCGGATTCTCTAACCCGTTATTAAGGTGTGTCGCTGGGAAGGAAGCCAAGGAAATCTTATCCAACATTCATCAGGGGAGCTGCGGAGATCACACCGGAGGGCAAACATTAGCAATAAAGATACTCCGATATGGATATTTCTGGCCCACCTTAAGCAAGGACGCCTTAGATTTCGTCAAAAAGTGTGACAGATGCCAGAAGTTTGCTAAGATTCCGCGGCTACCAACAACCGAGATTACTCAAATGACCAGCCCTTAGCCCTTCGCAATATGGGGAATTGACTTAATTGGAGAGCTACCAATGGGCCGAGGCGGGGCCAAATATGCTATAGTGGCAGTCGACTATTTCACCAAATTGGTGGAAGCGGATCCTCTGAATAAAGTATCTTCAGCAAAAGTTATTAACTTCTTGATCAAAAATGTTATGTGCAGGTACGGAGTCCCACTCAAAATCATATCAGACAATGTACTTCAGTTTGGCAGCGAGGAATTCGCCAACTGGTGCCGAGAGCACGGAATTCACAAAAGCTTCTCATCCGTAGCGTATCCCCAGGCAAACGGACAAGTCGAAGCCGTCAACAGAATTCTGAAAACTCTAATCAAAAAGAGACTCGAAAAGTCAAAGGGCGCTTGGGTGGATGAACTCCCTACGGCACTGTGGGCCTATCGCATCCTTCAGAACATCAACGGGGCATACTCCTTTCACTTTGGCATACGGATCGGAGGCTATGCTGCCAGTTGAAACCATTGTGCCTTCCCACCGTAGGATCCACTATAACCCAGAAGAGAATGAAGAAATCCTTCACATGTCTTTGGATCTAGTTGAGGAGAGAAGAAATGATGCAGTCCTTAAAGCAGCGGCCCACAAGCAAAAAGTGGCAGCACAATACAACTCCAAAGTCAAGCATCGTACCTTACAAGAAGGGGATCTTGTCCTAAAACGAATTTTCCCTCGCCCCGGAGCACTAGATCCAATCTGGGATGGACCATATGTAATTCATAAAGATCTCCACAATGGAGCTTATATTTTGTCAACAGTGGACGGAGAGGTGTTCCAGAGGGCATGGAATATCCAACACCTCCGTCGATACTTTTCTTAACTTGTACTACCCATATGAAGTGAATTAACAAAGAGAATCAGTGGACGTAGGCCTTTTCGTGCCGCACCACTTTAAAAAACCTTGTCTCTTTTTTAACTTGTTCCTTTATATCTTGGCTGCTTGTTAACTTTATCCTTTTCTATTGAACAAAATCCTATAGCATTTCCACTCAAAGCACTCCACAGCGCAACTTCACCTAGACAAGACCTAACAGGTACTATGCGAATCTATACCCTCGCCAATGAGACACTTTTGCTCTGGCATCCCTCTGCTGCGGGTTAACTCATTGCTCGCGACGGCCCTTAAAGCCAACTGTAATGAGTCGATTATAAGCCACCGAGAAGGCCGACTATAGCCGAGGCAGCTCATTACGGCGTTCGGCTCGCCGGCAACTGTGAACCGACTATAAGCCCCAACATAAGGTGTGGCCAGCCAGGGGCAGTTCACGGTTGACGATCGACACCCACGCTAGCCGGCCACAGTAAATCGAATAATACCCACGGTTACGGGCCATAATGGCTCGGGTAGTTACTGTGCGTGATCTCGGCTCCGATGTGTCTTAAGTGCGGCTGTGGTAAAAAAGAATTAACTCCCCGCGGAGGCGTAAGATGGGTGACGAATGTCTCCAAGACCCATGGCTAGGGAAAGCGACTACAAAACCCGTTTGCCACGAACTTAAGCACATCGAAGGCCTTCCGTGATTGGAAGTTTTACTTTTTCACATATTTCAATTTTACTTAAGAAAATTTTCTCCTATCCTCTGTAACAATCCCTGAAGTACAGGACACAGAACATGAGACATTCACTAATAGAAGCGGATACTCACAGCAAGATACTGGACCGCATCCCTTACTCGGTCACACAGGATATTCAAAGCTGCCATCCACAAGCAAAATATAAAGGGTGGTATTTCTTTCTTTCATGTATAAACACATGACTGTGATTTATTCACACCTCACGCTAACATTGCAAGTCATGAAATTATGTTTTAAACAAGAACCTGACATCAAACACAATTTAATTACAAGAATATGCATAGCTATATTTCTCATACAACATGTCAAAATAGCAAAAACATTCAAAAGACGATAGAACTGGCTTAAGTTAAAGAATTACACGTCAAGAATAGAGCTATTTATTACAAGTAGCAAAAATTACAACCTAAGAGCTACTTTACTATTTTAAGACTAACATATACAACCATGTCAAGTCCACACAAAAAAAACTTTCCAGGTCGAATCAAGGAGCCGGCTGCGTCGGGGTCTTATCCTTGTCCTGTTGCCCACCTGTCCGGTCAGAGAAAGAATTCATTAGTGATAAGCAACCAAGTTAACGGAAAGACTAGAAAGGAAGACTTACCAGCATCTGCTCCTTGATCAACTTGATCATCATCCTCCACTTGCACACCTTCCTCCTCAGCTGCAAGCAACCGCATGCCCTCCTTCACCGCCACCTTCTCCTCCTTGGTAAACTGGGCAGTAACAGCATCCATCCTAAAGGCCACACCACCCTCCTTATCTGCCTCAGCCTGGGCCTCCTCTAGAGCCCTGAGATAGATCCTAGCCATAACCCGGGGGTAATCATCCATCCAGGACAAGTTACCCGGCCTCCAAGTACGGAAGTACATATCCTGGAGCATCCCCTCCATCAGCCCCTCGTTCTCTTCAAACTCCATCATCCGGGCCTCGGAATCCGACAACCTTACGACGACGGCATCTCTCTCCAATTGGTATCTCGAGCAGTCAGCCTGAAGGGATTTCCGCATCGCCTCCATCTCCTCCCTCAACTTGGCTAGAGCAAGCTCTGCAGCCTCAAGCTTCCCAGATAATTCCTCTATGTGCTCAAGATCCGCTTTCCGAACCTCGTCCACCGTAGCAATGGCCATATCGATCCGTTCCTTGCAAGTAGCCTCCATTTTCCGCAGTTCGGCCCGGCTGGCCTCTTCCATAGTTTTCTTTAGACGTCCGGAGGCGGCCTCGTGCTGAGAGATCTGGATGGCCTGATCGGCGAGTTGCTTGGCCTGGTCGGAAACCACTAACCGTGGTCTTATGTTGGCACTCCCAATTTCCTCCCCGGCCTTGACCAGTCGGGCATGATGCCCCATCAACTTCTTGGTCTCCCCAGCAACCCGGTCGATATTTGCTTTAGCTTCGTTCCCCATAGCGACAACCCGAGTAGTAAGCAAATCAAGGTCCAGGGACTTGGCCTCATCAAGCACCCTTACCATAGGATTGCGAGGAAGAAGGTGCTCGCCAGTAACCTCATCAAAAGAGATGTCATGAGATGCCGGGTCCAGGTCCGGATGACCCGCAAACGGATTGCGTGCTAAGCCAGGATGATCTATTGGGATGACGGTTGGGTTCTCTGACAGATGGGGAGAGGGCATAAGCTCGGTATCCTCCTCCGTATATCTTCTTCGATAACTCCGAGAAGAGGACGATAGTTGACTATGTCTCCCGGGCGGTTAGTAGAAGGCTTTGGCTTGGCGGAAGCTTTGGAGAGCTTGTATTTTTCAAGCCTGTGCCAAAGATCTGAGGTCTTGGCCGTTTTACCCAATCCTGATGTGAAAACCAAGTGTCACCAATATGTATTAAGCCATCATTCAAGAATTAAAAGAGTAAAGAGAAATTCACCTTGAACCACCGAAGTTGCTTCAGTAGAGGCGCTCTCGGAAGATAAATCAACGCCGGTCCCAACTTTATCGACTCTCTTGGACTTCTCCGTCCCCTCCAAACCTTCAAAGGCTTGGCGGAAAGCGTCATCCGTCCACTCTTGCATCTCGTCTACCTGCCCAGAAGACAAAGCCCCGACACCATCGCCACCTCCAGCGCCTTCTCCTCTATCTTCGCCTTGCTCCTCCTCCACCTCTCCCTCCTCCGGGATGTCTGGACATGTGCTGGGAGAGGGACCGTCAGACTTTTTGAGCTTCTTCCCCCCGGCAACCGGGTGTTTCGGAAAGGGCCTCCTTTTACTGCTCTTCGACTCGGCCCCTTCTTTAGCTTGGGCATCCTTCTCTTCAGCCGTGTCCCTCTGCTTGACCACGGACTGCTGTGGAAGGATCAAGTTGTACTCCAAGAGTGTAGCGTTCCTGATCAGGTAGGCAGCCGACCTATCTCTCCCAGTAATAGCTTCTATTTCTGCTGCCGTCTGAACCAGGCGATCATTCTCTACGACCACAAAACCACCTGTAGCTAGCAAAAAATAAAAACACATAAGAAAGAGTATTGCAACCGGAACGGGAATTAAAAATAAAGCTTTGACTTACATCCGGAGGTGAAGCGCCGAATAGAAACGGAATCATCCCTGACAAAAAACCATTCCTTCTTGAACATGTTGTACTTGGAGTATAAATCCAGGACCGGCTTAAAGGTTACGGCCGATTCCAAGCTGATGTATGGAGACCCCTTCTTATAGCCTCTCAAGTTGTACAAATACCGGATCTCTCGGTTGGAAGGAGGACGCCCATATCTCCTCTGGAAGATGACGAAGAGACTCACCAGAATGGCATAAGAATTGGGCTGAAGCTGGAATGGAGCTACCTTTAGATATGTGAGAAAACTGACTACCCAAGCGTTGAGAGGCAGGATGGCATCGCACATGCAATGGTATCTGCTGTAGGCAAAATATCCTTCGGGAGGATCATACGGCATCACTCCCGCATCCGGCAATAACATGCGTGCTCGGTCGATCCCAAAAGAGCGAGATATAACATCAAGTTGCTCGCCCTTGAGTAAGCTAGGGAAGCAATCAGGAGGCAAGTTAAGAAGTTCCTGAGGACCGTATCCATCCACCAATGATCTCGGGGTGGGCCCATGACGGGCATGTCCTGGTTGAGCCGGGGGCACTGAGGAAGGCTCTTCTCTGTCATGAGATCTCTTTTTCTCTGATCGGGTTATCACTTTGTGAGACATTTATCTGCAAACACAAAAAGGCACGTTGTTAGAACGAAGGATGCAGAAGTATAAAACAAGCAAGTTTACATCAAGACCGTTCGGTATTAGGGTTCATTCGGCAATTCTAGCCCAGGTTTCATTCGGCGATTCAAAATGTAGATATCATTCGGCCTTACACTTCCAAACTCATTCGGTATTAAAAATCCTCGGTACCATTCGGTGTCGAACCCGTTCGGTAAAATGAAGAACATTAAGGAGTCATTCGGCAGAAGTAAACTAACCTGGTCCGGCAGATGAGAGTGGCTCGACACGTGTTGATTCGGCAGTTCGAAAGATGGTTCGGCTGTCTCGTTCGATAAGAAAAGACGGAGGCCTGTGTCTCCTACTTATAGGAGAAGGTTGGATAACCAGACCAACCGGTTGGATTCTCAGGACCGGATATGGTTGTCAAACCAAAACAAAGCATGACATATGTTAAACATATGCCCTACTTTGGGGGGCAAATGTTGGGTACGTTTCTACCATCATCGAGCCAACACGAGGAAGCAAGGGACGAGCCACCAGAACCACCGAATCAAAGCCCCACCGGTCCACTCACCTACCACCGAATCAAAGCCCCACTGGTCCACTCACCTACCACCGAACCAAAGGTCCACCGGTCCACTCACCTACCACCGAACCAAAGCTCCACTGGTCCACTCACCTACCACCGAACCAAAGCTCCACCGGTCCACTCACTTACCACCGAACCACAGCTCCACCGGTCCACTCACCTACCACTGAACCAAAGCTCCACCGGTCCACTCACCTACCACCGAACCAAAGCTCCACCGGTCCACTCACCTTCCACCGAACCAAAGCTCCACCGGTCCACTCACCTACCACCGAACCAAAGCTCCACCGGTCCACTCACCTTCCACCGAACCAAGGTAAACCAGACTAACTCCACCAGGCCAGACTACACCAGCCTAAGCCCGCCAGCTGCTATATACATCCAAGACCCCTGCCCCCAACCTCACTCTATAAATAGAGGGGCAGGGGCACAACAATGGAAGACAAGTTTGAGAGCTCAAGCACGGAGAGAACTTTCAAACAACTTTATTTTACTTGTATCAAAGCTTTGTACTTGTAATCTAAACAAGAAAAGAGAAATAACATATAAAGTGGACGTAGGCACATTCTGGCTGAACCACTATAAATCTGCGTGTCTTTTACAGTTCAGCCCCTACTTTTCATATATTTACATAAATCACCCAAATCACTAAGAACAACATAAAATATATTAAATCATACGACTTTGAGGTGTTTGTCCATTTTTTGTGCAAACATACACTATAGTTTGAGATTTATTTAATTTAGGTTTTACTAAAGATATATGTGTGTGTGTATCATATACATATATACATATGTGTGTGTGTAACATAGCAAACTGTGCAAGGTATAACATGCCCATATATAAAGGTTGGGATTTACACTATAACAAACACATTAGCTCATTTTGTATGTATTGCATGTTGCCAAATATGTGCATGTATATATAATTATAAATTACAAATGATTATTTATATACATATATGCGTGTGTGTATTGTATATGTATAAAATTATGTTTTATCATTAAAATATTACAAAAATATTTATTTATTTATATAACTATACAGTGTATTATAAATAACAATAAAGATATATATATATATGATAAAATAATTAATAATAATAATAATAATTTTACATAACTAACCAATTTGAAAACATATCGATCTTAAATGTTTTGACTCGAACACAATGGCTAGAGGCAGGATCGTTTATGCTAAAGCTCTATCGAAATTACCCCATTCAAACCTCTTCCTATTAAGCTCAAAGTATGCCCTGCTGATGGACATGTAGCGGAAATTGATGTTCACTACGGATGGAAACCTGATATCTGTGAGATATGTCACTCCTTTGGTCATGTGGCGCTTTCATGCAAGCATCTCCCTCCTCCTGATCCATCTGGTGACCCTCCTCTTCCTATCCTAGAAAAGATCCCCCTTCCTCGACCTCCTGCTAGTATGTGGGTTTCGAAGTCTAGCCCTTCCATTTTGGTTGACCCCGTTCCTCCTGCTACTATCCCTACCGAGATTCATAAAGACCCTGATGGTAACATTGAGGTTGTTTCTTCTCCTTCTCCTGACATTATTGTGACTTCTCTTCCTACGTCCATATCCCATGTTTCTGATGTACCTTCTGATGCTGCTGTAATTCCAACTCCTTTGATTGAGTGGAACTCCCGGGAGAAGACTTGGGTTCATGTGAATTCTAAGATGTGATATAGTCTAGAGTTTGATTGTTATTATATGTTTGTAGGTGGAGATGGAGAGATAAGGCGGTTATTTTATCATGTTGTTGGTGATGGTCTTGTACTTTCATGTGATGGAGGCAATGGAGATGACAAGAGATTATTTGGAGGATGACACTTGGGATAGAAATTTTATTTACTCTTGTGATTCTACGGGTTTTGATCCAGATATTGCGGCTCATTTCTCAGGTTTTATCCATGTTATGGGGCCTTGTCCCGTTGTTGATGACAGTGGTCCCTCCTCTCTAGAGGCCGTCTAGTTATTTGTTTGTTCAGTGGTATGGCCACTATAAAACCATGTTAGTTGTTCTGTGCATGTGCATAATACATGTTTTTATTTATATATAATGGCATAGCCCACTTTAAAGCCGGCTAGCTTTGCTAAAAAAATGATTCTAATACTTTAATATATATATATATGAGTATATATTATAAAGAATTAGATAGTTTAGGCCATAATCAATTAATACAAAATAATTAAATGATAAAAATTCAAATTCAAAATTTTCATAAAATCTAGAATCATATTTTAGTGCTTAGGAAAAGTTTCTAGATTTTTCTCAATTAAAATAATATTTTTAATTAAACTATTGATAACAAGATGAAAGTAAATTAATTTTTAAAAATATAAAATTAAGTTGAAAAATTCTAAAACATTTTTCAAAAGCACCTAACATGATGAATTAATTTGAATAAAATATTACATTGTATTTTTGAAATATTAAACATTTTATATGAATTTATTGAATCACAACATTATTAAATATCGAAAATAATATATATATTAATAATAAAATTTATTTTTAGCACTTTTAATCCATAATAACATAAACGAGTGTTTGGAAAAATTTAGATCAATATTATACATTATATATGAAACGTATGTTTTAATTCAAATTGTATGCGAATATTAAATCATAAATTTATATATATATATATATATATGTATGTATATGTATATATGTATGTATATATGTATGTATGTATGTGTAAACATATATAATTTAGCTAAAATTTATTTTTATATTTAATATCAGATTACAAACATAAATCATGAACTAGATCATCAAATTTTACACATATCCAATCTCCATTGTGACAACAACATCACGTACAAAAATCTCACCTAACCATTGAAACAACAATAATCTGTTTATATACATAAGTTTACATGATTAACAAATCTTAAAAACAAGATAATACGAACAACACATAAATAAACACGACCCAAAGCATATGCCCTTATGTCCATGTTGAAATAATGAATTCTCTTCCTCTAAAAGTTCCTTGATCCGTCAGATTGCTAGAACCTATCACTATCAAATAGCTTCTTATTTAAACTTGAATTGGATTTGAGATTTTGGGATTAATTTAGAGAAGGGCTACAGCCATGAAAGAAGAAGGAGATGGCGGCCAAAAGGAATAAGTGATTAGGATTTTGAGATCATTATTTATAATGGTTGGGTAAGAGAGAAAATTATGTAAGTTTCTCACTAGTCTTAACCACACATCTCCAAACCATAATCCCATGTTGTAGACACCCCTAACCCTAGCCAAACCATCTGCCTATCATCTCTAAACATCATGGTTGTGAGCCCATTTAACCCAAATTAAATATATACCTTTATATTTACTTAATTTGTTATCGATATCTCATATCGATCGATATATTTATAACTATTATAAATATATACAACAATTTTATTTCTCAAATCATATTCAAATTTCATAACTAATATTTCATAAATATTAATTAATTTAATTAATTTATAATAATTATAAACTAATTAAATCATTTGGTCTAAAGAGAATTCATCATTTCGGTTGTGTGACTCTTGGGTATAAATCTGGTCAACGATTAACATCGAACTATTCGAATGTTAACGTTCACACGTCACTTAGCAAGTGGTGTGACATTATGGTTAAATTTATCACTTACTCAGCTTCGGTAAAATCCAATTTCACTTTATTAAGCATTACCCAGTTGTGACATTTATTTACACTAATTCTCTTTGTCAAAACCATATCACTTTAGACTTACGAAATTTTATAATGGTCAAAATTCTAATATCGTCCACATTCAACTCTATAGTCTAAACAAAAAGTCCTTGGGTCAATAATAATAGTTGTTATTAACTGAAATGCTCTGGCCAGAGACTTTGACTTTGGGTTGAATTGAGTTGACCGTGATGCTAACCCCATATAACTGAGGAGACGAACCCTCTCTTGAATAGTGCTTCACTTCCAATACTTCCACTCGACCTAACTATAGTCAATCCATGGACGTTGTGCCATGATTTGACTATAATCAAAGTGGAGCTTTCATATTAAAGATCTATAGTATTCTCAGGTCGAGGGAACTGTGTAAATCAGTCACATCGATATTTTCTGTTTGACCTTAGTTATATTAACCAATAAAAAATTATCGAGTGAGTCGTTCCATAGTTATCCAATAATTATCAGTACATAACCCCTAGGTGCCCCCAGTAGTCATGAGTAATACACTACCTAACATTTGGAGATCGTTACGTACTCTAGTCTCAACGAATACATAGATATCCAATCTCGATGCATCTTGACTAGGAACATTTAAAATCGTACATTTATTTTTATTGTGATAAATTACCTACGGTTACAACACGTTGTAACTACTTTCACAAAACATACCATTTATGGATTTTCTATTAATTATACTTTTAATTAATATGACACATTATACCAAGTATATAATAGAAAGAAAACACATTTATTTAGAACAAGGTTGGTCAACGAGTTAGATATATGTAACAAATTACATGATTGCCCCTAGTGCATTCCCCTAACTCTATCAACCTCCCACTTGCACTTGGGGTCAATTATCAAATCTTATTCCAACTTCTTGAATCGGTTTTCTGAAAAACAATTAGGTCAGTCTATCAGTGAACGGGTATGCTATTATATTTTAATTATCTACTCTGTCAATCAACTCTCTCCGATGTTGATAGACTCCTTTATCTTGTGAAACGATTCGATGTATATCTCTCGATTCCCAGCGAGCTTTAAGTTCTGTTATGAACTGTATCATGACATTGTTATCATATAACAATGTTATGGGATTCTCAACGTTTGGAACCACCCTTAGCTCAATTATAAATTTGTGCATTTATAGTTATATACATTGCTTTTATTATGGCACTATTCAATTCAATGAATAGGTCACAATCTCTTCTATTTGGAATATTTCCAACTTAAAAATTCTTAACTTGAATTTATTATTGCAATATTATACTCAATATCACTTATGAAGTTTGAGTCCGATCACTCCTTTATAAGAAGTTCGTTGTTTCAATAAAAATTTCTCTAGTATTTCATAAATACACGAGAATACCTCAAACAACCATTTAGTGAAATCTATTTGGATTTGATATTTGCTTCATGTATCAAATACATAAACAAGACATGATATTGTAGGCACCATAACATGTATGACTATTCCTATTGACAAAGCATAAGGAATCTATCTTACATGTTCCCTATCAAACATTTTAATGAGGTGTCAACGCATACCATTTTAGGACATTCCCAATACCTTTCATACTTACTATAAAAGACATAATTTACAAATCCAACGTTGACTATTAAAACAACTAAGACTGATTTTAACACAAGTACATTGGTAAAATCAACAACGTGTTGTTTACTAGTTTAGAAATATCAATGTACCTTTCAACTTTCTTTCTTATGAGCACATGCTTCCTCTACATTTTGATTGACAATCAAACTATTTGATATTTCTATCAAAATACTTGTTCAATTTTGATGCTTATCGAACAATACTTCGTATTTGTTCTTTGATCGTATCCAAATACTCACAAACCCAAATATTGCTTCCACTGACTTTGTGACACTTCGGTTGTTATATGCAAATAGTCCACTCTAAATCATTATTTAGACTTTCCTATTTTAGCACATATGTACCAAAACGCTAAGTCTTATCAAGCGATAATTTTATGGGTAAATCCAAAATAACTTGAGTACGTTGAATAACAAATATATTATGCTAATTTCAATAATTGAAATTTACAAGGTTATTCTTATCAACTTGCTCATTAATTTCTAACTACATTAGTCACATAAAGACACAATCGCGGCCGATGGATCACATCCCTTCGGATACGACTACCAAAATCATATTTTGATACCATGCTGGAATCCCTTCGAATTTGCGCATCATACCATATTACAGAGTCAATACTCTTAATGGCTTAATTGACAATTGAGGATTATCTATTCTCGACATTGATAAGAAACTCATAGTTTTTCTTCAATATGCGAGAATACTTATTAGACACTCTAATGCGATGTGTTCATTTAGGTTAGGTTAATTTCATTTCATCTTGCATAATCATTTCTACCTTTGGATCGCATCTAATTCCATTTTACTACCAATAATTTCTCAAATAAATTCCTTCATAATGAAGTTGGTATTCTTGAAAGAATAATTGTTTCTTGGTACAATAGAATAGGTATTAATAAACATTTTATGAAATTTCTTATTTATAAAACTGATTTGGTTTTAGTTTACAAAACTTATGTTCAAAACATAAATATGTCATCCAATGACAGTCTTTACCAAAATCCTTTCGGGGAGATTCATACAAGATCCCTCATGAATAATTATTACGTGCATATTTCAACTCACACAACCTGCCAACTGCTAGGCCTAGGATACGTTGGGGTTTCTTATAAACCCTTACCTTGTATTATTTTGTAAACTATTATTTAGATGAAATAACATTAACCTTGTCTACTACTCTTAAGTACATGACCTTACAGAAAGAAACTAACTCAACTTTACTCATAATTAATCATACTTTGTCCAACAAAGTTCGATTACTCTTTATCGATACATCATTATGTATCGTATAGAGGAGTGACTTTTGAGATTGAATCTTTATCATTTTTAGGTATGTTCAGAACCCTTTCCAATATACTCACCTATTCGATCAAATCAAATCATTTTATTTAATTGCATGTTATTTTATTTACTTTTCTTTTGTACTCTATGATCTTATCATAAACATACTACATGTATATCTAATACACATGTCTGTTATCCAGCCTTTTGACTTAGCTATATTCAAACTAGATGGAGAAGTTAAACTCGATGATTATCAAGGCAATTAGCCCAGTAAGATGATCCTCGGTCTAGAAACCAAATATAGACAAGATCACGAGACGACGGTCGAACGAACTAAGGAAAACAACATGCTAGATCAATTTCACTAAGTGCTTCACCCTACATAAGGGATCATTACCGATCCCTAAGGGTACATCCAAAGTGGCCCCCCGTCCTATGACAATCTTCTCTACCTACATAAAGCTTGATTCAAGCGTTGTTCTAGAATACCTATGCATCGTATTGATAATCCCCATGTATAGTCTAAAGCAACAATTCATCCTTTTTGTAGATCTATCGCTTGGACCAAAAAACATCTAGGCAACTATGCAAAAAAACCTTGGAAACATGAAGCCAACATCAAGATGAGTCAACAAAAAAGTTTTGAGATCCCTACATACATATAGGGATCAATACCAATCCTTTGGTACCAATCCCCAACCTTAGAGGATATGAAGTTAAGATTTTTTGGGTGACTCGGTCTTGGCGGTGAGGTTCTGTAAGCGACATATCAACGAGGTATTTTGTCATTAACCCCTATAAATACATGGGAAATACTTCATTCTAAGGATCTCTTTACGCTGCCATTACACTCTTACTCCATTATACTCTGGGATCCCTACCGATTCCTCCTACCTGTAATCACAAAAAATAGTGCAACAACAATAAAGTCATTCAAGTAGATATAGTCCAAGGTTGCTGAACCACTATAAATTTTTGTATGCTTGTCATTACTTATTTTTCATTTACTTTCTTTATTTAATCTCTACTCTCTTACTCTTTTGGGTGTTTTTGCCATTTTGGTTCAAACATTTTGGTGTTTTCATTAAGAATAAGATTCTCAAGCTGCTTGGATCCATAATCTATTATTGTATTTCCTATATCCAAGAGATAGATCTAATTTCTCTACCTTTTTATTCTATAATTTAGATTTTCAAACTACTAGAAGTTTTCTACCATGGCCCCACCAAACAAAGAGATCTAGTTTCTTCTTAACTAGTTTTTATGCTACTAAGATTTCAGCAAAGTCTATAGGAAGCTATCACTAATGGGTCCTAGGAAAGACAAAGTCGTCGCTACCTCAAGAGCTGCTGATGAAGAAGAAAATGCTGACCTGGACATTTTGGATGATGGCACACAGCAAGGACCCATGGATGTCCAAAATCCCTCTGATATAATCACCAGGATCGACCTAGAGAGAATGATGAAAGAACCATAGATAACCGTGTAGATCTAAAGCGACAGATCTTGGAAAACATAAACCTGATAAACTAGCCGGATATCCTCTACTGGAGGACTAAGAGGGAGCAGACTCCTCCATATCCGGACTCTTGAAGTTCCTCACCATCTGGCCACTATCACAGGAGTGGAGGTAAACCATCCTAAAAATTCCAAAGTCAGAATTTCACTAAGTATGGGATAGGTACCGATCCCCCACCTAGGAATCAATATTGATCCCACATGCTAAATTCCACTAAGTGTGGGATATGTACTGATCCCCTACCTAGGGATCACTACCGATCCCACATGCTAAATTTCACTAAGTGTGGAATAGGTACCGATCCCTCACTTGGGGATCAATACCGATCCCATATGCTGAATTTTACTAAGTGTGGGATAGGTACCAATCCCCCACCTAGGGGACTCGATACTGATCCGCAAATCTTCATCTAAAGTAGCCCTGACTCCTTTCACTTGCCGCCGATGATGCCAAGGACCTATTTTAAGCTCCTTTCCTACAATTCTATGCAATTCTCTGTCTATCTCTATGAGCATTAGGTACAGGGGTCGGTACCGAATCCACTCATCATGGGTCAGATTTTCAGGCTTAAGATAGAGCACAATTAGAATGCACTGTGACTAACCAGGGCATTGGAAATCAGGCGGATGCTGTTGAATTGCTGCAAAGGAATGAACACGAAACTACTGGCCAAACAGTCCTCCCAGAGGCTGGAGAACCAAGGAATCAAGTCTTAGCCCGAGGTCGCTTATCAAGCCGGACCCATGAGGTAGATTATGACTACCGCCAACCAGCAGGCTTCCAGGAACCATATTTGACTAAAATGGTATGACAGCTTGTGAGAGAAAGCCAGGGCTAGACCAACAACGACTAGGGTTCCTTCCTGAGTCAAAATCCCTTTTTTGAAGCGATTCTGCACGAGGAGTTTCTGTGGAGATTCAATTCGCCGACTATGTTGGCATATCCAGGGAAGGATGACCCCAACAGCATATCATGAAGTATGAATGACATACAGATTCTGCTAGAGTGATGGATGCCGTCAAATGTAGGTGCTAACCAAATCTCTATGGCCCATGACTAGACTTTTGGAACTCTACCAAGATGAGCATGATTCAACCACTCATCAGAAAAACTCTTGCCCTTGACTTGGGGGTAAGAACTTGATCCAAAGTAGGTGTGACTTGACCACCGACTCTCAAGATCTTGCCTGGAATTTTCCAGAATATTTATGCCTTGCTTGGAGCTCGGTAGGCTTGGAATCCAATCTAAAGTGGACATGACATGACCGTCCATGCAATAACTCTTACCCTTAACCCGACAGGGGGAGTATAAATCACAAAAGGATGTGAACTGACCGTCCATCGACGATTTTGAAATAGATATGATCGGACAATCCATCACCTACCTCTTACCCTAGACCCGATTGGGGGAGTATAAATCACAAAAGGACGTGACTTGACTGCCCAATACGACATGGATGTGACCCTACCATCTGTCACCTAATTCTTATCCTTGATCCGACAGGGGGAGTATAAATCACAAAAGGATGTGACTTGACCGTCCAATACGAGACAGATGTGACCCAACCATCCATCAACTAACTCCATCCCATGATTCGATAGAAGGAGTATAAAATCGCCTAGGACATGTCTTGACCGTCCAAGCCGAGGTAGATGTGACCTGACCATCCATTAGCTAACTCCTACCTTCGATCCTTCAGGGGGAGTAGAAAATTAAGATGGGCATGACCTAACTACCCATTCGCTAACTCAGACTTTACACCTGACATGAAGAGTATAACTTCATAAGGACGAGATTCGACCGTCCATGCACTATCTCCTCTAACTTAAGACTGGGAGCAGGAGTACAATCACTTAAAAGCTGAATCAGATAACTTATCATTGTGGCTCACTCCTAATGTTTGGTACAACATAAGGCTACTGTTTGGCATGTTTTCACCGAACCAAAGAGGAAAACCCATCACCGAACCAAAGAGGAAAACCCATCACCGAACCATTCATTGCCAAATCAGGACCAACCATTGCCGGACCAACTGTGCCAGGCCAGATCACGTCAGCCCAGGCCCGCCAGCAGCTATATACATCCAAGACTCCTACCCCCAGCCTCACTCTATAAATAGAGGGGCAGGGGTACAACAATGGGGACAAGTTGGAGAGCTCAAGCAAGGAGAGAACTTTCAAACAACTTTCTTTTACCTGTATCAAAGCCTTGTACTTGTAATCTAAACAAGAAAGGAGAAATAACATATAAAGTGGACGTAGGCACATTCTGGCTAAACCACTATAAATCTGCGTGTCTTTTACAGTTTAGCCCCTGCTTTTCATATATTTGCATACATCACCCGAATCACTAAGAACAACATAAAATCAATCAAATCATACGACTTTGAGGTGTTTGTCCATTTTTTGTGCAAACATTTTTGGTGCTTTCATTGAGAGCTAGGAGCTCGAAGCTTCAGCTTCTTCCACTTAACCTTTTTCCTAACAGCATCGTTCATCGTTCGGAAAACATGCCTCCCAAGCAGAAAAAAGATGTTAACAAAGGAAAAAAACATCGCTACCAGCAGTCTTCTAGATCCAACGGTCACGGATCAAGTAAATCCTTCTCCTCCAGCTTCAGTACCAAATGAAGGACAGGCTCATCCAACTGCTCCTGCCACAGAACAGTCTGCAGCGATTACTAGAGCAGATCTAGACAAGGTTGTGGTTGAAGTAACTAACCGCTTCACGTCCCAGCAGGAAGCCTTGGTGGACCATCTCATGTCACGCTTAAGGGATGCTGAAGAGTCCAACCGGAACACCGAATCATGGGGTGAGTCCCAGTTTGGAGGATCTCAGAGGCAACAAAGATCTTCCTTCTTCGAAGGAGCTAACGGCAGAAGCAGCCACGGTAGGAGCCGAGATCGAGCACAGCCCGAAGTTAGGCCTGAAGAAACGCTTGGAACCGAACCCCACGTGGGAGGTACCGGGCGGAGGTCGACTGTAGCTGAGCTTGTCATACTGCCTAACCACGGAAACGCCAGTGAACGGGGCCGAGCTAGAGTCCAGCCCGAAGTTGGACCCGAGGAAGTGCTTAGATCAGAACCCAGCAGGGGAAGATCAAGGCAAGGGCCAACTGTAGCTGACCCCAGCATGCTCCCAGAAGACCAAAGGCAGCCACTAGAAAATATGAGGAATGATAGACGATACCATCCCTACAGGTCATCTGGACGGAATCAATCCCACAGAACAGAACCACACTCGTTTCTATCTGCTCCAAATTCTGATGAAAGGATGGCACGCTTATTCAGGGAGTGCGTCCAACGGGAGCAAAGAGATCGAGGGATAGGCGCTAGGGTAACCCGCCCTTTCGCCCACAATATCGAAATTGCTATCACCCCCCGAGAATGGAACCTTACAAAGGAACCTCCGACCCCGTTGTACACTTGCAGAGATACACACAACATATGCTCATGAGTGGAGCAACAGAGGGAGTACTGTGCAAATGCTTTCCATTATTCTTAGCAGATCTCGCTACCTCCTGGTTCTGTCATTTACCCCAGGGATCCATAAGCTCGTGGGAAATGTTGAAAGAAAAGTTTATCAGTCAGTTCTGCATTCATGTGGAACAACCTAAGGACGCTAATTCCTTATCCAGTGTCAAACAGAAACCTGGAGAGAAACTGCAGCAATACCTAACCCGATTCAATGCCGCAGCGGCCACAGTCCAAGATGCTGATGAGAAGCTTATCCTAATGGCCCTCTGTAGTGGTGTGCATCCGGACACCAAATTTTCTAGAAGGTTGACAAAAGAAAAACCAGCTACTTTACCCGATTTCTTCCATGAAGCCGGGAAATATATGAGGCTTGAGGATGCTGCTGTTGAGAGGCAGTCAGGACAACAAAATAAGGCAACTCACAGCAACGCACCTGCTGCGGCAAGGGACGTTCGAAGAAATGATTCCAGAGACAATGCTAGTGGAAAGAAGGGAGAAAGGCGCCTATATCGGCCAGGACCGAGATTCGACACTTACACTCCTTTGAACGAAACCGTCGAAAACACCTTCCTTGCCACCCAAGGCGAAGTTAGGTACAAACGCCCACCATACAAGAAGGAATCAGATAACGCGCAGAAGTCTGGAAAGTTCTGCCGCTTCCACGAATCTCATGGGCATGATACCAATGAGTGCCATCATCTCCGGGACTTGATCGAAGAACACATCAGAAGGAAGAAACTGGAACGCTATGTAAAAGGTCAGGACAGGGCTCCAGCTCCTGCGAACGAGAACCCAAGGCTACCCTCACCGGAGACCGGCAGAGGAAACCGCAACACTAGCAGCTCTAGTCAAGAGAAGATAGTGGTCCATACCATCTCAAGAGGACCGCACGTCGCAGACAAAAGCTAGAAAGAGATGGAAAGATATGGAAAGTCGCTTAGAGACAATAAAGACTGTGTCAATTCGGTTATAGAAGAATGCCACACGAAACGGAAAGAAAGTGATGACATCACGTTCGGTAAGCGTGACCTAGAAGGAAGGCAATACCCTCACATGGATCCCATGGTTATCTCTGCCCGGCTCGGTCCCGCCGAAGTTTACCGAATCCTAGTAGACACTGGAAGCTCAGTAAATATCCTATTCAAACATGCATTCGACAGAATGAAACTAACAATGAAGGATGTATCTTCTTGCGATAAACCACTACACGGTTTCACTGGAGATGCGAAGATGCCCCTCGGGCAACTGGACCTCTTTGTTGAGATTGGAAGCCATCCCCGCTCCGTTGTACGGAAACAGACGTTTGTGCTACTAGTAAACCATTCGGCCTACAATGCCTTCTTAGGAAGGCCAGCCTTGTCTGACTTCCAAATTGTCCTAGCCCCATGGTGCCTAAAGATGAAATTTCCAACGGACAATGGAGTAGGGGAAGTAGAAGGAGACCAGGATGTTGCTCGAGACTGCTATGTGACTGAACTTCGCAACAACCACAGGAAGGATAAAGGGAAGGGTGTAGAGGTTGCCCTCTGCACGAAAAGTCTAGAAGCATAGCAACTAAAGAAAGCCCCTCCTCTTCGATATACTAGCGACCCTTTCAATGAATTAGACCCTAGGGACAAAGAGGAGGAGGCCACCGCCGAGCCTGCAGAGGCTATGGAGTTTGTATCTGTAGACAAGCACGACTCGAGTAAGCTATTGAAAATTGGGTCCCAACTAAAAGCAGAGTTGAAGGAGCAACTCATCGACTTTCTCCGCCACAACTTGGATGTATTCGCATGGTCACACGCTGACATGACCGGAATCTCCCCCGACGTAGCATGCCACGTACTAAACATTGATCCTACCAAGGCGCCCGTAAAACAAAGAAAGAGAAGTATGGGGGCAGAACGATCAGCAGCTCTCGATGAAGAAGTAAGGAATCTACTTGCCAATGACTTCATACGAGAAGCCATCTACCCAGAGTGGATCGCCAATCCGGTGCCGGTAAAGAAGGCTAATGGGAAGTGGCGAACATGCATTGACTTCTCCAACTTAAACGACGCCTGCCCAAAGGATTGCTTCCCACTTCCCCGAATCGATCAGCTTGTAGACAGCACAGCCGGGCACGAGCTCTTATCTTTTATGGACGCATACTCAGGATATAACCAAATTCCTATGCATGCTCCCGACCAAGACCACACTAGTTTCATCACCGACCGGGGTTTATACTGCTATAAGGTAATGCCTTTCGGACTTAAAAATGCAGGAGCCACCTACCAGCGCCTCGTCAACAAGATGTTTGCAGGGCTAATAGGACAAACTATGGAAGTATATGTGGATGACATGCTGGTAAAGTTAAAGAAAGCCGACGATCACGTAAGCCACCTAGGCGAGATGTTTCAAGTACTTCGCCAGTATGGAATGAAGTTGAATCCTCTAAAATGCTCCTTCGGAGTATCATCAGGAAAATTCTTGGGATTCATCGTCCATGCCAGAGGGATTGAAGCAAACCCTGAACAAGTCCGAGCGCTAAGGGATATCAAGATACCTTCCACTCGAAAGGAAATGCAAAGCCTGAATGGAAAAGTGGCTGCCCTAAGCCGATTCATCTCCAAAGCAACGGACAAGTGCGTCCCCTTTTTCGAAGCTCTAAAGAAAGACAAAGGAAAGTTCGAATGGACTGACGAATGCTTAACCGCTTTCCTTAACTTAATCGAACGCCTCCAGAAACCACTGGTACTCTCGACTCCAAGCGAAGGCGAAGAGTTATACCTATACCTTGCTGTGTCATCTCACGCCCTAAGCGCTGCCTTGGTAAGGGAAGACAACCGCACGCAGCGGCCAATTTACTTCGTCAGTAAGAGGTTTACGGGGGCAGAAGTCAGATATCCTAAACTTGAAAAGCTAGCATACTGTTTACTAATCACATCACGGAAACTGCATCACTACTTCCAGTCCCATTCCATCAAAGTTCTGATCGATCAACCACTGAGGCAGGTACTCCATCGTCCCGACACTTCTGGGCGACTACTTAAATGGTGCATTGAACTAAGTCAGTATGATATCACCTATCACCCCCGCACCGCCATCAAGGGACAAGCCATGGCTGATTTCATTGCAGAATTCACTACCAACGAAGATAAGGAGCAATTGGAAATAGCAGAAGACATCAAGTGGAATCTCTTTGTAGATGGTGCATCAAACGAACAAGGCTCGGGGGCAGGTGTGGTAATAATCACTCCCAGGGGAAATAAGGTGCACTATGCTATAAGGTTGGAGTTCGCTGCCACCAACAACGATGCAGAATATGAAGCAGTGATAGCTGGATTAGAACTTGCCATAGAAATCAGAGCCAATTCTTTGTGTCTTCATAGCGATTCTCAACTTATTGTTAATCAAATACTAGGAGAATTTCAAGCTCGAGAAGAACGACTCATAACATATTTAAAGAAGACCAAGTTACTTCTCAGCCAATTGGACCACTACTTAGTCAAACACATCCCTCGGGAAGAGAACCAAGAGGCCGACGAATTGGCAAAACAAGCAAGTGTGAGAGACAGCGCCATCTTCGGAGCAGTAACCACCTCAAAGCAACTGACCCCAAGTTTTGAGCAAGTGAATCTGATAGCTGCAACCGAAGAAGCAACTTGGATGACTCCCATCCGAGACTACCTACAAAGCGGCACACTATCCAACGGGAGTAACGAAGTCAAGAAAATCTTGAGGAAAGATTCCCGCTACACAATACAAGAAGACATCCTCTATCGGCGCAGATTCTCTAACCCGTTATTAAGGTGTGTCGCTGGGAGGGAAGCTAAGGAAATCTTATTCAAAATTCATCAGGGAAGCTGCGGAGATCACACCGGAGGGCAAACATTAGCAAAAAAGATACTCCGATATGGATATTTCTGGCCCACCTTAAGCAAGGACGCCTTAGATTTCGTCAAAAAGTGTGACAGATGCCAGAAGTTTGCTAAGATTCCGCGGCTACCAGCAACTGAGATTACTCAAATGACCAGCCCTTGGCCCTTCGCAATATGGGGAATTGACTTAATTGGAGAGCTACCAATGGGCCGAGGCGGGGCCAAATATGCTATAGTGGCAGTCGACTATTTCACCAAATGGGTGGAAGCGGAACCTCTGAATAAAGTATCTTCAGCAAAAGTTATTAACTTCTTGATCAAAAATGTTATGTGCAGGTACGGAGTCCCATTCAAAATCATATCAGACAATGGACTTCAGTTTGACAGCGAGGAATTCGCCAACTGGTGCCGAGAGCACCGAATTCACAGAAGCTTCTCATCCGTAGCGTATCCCCAGGCAAACGGACAAGTCGAAGCTGTCAACAAAATTATGAAAACTCTAATAAAAAAGAAACTCGAAAAGTCAAAGGGCGCTTGGGTGGATGAACTCCCCCCGGCACTGTGGTCCTATCGCACATCTTTCAGAACATCAACAGGGCATACTCCTTTCTCTTTGGCATACGGATCGGAGGCTATGCTCCCAGTTGAAACCATTGTGCCTTCCCACCGTAGGATCCACTATAACCCAGAAGAGAACGAAGAACTCTTTCTCATGTCTTTGGATCTAATTGAGGAGAGGAGAAATGATGCAGTCCTCAAAGCAGCAGCCCACAAGCAAAAAGTGGCAGCACAATACAACTCCAAAGTCAAGCATTGTACCTTACAAGAAGGGGATCTTGTCCTCAAGCGAATCTTCCCTCGCCCTGGAGCACTTGATCTAATCTGGGATGGACCATATGTAATTCATAAAGATCTCCACAATGGAGCTTATATTTTGTCAACAGTGGACGGAGAGGTGTTCCAAAGGGCATGGAACATCCAACACCTCCGTTGATACTTTTCTTAACTTGTACTGCCCATATGAAGTGAATTAACAAAGAGAATCAATGGACGTAGGTATTTTCATGCCGAACAACTTTAAAAAATCTTGTCTCTTTTTTAACTTGTTCCTTTATATCTTGGCTGCTTGTTAACTTTATCCTTTTCTCTTGAACAAAATCCTATGCATGTAACATTTCCATTCAAAGCACTCCACAGCGCAACTTCATCTGGACAAGACCTAATAGGTACTACGCGAATCTATGCCCTCGCCAATGAGACACTTTTGCTCCGGCATCCCTCTGCTGCAGGTTAACTCATTGCTCGCGACGGCCCTTAAAGCCAACTGTAATGAGCCGATTATAAGCCACCGAGAAGGCCGACTATAGCCGAGGCAGCTCATTACGGTGTTCGGCTCGCCAGTAACTGTGAACCGACTATAAGCCCCAACATAAGGTGTGGCGAGCCAGGGGCAGTTCACGGTTGACGATCGGCACCCACGCTAGCCGGCCACAGTAAATCGAATAATACCCACGATTACGGGCCATAATGGCCCGGGTAGTTACTGTGCGCGATCTCGGCTCCGATGTGTCTTAAGTGCGGCTGTGGTAAAAAACAATTAACTCCCCGCGGAGGCGTAAGATGGGTGACAAATGTCTCCAAGACCCACAGCTAGGGAAAGTGACTACAAAGCCCGTTTGCCATGAACTTAAGCACATCGAAGGCCTTCCGTGATTGGAAGTTTTACTATTCCTCATATTTCAATTTTATTTAAAAAAAACTTTCCTCCTATCCTCTATAACGATCCCTAAAGTACAGGACACATAATAGGAAACACTCGCTAATGGGAATAAGGACTCACAGCTGGACACTCGGCTGCATTCTATACTCGGTCGCGCAAGACATTCAATGCTGCCATCTACAACTAAAACATGATGGGCGGTACTTTCTTCTTTTGTGTATAAATATGTAGCTATAATTTATTCGCACATCACATTAACATTGCAAGGTCAAGTCATGGAGTCGGCTGCATCGGAGCTTTACCCTTGTCATGCTGGCCCTTCGGGATCTCTTTAACTGCGGAGTGGGAACTCTCAGCATGTTGACTAGAGGAAGTTGGTGCTCCGGAGGTCCCGCCTGTCCAATCAAGCCTCTCAAGTTGTACAAGTACCGGATTTCCCAGTTGGACGGAGGACGCCCGTATCTCCTCTGGAAGATAAGGAACAGACTCACCAAGATGGCATAGGAGTTGGGCTGAAGCTGAAAAGGAGTCACCTTCAAGTATGTGATGAAACTGACTATCCAAGCATTAATGGGTGGGATAGCACCGCACATGCAATGATACCTGCTATAAGCAAAATATCCTTCAGGAGGGCTATACGGCATCACTTCTTTCCCCGGCAGCATCATATGCGCCCTATCGATCCCAAAAGACCTAGATATAATATCAAGCTGCTCATCTTTGAGGGAGCTAGGGAAGCAGTCAGGCGGTGAGTTTAGGAGCTCTTGAGGACCATACCCGTCTACTAGCGATCTCGGGGTTGGTCCTTGTCGTTCTGGTCCTGCCTGGACTGGGGGCACCATGGAGGACTCTCCTTTATCCATAGATTTCTTCTTGTCGGAATGGGTTTCTACTTTATGAGACATTATCTGCAACACGAGAAAGCACATTGTTAGAATGAGGGATGTAGAGATATAAACAAGGCAAGTACTTCATTCAGCACTCAAGCTCATTAAGTAGTTCAAGGCACGAAGATTCATTCGGCACTCGAACTCAACCAGTCGTTCGGTAGTTCAAAACATGAAAGTCATTCGGCAATCACCTTATTCGGTAGTCAAGTGTGATTGCCCATACTTATAGGCAAACGTAAATGATCGAACCAACTGGGTTGGCACATAGGACCGGATGAAAATGTCCAAGCTGGAACAAAGCGAGGTATATGACTGGCATATGCCCCACTTTGGGGGGCAAATGTTTGGCATGTTTTCACCGAACCAAAGAGGAAAACCCACCACCGAACCATTCATTGCCGAATCAGGACCAACCATTGCCGGACCAACCATTGCCGGACCAACCATTGCCGAACCAACTGTGCCAGGCCAGATCACGTCAGCCCAGGCCCGCCAGCAGCTATATACATCAAAGACTCCTAACCCCAGCCTCACTCTATAAATAGAGGGGCAGGGGTACAACAATGGGGACAAGTTGGAGAGCTCAAGCACGGAGAGAACTTTCAAACAACTTTCTTTTACCTGTATCAAAGCCTTGTACTTGTAATCTAAACAAGAAAGGAGAAATAATATATAAAGTGGACGTAGGCACATTCTGGCTGAACCACTATAAATCTGCGTGTCTTTTACAGTTTAGCCTCTGCTTTTCATATATTTGCATACATCACCCGAATCACTAAGAACAACATAAAATCAATCAAATCATACGACTTTGAGGTGTTTGTCCATTTTTTGTGCAAACAGCTACAACTAAAAGGGTGCCTTAGGATGGAATAATAAAAATCACTCGATCACTGGCTCATGACTTGGATCCACCTCATCATGGCTAGCCTTATCGCCACTATCTACTATTTCGTCTTCCTCAACGTCATTATGAGATTCCTTGACCTTCGGACTGGGGACTGGGAGCACGACTGGGCTAGCATGACCAAGTTCTGGCTGTACATGGCCACCCACAACTTCTTTTGAGCATCCTCGACCTGGTCAATATCAGAACCCCCTATAGGGGTTGGTACAGTGTAAAACCCCTAATTTTGATAACATTTTCAGGAGATTTAATTAGATAAATTAAATAGAATAATGTAAATGTTAAGTGATAAGGTTATTGAGATATGAATATAATTAAGGTCGTGCTCAATTAACTAATTAAATGGGCTAAAGAATGGTTTTTCAGTTAATTAATCTACATAAGGGTATATTGGGAAATAGCCACAAATAACCCTTACTCTTATATAGATATATATATTCCATTCACGTTTTAATTTCCCCATTCACGTCATTTTTGAAACAAAACAAAAACTTAAATCAAGAGGAGCCGGCCATTGTTAAGGAAGAAAAGAGAAGAGAAATCAAAGTAAAACTATGGTTTAAAGCTAGGGGAATAAATCTCGATCTCAACCTAATCTCCTTATCTTAATCAAGGTGAATAATAACTTATACCATCTCTATTTTGTTTTATAATCATATGTTTTCGGATTTAAGATTAAATTAGTTTTTATGATGGTTTGGATGAAGATATGCTTGAATTATAAATTGTTTAATTTAAACAAGATTGTTTAAATGAGGTTTTAGGCGGTTTTAGGGCAAAATCGATTGATATTGATTTTTAAATACCATGATTTTTTTATGTTATTTAAAACATGATTTTGTAGTTGGGTTTTAATTTTGGTAATTTGCAAGCTATGGAAAGATTATTATGAATTTTCATAGGAAAATATGGTTAATTGGGTTTAGAAATTTATTTCAGAAATTATATTGAGAATTTGGGTGTGAAATTTTGAAATTGTTAGATAACATGATGAAAGTGAATTTCTGTAATTTTTTGGAATTTTTCCTAAGTGATTTGCTATGAAAATTAAATTATTTTAGAAGGACTTATTTGCAATAATTGTTTTGCTGAATGGTAGGGCTTATTTGCTAAATTAACCATAGTTTAGATCTAAAATTGAGCAGTAGTTATTTTGTTAAAGAATTTGAAAATTTAAGGCAACCAATCACATGTTTACATATGGCAGGTTAGTTAGATAAAATTTGCTTTAATTGGCATTAATCGGCTTTTACATTAGAAAAGTAGGTTCCGCCTTGTAACGACCCGTAATTTTCGATAACTTAAATAATAAAATTTGATAAGATTTTCGAATTTAATATAGTGGAAATCAAAATTTATGATTTACAAATGGGAATTGTTTGAGTATGACTTAATAATATGGTTTGAATGTTAGTAACCACTATATTATTGTAACGTTAATAAATTGAATAAATATGAAGTTAATTTGTTTATAATTGGAAATAAGGAATAAATCAAAATATTGGAGTTAATGTTGGAAGTATCTATTGTAAATGAAATTGGTTTTATTTGGAATGTGAAATCTGTTGGGGCAAGTAATTTAAGATTTTGGTTGTAAACAAAAGATGATAAATGTGAAATATTAATGAATAACAATTATTTATTTATTATCTTATTTAATCCAATTGAAATTAAATTTGGAAATAGTTGATTTTAATTTAGTGAATTAAATATTCAATTAATTTGAGTTAAGATGATAACTATAGGCTATTAGCATAGTGAAATATAATTTTGATGTTAATTGGATTCATAGGGTTTTGGTTGAGTTATAAGGTTTTTGAATTCATTTTTTTGGATAAAACTAATAAGTTGAATTTAATTAAAAATAGAAATTGAGCAAATTGGAAGTTTAATATATTAGTTGTTAAATAATTGAAGTTGTAAATTTATTTGAATATAGGGTTTAATATATAGGAAATTGATTTACTAAGTTAGTCTAAATTTTATTGGGATTAGAATAAAGTTTATGAACTTTTAATATTGAATTAAAAGAGGATATATAAAATTGAATATTTAATATTTTAATTAACTTGTCAAAATTGAAATTTTGCAAACTGTTTCGGATTTTGACGAAACTAGTTTCATCGGATCCGTAATAGTGAATTATTGTAGGATTTCAATTTTTGTAGCAATCGGACTTGTCGTTTGGCCGTGCAAGCTTGAAACGCGTAGAAATTTAATTTCGAATTTAATTAAAATAATCGACTTCAAAAGCTATCTTCCACATACGATTGAATTAGGCCTTGGGACTAGTTCCATTGCGTTCGAAATATGGGTAAAACTTTATAAACGTCTGGCGGCACATCTCGATTGGAGTTCGGACGGTTTGGACCTACCTATATAAATACGCACGTAAACCGAGAAAGTTTGATTATTATTTCATTTCAAAAACCCTAATTTCATACCATGGCCGCCACCTATTCCAATGGCCAGAAATTGCCGATCTTCTTTCCTCTTTATCTCTCAATCCGTTCAACGAAATTGAAAAATTCCAAAAGCAAAGTTGTAGATTTCGGCGAGCTCTTCAAATCCATATGGTTGATTTCTGGTAATACGTCACGGATTCGCCAGGATCTAGCTTTGAATGTCGTGCGTATTTTCACGTTTTTCGAGAAAATGGCATGGCATGGGGCGGCGCAACTTCTGGCGTGGGTGGCTCTCCTGGCGACGCTCGCGTAGGAACATCCTGATCATCGTTCGATCGACGTTGTAGGCGTGCGTGTGTTTGAATTTGGCGTGCGTGATGGGTTCGGCTATATTCTTTGGGGAAGAAGATGGTATATTGTTTATTTTATTAATTAATTATTTTATATTCAAATGCAAATGTTCTAACTCGAATAACTTTTGCATATGAGCTCGGATTCACACGCGGTTTTCGCCATTGGGATCATATCTGAATTTCGGACGTTTCGGCATAGGTTTCATTCAGATCTGAGACTGTGAAATTTTGGGCCTTATTATCGGGCTTTGAATCAAAGGTGAGTGTTTTAACCACTCACGCTTGACTAAATATGTTATGTTAGCTAATTTGAATTCATTAGTTAATATGAATATTTCTGGTTGCTAGTTAGTAGTTTAAAATTGATGTTTAGTTGAAATTTTATCGAATTGGATTAAATTGTTATTTAAATTAATGTTGAAATTTAATTGTTAGTTAAATACCATCTATGATAACCAGTTATTTGTTATGACCTGTTGATTGAATGATGAATTATGATGTTTGTTTGATGGTTGATGTTTGGTACGTTAAAATTGTTATTTCAATTAATTATGACATTCATTGCAGTTAATATCCATTCGATTTAATATTAAATTCCAATTTGCAAGTTTATACATGTTAATGATAATAAATAGTCTATTGATGTTTATTGATTGATGTTTGAAATGTTTGAATTATTATTTCAGTTAAGTATGACCTTATTTCATTTAATCGTCATTTAATTAGCATGAACTTATAGATTGCCAGTTAATAACCATTATTGATAATCAATTAAATTATGTTATCTATTGTCTGATTTGGATGATGATGTGATGGATGTTTAACAATTGATATTTGGATATTTGAATGTTGTGTTTATTTTATGTTGTTCTAATATTGCAAGTTCCCATAATGTTTATTTTATTTTATATTTATATTTAATTAAAATGGGATCGAGTTGAAATGATAAATACCCAATTAAACAACTTGGCCTAGGATAGACAATTAAAATAAGAAACCCGATTGGTCAACAAATTGTTTCGAAATTAATTAACAACCTTAATGGATTTAATTTGGAACTTATAAATGATTTTACTCGAGTTTAAATGAAATAAATTAATGGATTTGATTTGAATAAACTAATAAATTTATTTGAATTGTAATAGAATAAATAAATGAATTGATTTGAGTTTATATGGAATTGGATTAAGTAAAATTTAAAAGTTAAGTAAAAATTTAAGATCTATAGACTTGGTTTGATTAAACGGATTTGAGACTTGATAATGAAATTTAATTTAAGATTAAATGGAATTTGACATAAGTGGAATTCAAACTAAGTAAAGTTTGTGAATTTGATTAAGTGTTAATTTAAATATAAAATGATTTTAAATTGAGTGAATTAGTTTAATTATGATTTTGTAACTTGGTTACGAAGTTAAATTGTTTTGAAACTTGTTGAGAAAAATAAATATGTGTTAATTAATCAATGAACTAAATAAAGTGAAATAAGATTCTTTAATGGAAATTGAATTTGATTTTGTAAACGGGTTAGCTAAAACTATTTTGATTTAAAGGGGATTTAGTTAATGAAATTGATTTAACCGAATTTATAATTATATTTAATGAAGTAATGAATGTAAACATGAATGTGAATGAATCGAATTTTGTTTAAATGATTTTGAATTAAATTAAGAATCAAATTAAATTCATTGAATATGAAATAAATTTAATAAGTGAAATTGGAATCTTATTAAACTGAAATTGAATACTTGAATTGATTTGCTAAATAAATGTTGAACTAAATTTATTTGGAAATATGATTTAACTATTGAAACGAATTGAATTGTGAAATAATCAAATTTGAAAGTAAATTTGAAGTTGACTTTTTATTTGATTTGGTTTGAACTTTAAATATTAAATGACCATCGGTGTAATAATACGTAGTTATTAAACAGACCGGGATCAGATATGGACATACTCTCTGTCGATACCGAAAACCACTTTAATAACTAATATACGCGGAGTGTTGATCCAGAACGAAGTGGATGGCTTTGGTGAACGCGTTGATTGTAGAAAGAGAACGATTTTGGATGACCCTTGATATGACTAAAACAGGAGCCCTGCCGGACCATTGAGGTTCGCCACCTCTAGCGGACACACTTCTTCGTTACCATATCTATTACTTTTGTGATTCGATTTGGGTGCACCCCTCGATTATGGGAGTGTTGTTTCGCGGTGTTGGGGTAGTAGCTGCTATGCCCAACATCAGTCCGGATGACGCAACTACTAGTATCCTAGTTGGTATCGCCTCATGTACCTTGTCATACTGATTATCCTATTCGCGACCACTATGATTTTGATTTGTGTTATACCTATGGGGTACCCTCTGATAACCACTAGTTTACGGTGGGGTTTACGGTGCTGTATAGACTATGACATTTATAAACTGTGTTAAGGGTGGAATGGGCCATGGCTTAACGCTAGGAATGATATTTTACTTTATGATAGACATTATTGTATATAGCGTATTCTATTATATAGTAGATAGTTTAATGGATCCTTAGGAGATGGAAATCCCGAACATCTCTTAAGTTAATGCACGCACGTTAAACACTGGATAGGAGGTGTCTAAAACCCGTAAACATCTCCGACGCCGTCACACTCATATTTACTTATTCGATTTAACTTACATAAGATATTTTAGTCCTGACTCGAGTGTTTTGTCTTTTCATTACGCTCGGGTCAGCCAGAGCATTTCAAATAAGGTTGAAGATCTATTTTGGAGGACGAAGACGGAGTTTGGTATTACATCATTGTATTCTACTACTGTATTATTTTTCCGCTGAATTGTTGTATTATCTTTGATATGTGTGTAAATCTGATTTATGATGTATAATAATAATCAAATTTATTTATTTAACAGCTTCATGAACTGTTATTTTATTATTATATCTTGTTCCTTCCGCTGCGAGATTCTGAGTTTGTTTCTGTTCTTTCTTTTCTTTTCTTATTTAACCCCAATAACTATATGTATTTTGGATTGGTTGAGTCGGCATGTGTGTATGTTTTGTCGACTTGAATGGTCAAAAATGTGGGTCGTTATAGTCTCTAATAGAAGTACCTTTCGACTTAGAGCTTCCGCCTTCAATCAAGTCGAAACCCCACTAAGCCGAAACCAATACACAAGGTATCACTTTGATGGTACGTAGTGGATTGGAGGAAAGGCGGAAGGCACGGTGTCGAAAGCATTGCTTCCAATGGGGTGATACCTTTGTTTGTTTTAAAAAGTAAAGCATCTGCCATTATTTTATTAAAGCCTTCGAAGGACTCAAAGCATATGTTTTTGAAAGAGGTTTTCTAAGTGCTTTCGAAGGGGTTTCCATCATCTTATGTTATAAAGAATAAGCTTTCGAATGGGTATCTTTACTTATAAAAATAGTGCTTTCGAAAGTAGGGGTTCCAACCTAGTCGAAGCCCTGCTGCCATTCTTTTGCCTTTCGAGTATATTGAAGTCATCAATGCCTTCGAAGGGTAGTTTTGTTTTAAAGATGTTTTAAGACACTTCCTAAACGCTTTCGAAAGGGTCCAAGGGTTTCGAAGGCAATGGCTTCGAAAGGGGGTTTCGATGCTATCCTTCAGTGTTTTATTCAAATGATTTGAAGCTTTCAAAAGGGATGGTGCCGACACCATCAAGTTTTCCACAATACTATTATATGATAAAGAATGGTTTCGAAAGAGATACTTTCATTTATATTCACTTTGACCCAAATGTTATTTTTAAATATAAACCTAAAGGTTTCGAAATGGGGACTTTCAATGGTTTGGGAAGGGATACTTCTAAAGGTTTCGAAAGAGGCACTTTCAATGGTTTCGAAGCTATGCTTCTAAGAGTTAATAACTAATAATTTATTACATTCGAAAGAAAAGTTATAAAGTGTTTCGAAAGGCAGGGGCCTAATGTTTTTGAAAATAGATTTATATTCTTTCGAAGGAGTTATCCAGTGAGGTCGAAAGCAAGGTTTTGAAGGTTTTGAAAGCCTTAGTTTACAAAACAAATAACCCAATCTCATTTTAAATGAAAACCATGGCATAAATAAATAAATTCATTTGAAAAGGATTTTTTGAAGAAGTTTTCTTTGATTAAAAGGTTAAAGTGATTAACCAAGTTATTGTGTTTGCTACTTCATATATGTATATATATTCACATTGTAATGGACCCATAATTGTATTTTGGGAAAGGGTAGAATAACCGGCTAGATTGACCCAGTAGTGAATATAAATTAAGTTAACTCCTGAATGAGTAGAATTGCATCCAGGAGGTCAGGAAGACCAGAATATAGGATTCTAGAATGTTAAAGGAAGATATTGGCAGGGGCCAATAGGTTCACAATCAACCCATGAAAACTGTGTATTGAAAAAGATATTGGCAAGGGCCAATAGGTTTATAGTAAGCCCATGAAAACTATGTATAAATGAAGATGTCAGAAGACAAGTTCATAGTTAGCCCATGAAAACTATGATTTGATATTGGCAGGGACCAATAGGTTTATAGTGAACCTATGAAAACTATATCCGGATTAAGATATTGACAGATGTCTATTGGTTCCTAGTCAACCCATGAAAACTACGATAAGAAGAAAAGATATTGGAGTTACCAATAGGTTCCTAGTCAACCCATGAAAATTAGGATAAGAGTAAAGATATTGGAGTAACCAATAGGTTCTTAGTGATCCCTTGAAAACTATATAACTGGACAGGGAGTCCATAATCATTTTACCGGTTATTAGTTAGCCCATGAAAACTATTAGGTTAATTGTAACCCTAGAAACTATAAATGTGACAGATAGTCAAAACGAATGGGGATGGGTAATTCAGAATTGATTCACTTGTTTTGCATATCATCGTATCATATTATTTTGAATTTTTTTAACCATTGTTGATGCAGGAGCACAGTATATGGTTTTATAAAGATTTTAGGATACTAGTGAGGGGAAAACCCGTTCCACTAAGCGACATGGTCTCACTAGATATCTAAATGTTTTGAGATGGTAGATCATTATTCATAAGAGACTTTATGTCTGACTCAAAGTTTATGTTTTCCCCTTAGACTCTCGGGTACTCAATTGATTTTGAGTAGTTTGAGAGTTGAGGTTTTCAGGCTTCTCATTAGATGAATAAAGCTTCCGGAGATGTGCAAGAGGCATGGTATCTATCTAGAGTTCTCTTTTATTTTGATTCCGCTGTGTTATTTGTAATGGCAAAGTTGTTAAACTACCTATATATATTCTGATCATCCAAGGGGGGCATCTTCATATGTTGCTCTTGGAATATGTTGTAATAAATATATTTTCTTTGAACGTGGAAAACGACCGTGGGATTATGTAATGAATTGGAAATGTTTTGAAATGGAATGTGATCTTGTTTGATGTCTTAAATTTTTTCCATATTCAAGTGTTTCTGTGTATCAATGTATTCAACATCGCCGTATTTGGTCGCCATGGATTAATAACTATGGATGACTGCAGCATCCGTAACCATTAGTTTTGGGCCTCCAAGTAGGGGTATGTTACAATTTGGTATCAGAGCATAGGTTTATGAAAACTTAAATGAAAAGTTAAACCTAAAAGGTTTTATTTGAAACATAATCCAATGAATCAGAAATATGATCGGGGTTTGGGATTACGCTATAGTAACATACTTGTATTTGATATATATATATATAAGTACGTATTCCCCTCTCTCTTAGACCATTCTTCTATATCTTACTAAGGCTCATATGTAGATTAACGAGAAAGAAGATATGGAAGCAGGAAATGGAAGAGGAAATCTTGGTGGAATAGTGTTACTGCCGGAGTTCCAGAGGAAGAGTTGACATGGGCTAAATTCAGAAGAATATTTGAACAGAGGTTTCTGTCTGAGGTTGCTAAGTTAGCATTGATGAAAAAGTTTATGGATTTAGTTCTGGGAGAGATGTTGGTTATCGAGTATGCCACTAAGTTTGATGAGCTGTCATGATATGGGTATGCTACTATAGACACTGACATCAAAAGGAATGAGAGGTTTATTCGGGGATTGAGGCCCGAGCTTGCTAGGGTGTCCCTGACACATATCCGTGATCCTTGTAATGTGGTTGTGGAGATGGCAATTTGCCATGAGGAGATGCTTGCTGTTCGTGCTAGAGAGAAGCCAGTTGAAACCCAGGGTGCTCAGGGAAAGAAAAGAAAGTTCTTTAAGAAGAAGGGAGCCCAGAAAGGAGATGCTGCCAAGAAGGCAAAGGTTGATTTAGTTTGTTAAGAGTTTGACAAGAAGGGTCATTATGCTAATGAGTGCTGGTCAGGCAAGGGGAAGAAGGCTGCAGATAAGAAGAATATGAAGTGCTTTAACTGTGATCAAGTTGGGCATTATAAGAACTAGTGTCCAGAACCGGTTAGGGCGGACAAGGGAAAGGTTTTTGCTATTGGATCATCTGCTAAGCCAACTACAGCTGGAAAAGAAAAGACTATGATGGAAGGTACGTTTTTGATTTAGAGAATACCAGTTAGGATACTATTTGATACCAGTGCATCACACTCGTTTATATTACAGTGTTTGGTTGATAGGTTATTAATAGAACCCACATACCTTGTTACTTCCTTAAGGGTTGCGAATCCAATAGGAGGGTGTGCAACTCTGGGGATGAGATGTGACTAGTTAGAACTTGTTTTGTTAGGTCATAAGTTTGCATGCAGTCTGTATGTTTTTGATTTCGTAGATTTCAGAATCATTTTGGGTATGGATTGGTTGAGAAGGTATGAGGCTAGGATATTTTGCCAGAATGGGGATGTGAGAAATGCGGATTAAGGATCTTAAGGCTAGAATTAACAGTAGAGGGGGGTGAATAGTGTTTTAAGAAACTTGTTAATCTTTTTGAGTTTATCTTAATTTGTTAACAATGTATACACTAATCAGACACAGATATGAACACGGAATCAAACACAGATGCAAATATAAAGTAAAAGCAGTAAAGGAAAGAACACACCGGATTTTATACTGGTTCGGAGTTACCGTACATCCAGTCCCGTACAACTAAGTAAGGATTTCCTTTCAAAAGCAATTCAACAATTACAACCCTCGGTTTCAAGGCTACGAGGTACACCCTCCAGAATAACAATCCTCTGGGTAGAGATACTTGATTTCCGGGGCAACAAGTTCACCCAATTGATTTCCAAGGCTACAATCACACCTTCTCTCGCTCAATTGATTTCCAAGGCTACAATCACACCTTTTCTCGCTAGATAGATTACAAAGAAGTCTATAACTTAGATTAGCACTTGGATCTTGTAGAGATAGTGATGGAGAATCACACTAGAAGTAATCGAGTATGATTCGATGTTGATTTCGGCAGAGTAATGGTATGATTTTGTATTAAGAAATGTGGAAGAAGAAGAGGAGTGAAAACCACAAAAAAGTGATTAAAAATTCATTCAAACTGACCACTATTTATAGAAGAGCAACAGCCATAACCATTCATGAAGAGTTATGGCGAATAGACACTTCTTTTGAAACTTGAATTTTGAAACCAACTGACACTATGTCAACATGGGGTACTTGGGTATGTCGACATCCCAAAGAGATTTTTGGTGTTTTGATTTTCTTTGAAAATAACCTCTATCTTATATTAAAATTATTTTAAACTTTATAAATATACTTAACTATAGTTAAAATACATAAGTAAATATAAAGAACAATATATACATAATTTAACTATAATTTTATATTTAAATCTAAGTATAAATATTTAAAAAGTTAAATATATTATTTGAAGATAGTTTAAAATCAGAAGTAATTTGACTTTGAAATTAAAGATGTTTTTTAGGCTAAAATTATTTAAAATCAGGATAGAGAGTTTTGAATCATTTAAAAGGAAAGTTTTGAAATCATTTTGAAAATAAGATAATTTTGAAAAATCATTTGAATTAAGATTAGTGGATACAAAACAATGTCCCACTAGATTTTCGTAGGTTCCATCCTACTTAGGGTTCCATCCCTTTAACGGGCTCGAAGTGGATTCCATTCCACGAATAAATTGGATATTAAGATGCCAGTGCTTTTCTACGAGTTTTAACAAATATTCCTAACTATATAACTTATCTTGGAAACTTGAACTCTTAATAATCTTGATACTCATGAGTCTTCTATCTCTATATCTTGAATCTCTATACGGTACAGTCTTCATTCTTGATACCTGCATGGTTAGATCCTGCATATACATATATATCTAAACTTCTAATGTTAGTATTTATATTTTATAATCTATTCTAAGGTTGTTGTCATCAAAACCATCATCTCATGGACTAACAATCTCCCCCTTTTTGATGATGACAACCTTTGTTTATAAAATATTCCTTCTATCGTAATAACTCCCCCTAAAACTAACAACTCCCCCTTAATCTATGCCTAACTACCATATTTTATATTTCTCCCCCTTTGTCATCAACAAAAACTTACTCCCCCTTATTCTTGGACTTCAGTACCTGTATTGATAAACTATACAATGGAATATATAATATATAGATTAAGAAATAGTGATACTTATGAGCATAATAACTTAATTAAAGACTATATTCATTTCAGTGTGTATATATATGTTTCACACACCAAACTTCAAACCAAATAAAATCAATCCACACAAAGTATCAATTCAAACCAAATTAAATCAAACAAATTAATTCAAACAAATCAAACAAAGAAAGAAGATTAAACGTTACGGGGAACATCTACCCATCCATCTTCTCCAAATATAGGGTCTGCTTTAATTGCATCCCAATTCTCATTGTCATTGGTGAGAGAGACAAGAGGATGTTCTTCATTATCATCCTTGTGTAGAGAGGAGATCATCCATCGTATTGCATCGAAGTGTCTCTCTTGTTCCTTGATCATCTGCATTTGACTCAATTCTAAGTGACGTTGGTTTCGTAGAATAAAAGAGAGGATATTCTTGAATGAATTGAGTGTTTCTTCAAGATTTTCAGATAGATTGTGAATAGGATTGGCCATAATTGAATTTAGAGAAATAAATGAAGGATAAGATAATGAGAAATAAATTTCAATGAAGATTTCTGGAAGAAAAAGGTATATATAGGTGTAGAAATTCATTTGAAATGAATAGACATTTGGTAGTTATTCATATTTCAAATTCAAAATCAATAATCACTTCTGACCAGTACATGTCGACATGGTCTTCTAGGGGATGTCGACATGGGTTAGTGAAAATTTATGACAACTTTGATTTTGTGAATAATTGTGTATATATATATATTTATATAATATACTAACATTTATTCTAGAGATAAGATAAGATATATAACAGAAAGGAAATTTCATTACGATAATACAAAGATTAAGCATAATGAACTACGTGAACATTCGAAAAAACAAACTAAGACAAATACAATAAGATACTAAAAGATAAAACTAGTTAGAAGATGAAGATGATGAAGATAGTCCAAGTTTCTTGCTGACTTTTGAAAAGAACTTGTTCATCTTCGAAGAAATGTTATCCAACTTCTTACTAACGGATCGTTTTAAAATCCGTTGATTTTCTACAATTATCTTTTGGTTTTTAAGAAGGGTTTTGTTGGAAGGATTGGAGGGATATTCAATACTTTCTAGGGATGTTTCACCTTCTTCTTCTTCTATTTCCATTTCATCCCTTTCTTCTTCTTCTTCCTCTCCCATTTCTTCATGAGCCAAACGCTCTTCCTTTTCGGTAAGGGTTTCATAAGGTTGAAAAACATATGAGATTTTCATGAGAGAAATGTTTGAGATATTAAAAACTTGTCTTGAAATAAATTCTTCTCCTTTGAAATTTACTCCAAAATAGTTGAAAATCCGAGTAAGGTAAATTCCATGATATAAAGTATTTTCTCCCATTTCAAAATTTTTAGGACGAAGTTCATCCAAAATAACTTGCGCCCAATTGATATCATAATTTCCGAAAATAGCGAAAAGTGCTTTGCACACTTTTGAAGTAGGATTGTTAAAATTTCCCGATCTTGGGGTCAAAGTATGTTGTAAAAGAAAATTGACAATTCTTGCTTTAGGACGAAAGTTTCGATTCTTAAATTCAAAGTTTTCATCTCCTTCAAAAATATGATGAAATGTCTCACGATCATGTTCATCGATTTGAAAACTAGAAAGATCCATTCCCATGCTTTTGCAATTGAGATTGGTACCCAAAAGGTCACAATTCAAAACAATTTGAGTGCCTTTGACATTACTCCAAATTTCATTCTCATTTCCAATATAAAAACCACGGTTTAAATTAGCATAGAAGATTTTGATAAGATTAGGATAGCAAACAAAATCATTTTGAGAAGAGTCAATAAGACTTAAAACACCATTGTTTACAAAAAGAGAATCAATTTCATAAGAAGAAAAATCTTGAAAAATAGCAAATTTTCTGGGATGGACTTTGACATAGTTAGCATAATTGATGTATGCTTTAATTGCCTTCGGATCATTGAGTAATTGCTCTTTGATTTTTCTGGAAATTCTCATGGTTGAGGGGTTGCTTGAAGAAGCCATTAGAGTAGAGAGTAGAGAGCTTGAGGATATGAAGAGAGAGTTTGAATTTGAAAATGAAAGTGAAAAGATATGATAAAAGATAGTGAATAAATAGACTTTCAAAGAACATATTCTCTGGTCAAAGGGTATCTTTTTAGAGAAATAAATGAAGTGAAAAGGTGGAGGGAAATTCAAACATTTGAATTCAAAATTTGAAATTCAAATTCAGGTAGGCATGTCGACATGATGGTAGGGGCCATGTCGACATGTGGCTTTGAATTTTCATGACATGATTTTTCCTAAGTTATCTAATATACATATATATATAAATATTATTAATGTCTATATTTCTGAAATATTATTGTACTTATAATATATTTCAGAATGTGTCAAAAATAATAATAATAATAATAAAATAATAATAAAAAATAGAAAATAAATTTTAAAATTCAAACAACATATCAATTCAAAATCAATCAATCAATCAATCAAAAAAAACCAATCAATCAATCAATTCAAGCATGCAATTTCAGCCAATGTATTGTAAACGTGTACCTTTTTCAGAGTCCGTGTCTTTGGTATTGACTAAATCGAGAATTGCTGTGAAACACAAATTTGAATTGTCTTTCTTCTGTTCATCGTCGCTGGAGGATGAGTCAGAGTCATCTAGAGTAGCAGTGAATGCACGTTTCCGTTTCTTTGCAGAATCATTGTTTATAGGAGGGTTTTCCTTATCTGGATACGGACAGTCTCTTTTGATATGACCTGGTTCGTCACAATTGAAGCATTTGATAAAGTTTGGTACTGTAGTCTAATTACCAGAATTCTTAAAGTTGTTTCTCTTGGAACTATTCAATTTTCTGTACTTCAGGAATTTCCGAAAATTCCTGGTCATAAATGCTATCTCTTCATCATTATCACTGTTTGAGTCTGATCCGTCGTTTAATGCATTGAATGCCACTGATTTCTTTTCATATGCTTTGCTTTCTCTTCTCCCGATCATTTGAACTTCAAACGACAATAGATTTCCAATCAATTCTTCTATCTTTAAAGTATTAATGTCATTTGCCTCTTCAATTGCAAGTGTTTTTTGATCCCATTCTGGAGTGAGAAATTTAAAAATTTTCTGACTTGATCTTCTTCTGAAAATTCCTTTCCCAAAGATATTAAAGAATGCACAATATCTTGAAATCGACTATACATATCTTTAATAGACTCATTAGTATTCATTTTAAATAACTGAAACTGATTTGTGAGCATGGAAATTTTATTCTGTTTAACTTTGCTTGTTCCTTCGTGAGTTACTTGCAAAGTTTTCCAGATTTCATATGCAGACTTACAAACTGACACTCTATTAAATTCATTTCTTTCAAGTGAACAAAACAGAATATTCATTGCTTTAGAATTATTTTGTGCAACAGTCTTTTGCTCAGTGGTCCACTGTGAAAAATTAGTTGTGGGTTCAGAATATTCAGTTTGTGTGATATTCCAAGTATCTAATCCTATGGATTGTAAATATATTTTCATCCTACATGCCCAATATGCATAGTTACTGCCATTAAAAAGTGGTGGTCTGGCAGTAGACTGACCTTCTATAAATGAACTAGTGTTGGTGGTAATAGCAGTACTAGTGTTAGTAGTCATTTTGAAAATTTTCAAAATTCAGATAATGAAACTTTTGAAAACAAGGCTTTGATACCAAATGTGAGAAATGCAGATTAAGGATCTTAAGGCTAGAATTAACACTAGAGGGGGGGGTGAATAGTGTTTTAAGAAATTTGTTAATCTTTTTGAGTTTATCTTAATTTGTTAACAATGTATACACTAATCAGACACAGATACGAACACAGAATCAAACACAGATGCAAATATAAAGTAAAAGCAGTAAAGGTAATAAGGTGGCAGATGCTCTTAGCAGAAGACATCAGAATGTGGTGTTGGCTATGTTGGCAGAGTGGAAGGATTTAGAAGCTTTGACTACCTGTAGTGTGCAGTTAAGATCGACTGCTAGTTCTAGTCAGAGTACTTCCATGTTGTCATGTTTAGAAGTTCGACTAGTGTTGATCGAGAGAACTGCTTCTAAGCAGAAGGAGGATCCATTATTAGCCGAGAAAATCAGAAGGCTTGAGGTTGGAACCGAGATTGATGATCTGAAAGATTTCAGTCTGTACCAGAAGGGACGGTTGAGAAAGAAGGGATGGTTGTGTGTTCCGAATGTTGAGAACTTGAGGAAAGAAGTTCTTGGAGAATGTCATCGATCCAAGTTTACGATTCTTCCTGGAGGAATGAAGATGTATCAAGATATGAAGAGTAGCTTCTATTGGGAAGGTTTGAAGAGGGATTTTGGTTTGTGGGTTAGGCAGTGTGCAAACTGTCATCAAGTGAAAGCCGAACATCAGAAGCCAAGTGGGTTGCTTCAGCCTTTAGAGATTCCAGTTTGAAAATGGGATTCGATATCCATGAATTTTATAGACGGGTTGCCAAGGTCAAATAGAGGAAATGAAAGTATATGGGTTGTAGTGGACAGATTGACCAAGAGTGCCCATTTCATTATAGTTAAGTCAACTAGGACGGCACCTATTTTAGCTAAGGTGTTCATGAAGAACATAGTTAGACTACATGAAGTTCCTAGTTGTATAGTCAGTGACAGAGATGCTTTGTTCACTAGTGAATTCTGGAAGAGTCTACAGGATGTGTTAGGCACTAAGCTCAAGATGAGTACTGCATATCACCCTCAGACGGATGGGCAGACAGAGAGAGTAAATAAAGTACTCGAGGATTTACTAAGAGCTTGTGTATTGGACTTTGGTGGATCTTGGGAAGATCACCTACATTTGGTTGATTTTTCCTATAATAATAGTTATCATACTAGTATAGGAATGGAGCCTTTTGAAGCTTTGTATGGAAAGCTATGCAAATCACCAGCATGTTGGTTAGATACTGGAAATAGATTGGTCTTAGGTCCATATTTGATTAGGGAGGCGTCAGAGAAGGTTGAGTTGATCTGAGAAAGGATGAAGGAAGACCTAGAGTTCTCAGTTGGAGACGGGGTTTTCATTAAAGTATCACCGATGAAAGGTGTGATACGGTTCGGAAAGTCAAGGAAACTAGCTCTAAGATATATTGGTCCATTCCAGATTATAGAGAGGATTGGAAAGCTTGCATAAAGAGTAGAGTTGCCGAGCAGTATGGCAGGTGTCCATAATGTATTTCATGTGTCTCATCTTCACAATTATATGCATGATCCAGAGACTACTATCCTCCGACAGAGTTAGAAGACTTAGTAGTAGAGCCTAATTTGACTTTTGTTAGACAACCAGTTCGGGTTGTAGCAAGAGATGAGAAAAGATTGAGGAACAAGACAGTCAGGTTGGTGAAAGTTCAGTGGAGCGACAACGAGAAGGACAGTACTTGGGAGACAGAGGACAGGATTCAAGATACTTATCCTGATCTGCTTTGAGGGTGTGTCCATATTAGATTTATATAGATAATTGCAAGTCAGATAGACTAGTATGGTTGCTAGGAGTCATTATAGATGATTGCTATGTTTATTATTTAGTCCTTACAGAATTTCGAGGACAAAATTCTTTAAGGAGGGGAACTTGTAACACCCCTGATTTTTGATAACATTATTTAGGAGATTTAATGAGATAGATTTAATAGAATAATGTAAATGTTAAGTTATAAGGGGATTGAGATAGGAATATAATTAAGGCCGTGCTCAATTAACTAATTAAATGGACTAAAAATGGTTTTTAGGTTAATTAATCTACATAAGGGTAAATTGGGAAATAGCCACACATAACCCTTACCCTTATATATATTCCATTCACGTTTTATTTTGCCCATTCATGCCATTTTGAAAACAAAAAAACGTAAATCAAGAGGAGCCGGCCATTGTTGAGGAAGAAAAGAGAAGAGAAATCAAAGTAAAGCCAAGGATTAAAGCTAGGGGAATAAATCTCAATCTCAATCCAATCTCCTTATCTTAGTCAAAGTGAATTATAATTTATACCATCTCTATTTTGTTTTGTAATCATACATTTTTGGATCTAAGACTAAATTCATTTTTATGATGATTTGGATGATGATATGCTTGAATTATAAATTGATTAATTTAAACAAGATTGTTTAAATGAGGTTTTAGGCAATTTTAGGGCAAAACCGATTGATATTGATGTTTAAATGCCATGGAAAAATTTTATGTTATGTAAAACATGATTTTGGAGTTGAGTTTTAATTTTGATAATTTTCCAAGCTATGGAAAGATTATTATGAACTTTCAAAGGAAAATATGGTTAATTGGGTTTAGAAATTTATTTCAGAAATTATATTGAGAATTTGGGTGTGAAATTTTGATATGTTAGATAACATGATGAAAGTGAATTTCTTTAATTTTTGGGGATTTTTCCTAAGTGATTTGCTATGCAAATTAAATTATTTTAGAAGAAGGACTTATTTGCAATATTGGTTTTGCTAAATGGAAGGATTATGCGGCAGTTATTTTGATAAAGAATTTGAAAAGTTAAGGCAACCAATCACATGTTTACACATGGCAGGTAAGTTAGATAAATTTTCTTTAATCGGCATTAATCGGCTTTTACTTAGAAAAGTAGGTTCCGCCTTTAATAGAATACCTTTCGACTCAGAGCTTCCGCCTTCAATCAAGTCAAAACCCCACTAAGCCGAAAACAATTCACAGGGTATCACTTAGATGGTACGTAGTGGATTGGAGGAAAGGCAGAAGGCATGGTGTCGAAAGCATTGCTTCCGATGGGGTCGATACCATTGTTTGTTTTAAAAAGTGAAGCGCCTGCCTTTGTTTTATTAAAGCCTTTGAAGGAGTCGAAGCATATGTTTTCGAAAGAAGTTTTCTAAATGCTTTTGAAGGGGTTGCCATCATCTTATGCTTTAAAGAATAAGCTTTCGAATGGGTATCTTTACTTATAAAAATAGTGCTTTCAAAAGTAGGGGTTCCGACCTAGTCGAAGCCCTGCTGCCGTTCTTTTGCCTTTCGAGTATATTGAAGTCATCAATGCCTTCGAAAGGTAGTTTTGTTTTAAAGATGTTTTAAGCCACTTCCTAAATGCTTTCGAAAGGGTCTAATGGTTTCAAAGGCAATGGCTTCGAAAGGGGGTTTCGATGCTATCCTTCAGTGTTTTGTTCAAATGATTTGGAGCTTTCGAAAGGGATTGTAACACCCCATATTTTTAGTAACATTATTTAGGATATTTAATTAGTTAAATAAAATAAAATAATGTGTTGATAAAGGATTGAGATTTGATTTTAATTAAGGGTAGCTGTGCCATTTAAACAATGAACTAAAATAATAGTTAAAATGACATAGAGGAAGGGTGAAATAGGAAAGAGGTCATCCCTATATCCCTTAAACTTGGCCGTGTATTCCCCTATACACGTTCATTTCATTTTATCAAAAAATTTCAACAAGAGATCGGCCACCGTTAACAAGAGAAAAGGGAAAAAGATAGAGAAAAGCTAGGAAGAAGCTTAAGCAAATCAAATCCATTCACATCTCAATCTCTTTAATCTCTAAAGCTAAGGTGAATAATGTTTACATCTCATATTTATTTGTTTTCAGTTTAAAGATGAAATCCAAAATATTTTGCATTGATTTGCCATGTTTTTGAATGATGGAATGATTATATACTTGTTGATGATTTATGGTTGTTCATATAAATTTTATAACATGTTTTGATATGAAAACTCTATTAAATGACATCCAAATGCCTTGCGAATTTTTATATAGACTAGAAATATTATTTTGGAGATGGGTTTCAATTTTGAGAATTTTTTGAATTTTTGTGGAATTTATATGAATTTTATAGTAAAGAAAATGTTAATTTGGATTATAAATTATTTACGGTTAACTAATAAAAGGTTTGGGTCTAACATTTCTATATGTTGGAAAACATATTAAAAGAGATTTACTGGATTTTTTTTGTAGAATTTTCCTAAGTGTTTTAATGGTTAAATAAAATTATTTAAGGTATGAGACTTAAATGTTTTATATAATTAAGGAAGGAGAAGGGGTTTTTTGCAAATAATTCAAATAGTTAGTTTTGAAAATTGCAGCACTTCTTAGTGATAAAGAAAAGAGGCAACCAATCAAAATTTGACACGTAAAGCAGGCTAGGTGAAAAGAACTATTTGCTACATGCTTTTTACTGTTTTGTTGTTTTTAGCACCCGCATCCGCCTTAGTTGCCTTTCGACAAGTCCCTCCGCCTTCACACCATCAAAACCAATGTGCATGGTATCAATATATTAGTACGTATCGAATTGGATAGAAGGTTAAAGGCATGAGGTCGAAACCATGGGTTCCGAAGTGATCGAAGCACCACTTTGCTTTTAAATTAAAAATGCCTACTTGCTTTCGACTAAATGGCTTTTGACTCAATAGCTTTCGACTTGGTTATCTTTCGACTAGGTCAAATGGATTTAAAGTAATGGTTTTGATCGGGTTGCGCTTTTGTTTTAAATAATTGCTTTCCACTAAGTCGAAACCTTTTACTGCCGCCTTTTTACCTTTCGACCCAGATGGTTTCGAAGGGATTGCTTTGTTTTTAAAATATGGCCACTTCTCCAATGCTTTCAAAGGGATGGTTTCGACACCATCACTTCTTTACTTAGGAAATGGTTTTGAAACAGATGCTTTCGACTTAAATGTTTTAAAGACCTTTTTTCTATGATTGAAGTAAAACCCAAATGGTTTCGAAAGAGACAGTTTTAAATGGTTTCGAAACATATGCTTTCGACTTTAATGGGTTTCCGATCCTTTTTCTCTACTTGAAGGCATAATCTAAATGGTTTCGACCGAGACGGTTTTCAAAGGATTCGAAGGAGTAAATTTTTGAATGGTTTCGAAAGGTTTCTGCATGTTTTAAACTGAACCCAAAGTCTTTCGAAAGGTTTAGCATTTTACTTCTTTCGAAAGGGTTTTAATGAATGGTTTCGAAGGGGTCGTTCCCCAGGGTTTTGAAAGGGTTAAAAGGAAAAGCTTTTCCTATGTTTTTTGAAAGGCAATATTTAAAGGTTTTTAAGAGGGATGTCTAATGTTTTGAATTTTTCGAAGGAAAGGCTTTTAATGGTTTTGAAAGGGCTACTTTCAATGGTTTCGAAAGGGCTACCTTCATGGGTTTCGAAAGGGCTACCTTCATGGGTTTCGAAAGGGTTGTTTAAAGGTTTTAAACAAAGGTTTCGAATGTATTAACTAAGCAATATAGCCTAAGTGTTTTCAAGTTAAAAAGGGTTTTAACTTGTTTTATAAAGATAGGTAATCCTCATTAAAATTCATCAGCATTATTTTGAGTAAAGTATATATAACATGGCAAAGTAGCTTAGAATAAAGCTAAGAATATAATTGTATAAGTATGATTTAAAAGGTTAAATTATTTTGGAAAGGTTTCCAAGGAAAAAGATGAAGGGTAGTTAACTCTAAGTAAATGATTCGGATAGATAGTCCATTTTGATTCAGATAGTTAGTCTAGTTTGCGGACAGTTAGTCTAGTTTGCAGCCAGTCAGCCTAATTTTTAGACAAATAGTCCATTTATTACTTGTGGACAGATAGTTCATTAGTTACCTGATTATAGCTTAATGGACTTAGCTATTATTATCATTATCATATCAGTTTGATTAACCACTTTGGTTGCAGGAAAAATTTGCAAAATCTATATTTTAAAGAGGATATTAGTGAGGGGAAACCAGTTCCGCTAAGTGACGTGGTCTCACTTAATATCAGTAAACCGAGATGTAACAGTATTATTCACACTAAGATTTATGTCTGACTCGAAGTTTTTGTTTTCCCCTTAAATTCTCGGGTGCTCAAAATTGATTTGAGTAGGCTGAGGGTTAAGATTTTTAGGTTTAGAAATTTTGGTGAATAAAGCTTCCATAGATGAGCAGGTGGTTGATGGATAGCTAATTAGGAGTGATAGTTTTATCTCGTTTTGATTCCGTTGTGTATATCAAGTCAGATATGACTATATTGACTCTGATCAACCAAAGGGGCATCGTCATATGTCACTCTTGGCTTATTTTATAATGATTATATTTGATCTTTACCTGGGAAACGATATGGGATTATGTAATTTGGATATGAATTTGTTTCGAAATGTAATCAGTAAAATGTTGTTTTTGGAAATCTATGAATTTGTTCATATTAAAATGCTTCTGATATTATGGATACCATTAAAATTACCGTAATTTGTCACCAGAAGTTAATACTATGGATGATTGCAACATCTATAATGCTTAACTTTTTCCCTCTTGATACGGGATGTTACAACTTGGTATCAAAGCATAGGTTTATGAAAAACTTTAAACTAAAAATGGTTTTTAAAACATAATCCTAGGAATTAGAGTAAGATGTGGGTATGGGATAAAGCTATAGTAACGTACTTGTATTTGTTATATATAAGTATATGCTTTATCTCTAGTCTCCTATCTTTGTTAGGATATTTTTCTGTATCTCATGAGGTTTGAATACAGATATAGAAGGTAGAAGAGGAAGAGTTAACCCAGGAGGGGAAGACACCAATGGGAATGCCAGGCCTAATGTGATGAGAGGTCAAGGTCAGGCACAAGCAGAGAATGTGGGTGCTGGAGTCCTGCAAGTTGGAATGGAAGCTATGTATCAGTTCTTCGTGAACATGGTGCAAGCTGGAATTTCAACTGGAGTGGTATGAGGAGATGTTGCAGGGGTAGGAGTTCTGGAAGTTCCGGTAATTAACCATTATGCTAAGATGAGCAGGGGTTACGCTAAGCTTGGGAGGAAGCCATTTCTGGGAACAGAGGATGCTATAGAGGTGGAAAATTTGTTGCTGCACTGTGAGAGAATCTTTGCATATTTGGGGCTCAATGATGAGCATAAGAGGAAGCTTGCTTCGAGATAGCTCCAGGGAGCAGCTTTGTTTTGGTGGAACAGTGTGATAGCTGGTGTGGATGAGGAAACTTCGACATGGGTAGATTTCAAGGGGAGGTTCCAGGAGAGGTTCATGTCTGCGATGTCACAGTCAGCTCTGATCAGAAAGTTTGCTGAATTAGAGCAGGGAGAGATGTATGTTCTGAAGTATGCTAGAAGGTTTGAGGAATTGGCTAGATAGGGATATGCTTCAGTGGATATAGTAATGAAGAGGAATGAGAAGTTTATCAGGGGGTTGAAGCCTGAGCTAGCAAGGGCTACATTACCTCATATTAAAGATCCTTCTGATTTTGCAGTGGAGATGGCCTTAAGGCATGAGGAGATTGTTGATTCTCTAGATAAGAGTAAGGCTAAGGAGGTCCAGGTTGGGCAGAATCAGAAGATGAAGTTCTTTTCCTAAGAAAGGTTCTTAGAAGGGTGGTGCGGCTGAGAAAGGGAAGTCTGAGATTGTTTGCTTCAAGTGTGACAAGAAGGGGCATTTTGCTAATGAGTGTCATGCTGGAAAGGCAAAAGAGGTAGCCGGAAAGAAGAATGTCAGGTGCTTCAACTGCGACGATAATGGCCACTATAAGAGCCAGTGCAAGGAGCCTGCTAACGATGGAAAGGGCAAGGTGTATGAATTGGAGCATGCCACTTCGAAGCCAACGACTCAGGAGAAAGGAAAGGCAGTTTTGGGAGGTATGCTTTAGATTCATGGTATGTTTGTTAGCATTCTATTTGATACTGGTGCATCGCATTCTTTTATATCTAGATGTTTAATAGATAAGCTTAACCTAGAACCCACGTATTTAGTTACTTCCTTACGGGTTGCGAATCCAATAGGAGGGTGTGCAACTCTAGGATTGAGATGTGACTAGTTAGAGTTTGACTGGTTAGGTCATGCTTTTGTTTGCAGTTTGCATGTGTTTGATTTTGTGGGGTTCGGGATTATTCTTGGGATGGATTGGTTAAGTGAGTACGATGCTAGGATATTTTGCCAAGATAGGAAAATATCACCTAGACACCCTGATTGTAGTGATCGGATAGTTTTTACCGTAGAAGGTTCTAACGGTGAGGTGAACGCTTTGTTGGGTGTTATGGAATTGGAAGATGGTTTGAGTCGAGTTTTCGTGGTTAGAGAATTCGCAGATGTTTTTGAGTCTGTAGTTGGATTGCCACCGAAACAAGCCATTGAGTTTTGGATAGAATTAGTTCCCGGAGCAGAACCAGTGAGTAGGTTGCCAAGCAAGATGACCTCTACAGAGATGAGGGAGTTGAAGGTGCAATTGGTGGATTTAGAAGTAAAGAGTTTTTGTAACGACCCGTAAATTTCAACTATTTTAATAACGTAATTAGTTGAAATTTTGTGAAATTTTAAACGATAAAATTTTGGAATAAAAATTTAATATTTGGAATACATCTAGTTAAACATAGCAACTGGTAAATTTTCGTCCGAAAATACGAAAGTTTATTTCGCGCGTAAATTTACTTCAATTTAATCAGTTAAAGAAAAAGCGATGAAAATAAAATGTTTCCGAAACCTAAATATTTTTACATAGGAAAATTCTAAACCATCTTCTGAGCAAGATGTCAGTTTGTCATTTTTCCAAATTCGGACATCTTTGGCTCCGTCGATCTTATTTTTCAGTGTTTTTCTTGCATTTTCCGCTATTAGAAAATTCAAATTTTTATAATTCAATCGAGTCACTGATATCTATATACCGCTTTAACCGTTTCATCGCACTGGTCACCATGGTATATTCACTTCTATGTTTCGGTGTCTGTTACGCTGCAAAACTCGCATAACGGATATCTGTATCGATGCACATCCGAGTCATTTTGATTGGGTACCCTTTTAACTTTACACCGTCTGTATTCTGTGAACATTTACTTTCCTAGACCCTTGTGCTTGACCGATTCTATTCCATTTTTCAAAAAAAAAAAAAAATTCCCTTCGTTCATAACATTTGCATTTATTATTACATGCTCACTCATTTCCTTTTAAACTTTTCACATTTGAAACGTTGCCTGGGAATAAAGCCCCCTCCTCTTCTTCTTTTATTCCCTCCTTCATATTTCTCCTCTGTAATCTTTTGTGAAAAATAAAGCTTCATGATACAACCCATCTCCACCTATCCCCTGTACACCAAATCCACCACCGAGAGCCTCCATAGCAACCACGTGCAACTAAAGCCATCGACCACTCTTGCTGAACCACCTTCGGACCTCACAGCCGGAGCTTCCCGAACAACCATCTCCATAGCCGCCTCATCTCCTTGCCTTCGCCCATCACCATTCCGGCCATTCACGCAATTACCATCACCGTTCGCCCTCCATGGCCTCCTCCCGAGCACCTAGCATTGCCAAAGACCTCAGCCCTGGCCCACACCCGAAGCCCATGGCCTCTCATCAAACTCAGCAACCGCCACCCGAATCCTCCACGTACACGCGACCACCACCTCCGACAGCTCACAACTTCGCCTCCACACATCGTCCACCCACCTTGAACCGCCACTTGTCCCCTCTCTCCTCTCCTCCACCCATGCTAGCCAACCCGCCTTCCCATCCACATCTTCCTTTTCCGCTTCCACCCGTTCACCCCTCTGGCTTTTGCCCTTCCACTTGCATGCATCCTTTGGGTAAGTATATATAGTAATACTGAGTTATATTTATTAGTGTAATAGTATATATATTCTTAAGTAGAAATCTGTTATGGGTTCTATAGCTTCATACTTTCTCTTATTTCATAGTTTGTATATATATACATTTTAAGATCTGTTATATGTATATTAAATTATATTAACTATATTGTATGTATGCACATGATTATAAAGGTTATATACATTTGTATGTTGCTCATATATGTATTTGGTTTTGAAATTTGTGTGCCTGCTCTGTCATAATGATGTTTCTTGTTTACATATGTTATCAGTTATATATATAACTGTAGGTAGATGAAGGTATGATACGTAAGTTATATACATTTCGGTAGTTTATATAATGAACCGAAAGGTTAACTTATATGAGTTATAAAAATTTGTTGTATATAGTTTTAAATATTATATTTTATTATGTAATTGGTTGTATAAGTTACTTGCCTGTTTACAGAAGTATGGTATGTTGGTATTGGTATTTTATAACACATATTTAAAAGTATAGATCTAATGTAAGGCACGTGGAATATAGTATGTATATTTGAACCATTTGTATGCATATCCTTTAGCTAAAATATTTGAACAAGTTGGGTCTACATATTGGCCTGGAAGATAACTATATTTGGTATGGACGGTGTTTAATATAAAAAAAGTAGCTGTTGTTTGTATAAAAGTAAGATTTATAAGAGTTATTGATTTTATATTGGAAACGTATTATTAGCATATGGGTCTAATATAATAATAATATTGTATATCACGTGATGTTGTCTACAGGTTAGGTATTTTATATATCTAAGATGTGTTTAGTTGGTTACATATATATCATGTATGGGTTTGCATTTATCCAAACTATGTGAGTTTACTTTTCTGATAGCTAACATACATATTACGTTAGCTGTTTATAAGAGGTATATGTTTCAAATCCATATATATATATATATATATAGATTTTACTTTTAAAGTTAGATTTTTGAGAAAAATGTTTATTTTAATTAAACGTGTGTTAGAATTTATTATGTGGCTTTTATTTACATATGAATAGTTCTATATATATGCACGTTCACTTATACCATCTATCCTCATCAATCCAGTTTGATCTGATTCGTCAGTTCCGAGCTATCAAGCTTTGATCGTCGAATTCGTGCCAATTTGTTTCGCTTTGGAAGTCGTGCTTGCATTTCATAACTCAATTTCATTGTCTATCGTCTCTAGCCTCGAAAGGTGAGCACTCACTCATGATTAACGTTCTTTTATTTATTAGATTTGATTTCAATTGAAACGACAATTGAAATATGCTGCTGTTAGTTAATTACACTGTTATATATGCTATTGCCTGTATCAGTTCACCTGTGACATCTGACACCATTATCTGTTAGTTATTTATGTGATGATAATACAGTTTGGCTGATAATTGATTGATTGTTGATGTTTATATTGGACGTTAAATTGTTAATGTTAAAATGATAAATAGTATGCAATTGAACTTGATATAGGATAGTTAAATGTTAAATTTGATTAACTGACATTTGTATAATATGACCCCTTTAACTGTTAAATTTATTGACACGTAGGATTTGTTTAAATTACACTTTGAACCACTGAATGTATGTTGTTAAATTGATGATATATGAAATTGTAATAGATGACAAGTGAAAAACCGTAATGTAAAAATCTTTAATCTACATGAAATGATAGTGTAGATTCTAGAAATAATTATATTAATTCGTACAAATAACAATGCGAATTAATACGGTTATTTCGGAATTATTTGAATTGATTATTGGATTGATATTGATTGTTGTTATTTCTTGTTTATTTACTTTGACACCATCCCAGTTATCACACTGCAAGTTCCCTTTGATATGTTTTGATTTTGAATTGAATTGGAATCTGGTTGAAATGATAAATACCCAAATTGAATTTTTACCTAGGATAGGAAATTAAATAAAACCCGATTGGTCAATAATTTGATTAAAAAAAATGAAGATTTTATTTGAATAAATAATATGGTTTTGAAACGAAGTTGGAAATTGAATTTAATGAAATTAAAACGTGAATATTTAATAATCTGAAATGAAATATTAATAAAGAAATTGATGAAAGAAGGTTGTTTAATTTGAGAAATGATTGAATTAAGTTTTTAATTATTAAGTTTTGAAATTATTTAATAATTAAGTTTGAATTATTTAATAATTGAATAAGATTGAATCATTTGATAATTGAATAAAAATTTGAATTCTTTGATAAGAGAAATTGGACTTTTGAAAAAGTGAGATTTGAACTTTATTAATAAATGAAATTGGGTTTCTTTATTTATTAAGTTTTGGAAATTTATTTAAGTAAGTAAATGACTGAATTTGAATTTCTTAACAAGAAATAAAATGCGATTTATTGAAATTAATGTAAGACTGGAAGTTTAAAGAATTCGATTTGATGAATTTAATTTAATTCAAAATTGTAAGTTTGATTTAATGAAGTTGAATTTAAATAATGGGTTTAATGAATTGGAAATTTAATAGAAATTGTTTTGAATGATAAAGTAATTTAACGATATTGAATGAAATCGATGAATGAGTTTAAATTGATTTGAATGTTAAATAGAATTTATTTAAATGATTTCGGAATGAAACTTATATACGAACTTGAATCAATATTTGAATTGTTTTAAATAGAAATTGAAATTGAATTATAAGATTTTGAAACGGAAAATTGGAAGTTTTGAAACGAAAATTTGGAAATTGTTTTAGAAAGACAAATGAAATGTTGATTTACGAATTTTATTTGAAATTGAAATTGATTTGGTTTTTGAAATATATAAACGACCAATCGGTGTAATAATTACGAAAGTTATTAAAGAGACCGGGATCGGTAATGGATATACTCTCTATCTGAACCGAAACCACTTTAATAACTATACGCGGAGTGTTGATCCAGAACGAAGTGGATGGTTTTGATGAACGCGTTGACTGAAGAAAGAGAACGATTTTGGATGACCCTTGACATGACTAAAACAGGAGCCGCGCCGGGCCATTGAGGATCGCCATCTCTAGCGGACACACTTCTTCGATACCATATCTATTACTTTTGTGATTCGATTTGGGTGCACCCCTTGATTTGGGAGTGTTGTTTCGCGGTGTTGGGATAGTAGCTGCTATGCCCAACATCAGTCCGGATCACGCAACTACTAGTATCCTAGTTGGTATCGCCTCATGTACCTTGTCATACTGATTATCCTATTCGCGACCACTACGATTTTGATTTGTACCTTTAGTATATGGATTGCCCTCTGGTGACTTCCGGTTTTGGGGAAACTACGGTCTTGTATATGCTTTTGGGAATAAAAATGTGTTAAGGGTGGAATGGGCCATGACTTAACGCTATTTTGATATCTTTATATTACTGATAGACATTATCTACTTATCGTACATTACTACATAGTAGATAGTTTAACGGATCCTTAAAGGATGGTTATTCCAAACATCCTTTGAGTTACTTGTATTTCAATTGTTATTTCACTTGAGTTGGATTTATTAATATAAGAATGTTAATCCTGACTCGAGTGTCTTGTGTTTTTGCTTTACGCTCGGGTCAGACTAAGTGTACCAGTATTCGATGCTCACCTTTGGAGTTGGAGCTTTGCTTGAAGATCCAGCCATCTATTTTGCTTTCAGCATTCGATGATTCCAGTGATGTATTCTGCTTTGTATCTGATGTATCATATTACTCTTCCGTTGTATCTGGTTTAACTCTGATGTAACTTATATATTTACATAGTAGCTTCATGAACTACTATTTCTTTTATTTCCGCTGCACTTATTACTCTGTGTCTGTGATCTGTGATATTTATTTACTGTATATGTTCAGTTTTGCAAATTTAAATTAACAACGCGGTATTTTGAGCAATTCAACTCCGACATGTGTGACTGCCTATGCACTTGGCGGGTGCAGCATGATAGGGGGTTCTCGCATTTGGTTTGGTAGCGAGCGGATGACTCTTACTCCTACATGTCCCTGCGGGGTTGGTGCAGTCGAGAGGCTGGCTGTAAAGGCAGAACACAGGTACTGCTGTATGCTACGGTGGGCGTTACCCCACTGACGCGGTCCGTTACAGTTGGTATCAGAGCTTTGGTAGCTCTAGGCAAAACTTAACATATAGGGTAAATGTATTTACAGAATCACTCTCATTCGAGTTTCAATCTCTTCCTTTCGACTCGATTTCTTAGAATTTTGGAACGTTCCCTACGGTTCCGAATTTCATTCGTGTCCCTAACTATTCGTCTCCTTTCAATTCTGGAGCATCACATAACTCCACTTCGAGTGACCCTTATAGTGAATCGGCGGTCTCGCCAATCTTCGAATAAATTCGTAAAGGAGCAAAACTCCTTTACAATAGGCATTGATTTACCGGAGATTTCTGTATCCTCGGTTTACAATGCTATCTATCTCCTGCTATAGCTGAATTCTATTTCTTGAGATCGAATGTCGATTTACCTCGGAATTCTACAATGATCTTATTCTTGAAGTCACGGTTGACCCGGTTAAGGTTGCCCGCGACTTATATAAATTTATCCATCGCCTTATTTTGTTATTTAATTATCTCGTCTTTGTTTCAAACCTATCTTCGAATCAAATTTCTCTTGATTTAAGTCCATCAAATTTGAATCCCTATCCTTATTTTGAAAATCCATTCCTGTATCGTCGAGCAAAGAAATGTATTTCTAAAGTTATATTAAAAATGTTGTTTTCAAATTTGATAAATAAAATAAAAGTTTTGTATGATTATATTATATATAAATATAAGTTTTCTGAAATTAAATTGTTAATGAATTTGTTGTCTGAAATAATAATATTTGACTTTCATTTATTGTTTGTAAACCATTGACTATTGCATAATATAAATAAATGAATTTATAAACTTGGTTATAAATTGATTGGAATTTGAAATGAATTTAATTCAGAAATTTGAGAATTTAGTTTCCGGTGATTTCGAACTTTGGTTTTATAATTTTAAAGTATATTATTGAAAGTATTTTCGAATAGAAATCATTTCCAAAGAATTTTAAAATGTTGAAATCAGTGCTCTTCTCTTTGTCGCTGGAAAATAATTTCGGTGATGGCGGCCGCATCATCGACATTCATTTTCGAGTTTCGAAGTGGAGAAACCATTCTGTAGCTTTGCTACGGTTTTGTTTTGAAAAAAAAAAATTTTTTTGATTTGAATTTCTTCAGTATATTTGATTTATATATATATAGGTATCTTATTTTAAAATTTAATTTGATTTGATATAAATATATTATATATATCTCTAAATTGTTTAAAGTTAATCGGAAATCTAATTCTTAAATTTTTGTTAAAAGATGATTTTAATTATAAATAAAACCAAAATTTGGAATAAATATTTAAACTTTAATAATTGAATTGGGTAAATTTTATTTGTATATTGTTCAACTGCATTCTAATACAACTTACCTAAATCATTCAGAAGTTGAATATGTAATTGGATAATATATAAGATAAATTGAATTTATAAATAAAATTTAAGCATTTATAATAAATGTTATACACTAAATTTTGATTATAAAGATGTTAATAGAGTTAGATGGGATAATAAGTAAAACTCTGTTAATAATTAATAAATTTGTTTTTGAAAGAATTAATAAATGGAAATTTGATCAACTTATGAAAATACTTTGAATTTAAAGGAAATTAGTGAATATAAATTTATTTAAATCGAAACTTTTATGGTTTAAATTAATTTATATGGGTTAAATATATGTAATAAGATATATTAAGTGGAACAAATCTAATAATAATTTGAAATAAAGAAGAATTAGATTGTTGAATAAAATATGATTAAAATAAAAGACTATTCAAGTTTATGATTTTAGAAATTGTTAATAAAGGATAATTGGATAATAAAACAATGAATAAATAAGATAAATAAAATAAAATTTTGTTTTGAAGAAATCTTTTTGTATCAAATATTAATAAATTGGAATTAAATCAACTTATTGAAATACCCTGAATTTTAAATCAAATATTGTGTATTAATTAAGGTAAATTGAAATTTATACGGTTTAAACCAATTGTTTTATTTTGTTTTCAATCTGTTTTCTTTCTGGTTGTTTCTATTCTCCTACCTCGTTCCTTTTCGGGGACGAAAAGTTTTGAGTGGGGGAGAGTGTAACGACCCGTAAATTTCAACTATTTTAATAACGTAATTAGTTGAAATTTTGTGAAATTTTAAACGATAAAATTTTGGAATAAAAATTTAATATTTGGAATACGTCTAGTTAAACATAGCAACTGGTAAATTTTCGTCCGAAAATACGAAAGTTTATTTCGCGCGTAAATTTACTTCAATTTAATCAGTTAAAGAAAAAGCGATGAAAATAAAATGTTTCCGAAACCTAAATATTTTTACATAGGAAAATTCTAAACCATCTTCTGAGCAAGATGTCAGTTTGTCGTTTTTCCAAATTCGGACATCTTTGGCTCCGTCGATATTATTTTTCAGTGTTTTTCTTGCATTTTCCGCTATTAGAAAATTCAAATTTTTATAATTCAATCGAGTCACTGATATCTATATACCGCTTTAACCGTTTCATCGCACTGGTCACCATGGTATATTCACTTCTATGTTTCGGTGTCTGTTACGCTGCAAAACTCGCATAACGGATATCTGTATCGATGCACATCCGAGTCATTTTGATTGGGTACCCTTTTAACTTTACACCGTGATCTGTATTCTGTGAACATTTACTTTCCTAGACCCTTGTGCTTGACCGATTCTATTCCATTTTTAAAAAAAAAAAATTCCCTTCGTTCATAACATTTGCATTTATTATTACATGCTCACTCATTTCCTTTTAAACTTTTCACATTTGAAACGTTGCCTGGGAATAAAGCCCCCTCCTCTTCTTCTTTTATTCCCTCCTTCATATTTCTCCTCTGTAATCTTTTGTGAAAAATAAAGCTTCATGATACAACCCATCTCCACCTATCCCCTGTACACCAAATCCACCACCGAGAGCCTCCATAGCAACCACGTGCAACTAAAGCCATCGACCACTCTTGCTGAACCACCTTCGGACCTCACAGCCGGAGCTTCCCGAACAACCATCTCCATAGCCGCCTCATCTCCTTGCCTTCGCCCATCACCATTCCGGCCATTCACGCAATAACCATCACCGTTCGCCCTCCATGGCCTCCTCCCGAGCACCTAGCATTGCCAAAGACCTCAGCCCTGGCCCACACCCGAAGCCCATGGCCTCTCATCAAACTCAGCAACCGCCACCCGAATCCTCCACGTACACGCGACCACCACCTCCGACAGCTCACAACTTCGCCTCCACACATCGTCCACCCACCTTGAACCGCCACCTGTCCCCTCTCTCCTCTCCTCCACCCATGCTAGCCAACCCGCCTTCCCATCCACATCTTCCTTTTCCGCTTCCACCCGTTCACCCCTCTGGCTTTTGCCCTTCCACTTGCATGCATCCTTTGGGTAAGTATATATAGTAATACTGAGTTATATTTATTAGTGTAATAGTATATATATTCTTAAGTAGAAATCTGTTATGGGTTCTATAGCTTCATACTTTCTCTTATTTCATAGTTTGTATATATATACATTTTAAGATCTGTTATATGTATATTAAATTATATTAACTATATTGTATGTATGCACATGATTATAAAGGTTATATACATTTGTATGTTGCTCATATATGTATTTGGTTTTGAAATTTGTGTGCCTGCTCTGTCATAATGATGTTTCTTGTTTACATATGTTATCAGTTATATATATAACTGTAGGTAGATGAAGGTATGATACGTAAGTTATATACATTTCGGTAGTTTATATAATGAACCGAAAGGTTAACTTATATGAGTTATAAAAATTTGTTGTATATAGTTTTAAATATTATATTTTATTATATAATTGGTTGTATAAGTTACTTGCCTGTTTACAGAAGTATGGTATGTTGGTATTGGTATTTTATAACACATATTTAAAAGTATAGATCTAATGTAAAGCACGTGGAATATAGTATGTATATTTGAACCATTTGTATGCATATCCTTTAGCTAAAATATTTGAACAAGTTGGGTCTACATATTGGCCTGGAAGATAACTATATTTGGTATGGACGGTGTTTAATATAAAAAAGTAGTTGTTGTTTGTATAAAAGTAAGATTTATAAGAGTTATTGATTTTATATTGGAAACGTATTATTAGCATATGGGTCTAATATAATAATAATATTGTATATCACGTGATGTTGTCTACAGGTTAGGTATTTTATATATCTAAGATGTGTTTAGTTGGTTACATATATATCATGTATGGGTTTGCATTTATCCAAACTATGTGAGTTTACTTTTCTGATAGCTAACATACATATTACGTTAGCTGTTTATAAGAGGTATATGTTTCAAATCCATATATATATATATAGATTTTACTTTTAAAGTTAGATTTTTGAGAAAAATGTTTATTTTAATTAAACGTGTGTTAGAATTTATTATGTGGCTTTTATTTACATATGAATAGTTCTATATATATGCACGTTCACTTATACCATCTATCCTCATCAATCCAGTTTGATCTGATTCGTCAGTTCCGAGCTATCAAGCTTTGATCGTCGAATTTGTGCCAATTTGTTTCGCTTTGGAAGTCGTGCTTGCATTTCATAACTCAATTTCATTGTCTATCGTCTCTAGCCTCGAAAGGTGAGCACTCACTCACGATTAACGTTCTTTTATTTATTAGATTTGATTTCAATTGAAACGACAATTGAAATATGCTGCTGTTAGTTAATTACACTGTTATATATGCTATTGCCTGTATCAGTTCACCTGTGACATCTGACACCATTATCTGTTAGTTATTTATGTGATGATAATACAGTTTGGCTGATAATTGATTGATTGTTGATGTTTATATTGGACGTTAAATTGTTAATGTTAAAATGATAAATAGTATGCAATTGAACTTGATATAGGATAGTTAAATGTTAAATTTGATTAACTGACATTTGTATAATATGACCCCTTTAACTGTTAAATTTATTGACACGTAGGATTTGTTTAAATTACACTTTGAACCACTGAATGTATGTTGTTAAATTGATGATATATGAAATTGTAATAGATGACAAGTGAAAAACCGTAATGTAAAAATCTTTAATCTACATGAAATGATAGTGTAGATTCTAGAAATAATTATATTAATTCGTACAAATAACAATGCGAATTAATACGGTTATTTCGGGATTATTTGAATTGATTATTGGATTGATATTGATTGTTGTTATTGCTTGTTTATTTACTTTGACACCATCCCAGTTATCACACTGCAAGTTCCCTTTGATATGTTTTGATTTTGAATTGAATTGGAATCGGGTTGAAATGATAAATACCCAAATTGAATTTTTACCTAGGATAGGAAATTAAATAAAACCCGATTGGTCAATAATTTGATTAAAAAAAATGAAGATTTTATTTGAATAAATAATATGGTTTTGAAACGAAGTTGGAAATTGAATTTAATGAAATTAAAACGTGAATATTTAATAATCTGAAATGAAATATTAATAAAGAAATTGATGAAAGAAGGTTGTTTAATTTGAGAAATGATTTAATTAAGTTTGAAATTATAATTAAGTTTGAAATTATTAAATTTTGAAATTATTTAATAATTAAGTTTGAATTATTTAATAATTGAATAAGATTGAATCATTTGATAATTGAATAAAAATTTGAATTCTTTGATAAGAGAAATTGGACTTTTGAAAAAGTGAGATTTGAACTTTATTAATAAATGAAATTGGGTTTCTTTATTTATTAAGTTTTGGAAATTTATTTAAGTAAGTAAATGACTGAAATTGAATTTCTTAACAAGAAATAAAATGCGATTTATTGAAATTAATGTAAGACTGGAAGTTTAAAGAATTCGATTTGATGAATTTAATTTAATTCAAAATTGTAAGTTTGATTTAATGAAGTTGAATTTAAATAATGGGTTTAATGAATTGGAAATTTAATAGAAATTGTTTTGAATGATAAAGTAATTTAACGATATTGAATGAAATCGATGAATGAGTTTAAATTGATTTGAATGTTAAATAGAATTTATTTAAATGATTTCGGAATGAAACTTATATACGAACTTGAATCAATATTTGAATTGTTTTAAATAGAAATTGAAATTGAATTATAAGATTTTGAAACGGAAAATTGGAAGTTTTGAAACGAAAATTTGGAAATTGTTTTAGAAAGACAAATGAAATGTTGATTTACGAATTCTATTTGAAATTGAAATTGATTTGGTTTTTGAAATATATAAACGACCAATCGGTGTAATAATTACGAAAGTTATTAAAGAGACCGGGATCGGTAATGGATATACTCTCTATCTGAACCGAAACCACTTTAATAACTATACGCGGAGTGTTGATCCAGAACGAAGTGGATGGTTTTGATGAACGCGTTGACTGAAGAAAGAGAACGATTTTGGATGACCCTTGACATGACTAAAACAGGAGCCGCGCCGGGCCATTGAGGATCGCCATCTCTAGCGGACACACTTCTTCGATACCATATCTATTACTTTTGTGATTCGATTTGGGTGCACCCCTTGATTTGGGAGTGTTGTTTCGCGGTGTTGGGATAGTAGCTGCTATGCCCAACGTCAGTCCGGATCACGCAACTACTAGTATCCTAGTTGGTATCGCCTCATGTACCTTGTCATACTGATTATCCTATTCGCGACCACTACGATTTTGATTTGTACCTTTAGTATATGGATTGCCCTCTGGTGACTTCCGGTTTTGGGGAAACTACGGTCTTGTATATGCTTTTGGGAATAAAAATGTGTTAAGGGTGGAATGGGCCATGACTTAACGCTATTTTGATATCTTTATATTACTGATAGACATTATCTACTTATCGTACATTACTACATAGTAGATAGTTTAACGGATCCTTAAAGGATGGTTATTCCAAACATCCTTTGAGTTACTTGTATTTCAATTGCTATTTCACTTGAGTTGGATTTATTAATATAAGAATGTTAATCCTGACTCGAGTGTCTTGTGTTTTTGCTTTACGCTCGGGTCAGACTGAGTGTACCAGTATTCGATGCTCACCTTTGGAGTTGGAGCTTAGCTTGAAGATCCAGCCATCTATTCTGATTTCAGCATTCGATGATTCTAGTGTTGTATTCTGCTTTGTATCTGATGTATCATATTACTCTTCCGTTGTATCTGATTTAACTCTGATGTAACTTATATATTTACATAGTAGCTTCATGAACTACTATTTCTTTTATTTCCGCTACACTTATTACTCTGTGTCTGTGATCTGTGATATTTATTTACTGTATATGTTCAGTTTTGCAAATTTAAATTAACAACGCGGTATTTTGAGCAATTCAACTCCGGCATGAGTGTCTACCTATACACTTATAATGGATGCGAATGGTCCAAAATGGCGGGTCGTTACAGTTTTATCAGGCCGAGTAGTTCGCTTGGGGGAGTAGCCGTAGTTTTTGCTAAGAAGCCAGATGGATCGTTAAGGCTATGTATCGATTATCGTATGTTGAATGAGAGGACGATAAAAAATCGATATCCATTGCCGAGGATTGATGATTTGTTCGACCGGTTGAATGGAGCCAAAGTATTCTCGTAGTTGGATTTGGCAACAGGTTTCTGTTAGCTCGGAGTAGCAGAGGATAATATACCTTTGACGACATTTAGGACCATATATGGGTCGAACGAATGGCTAGTTATGCCGTTCGGACTGACTAATGCGTCGAATTTCTTTGTGGATTTTATGAACCGAGTTTTCCGAGAGCACTTGGATAAGTTCGTATTAGTTTTCATAGATGATATCTTGATATACTCTAAGGATGAAAGAGAGCATGAAGTTCATCTTAGAGTGGTACTTGGAAGCCAAGGCAGCATCAGCTGAAGGTGAAGTTTTTGAAGTGTCATTTATGGAAGAAGGAAGTGAAGTTTCTAGGTCATGTAGTCTCAGAGAAAGGGTTGTCGGTAGATCCGACTAAGATTGAAGTGGTGAATAGTTGGAAGAGACCTGAGACAGTGACAGAGATAAAGAGTTTCCTTGGATTAGCTGGGTATTATCGGAGAATCATTAAGGATTTTTCGCGGATAGCAGCACCGATGACCAAGCTAACAAGGAAGGACGTGAAGTTTGTGTGGACCGATAAGTGTGAGGAAGCATTCCAGAGTTTTAAACACTTATTGACCCATGCACCCGTGTTGATTGTTCCGGAAGGGAATCAGGATTTGTTGGTTTATACAGATGTGTGTGGAACGAGATTAGGAGCTATATTAATGCAGAGGGGTAAAGTGATTGCCTATGCTTCGGGACAGCTTAGACTGCATGAGGTCAGATATCCGATGCATGATTTGGATTGGCAACAGTGATTTTTGCATTGAAGGTGTGGAGACGTTACCTTTTGGGAGAGAGGTTTGAGTTATATATAGATCATAAGTCGCTAAAGTATTTATTCTCCCGGAAAGAGCTGAACATGAGACAGCGGAGGTGGTTAGAGTTTATCGCTGCTTATGATTTTGGGATTGAGTACACACCGAGGAAAGGCAACAAGGTTGCGGATGCACTTAGCAAGAAACATCAGAATGCAGTGTTGGCGATGATTACCGAGTTGAAATATTTGGAAGCATTAGCGGATTGCAGAGTGCAGTGGAGATCTAAGGCTGGATCTAGCGGTGAAACCGTAGTGTTATCTTGTTTGGAAGTTCAACCAGTGATGATCGAAAAGATTGCTTCTAAACAGGAAGAAGATCTGGTATTAGCTGAACGAATCAGGAAGTTAGGAGATGAAACCGAGAGCGATGACTTGAAAGATTCAGTCTTGACCAGAATGGGAGGTTGAGAAAGAAAGAAGATTATGTGTTCTGAGTGTAGGAAACATAAGAAAATAAGTCTTGGAGGAATGCCATCGTTCGAAGTTCTCTATTCATCGGGAGGAACTAAGATGTATCTGGATATGAAGAGGAGTTTCTTTTGGGAAGGTATGAAGCGGGATATTGGCTTATAGGTAAAGTAGTGCTTGATTTGCCAACAGGCAAAGGCTAAACACCAAAAGCCAAGTGGGTTGCTTCAACCATTAAATATTCCCGTATGGAAATGGTGTAACAACCCACATATTTTTCGATTGAATATTTAAATATTTTATTTAAATATAGAATCGTTAATTGGATTGATGTCTGAAAAGCTACTTTTTGCAAACAGTTGAATTAGGACTCGAGACCACTTCCATTGAGTTCAAAACGCCGTTTGCGACATTTTTAAGTATAAACTTCGATATGTTTGGAGTTAATCGAATTTGGCTACCTTTTCTATTTGGGTTTTGGGTTTGGATTCAACCCACTAGCTAACTTAATACCCTAACTCAGCCCTCTCCTCCCCATTCACTCATTCCCACTCCTCACACTCAAGCTCAACTGAAAATGGTGGGAGAGATTGGAAATTAGAAATTCCAAATCCTATTTCCTCTTGCAAACTCAAGTCCTTGCTCCAAATTCGAAGAGAACCCATTGGTAAGCATCTCCTTCTTCTTCTCCAACTCTTTCTCCTTCCAATTTCAGAAATTCCTAAACTTAACTTTGGGAATGTTCTTATTTTAAGCTTTGAATTCAAGGTTGTTGAGTTGGAATTGAAGTGTGATTGCTCTTGCCATTGTTCTATAGCTTCTTCATCATTTGTTTTGGGTGTAAAAGGTGAGATTTTTATCTCACATCTATGTCTATAACTATCCTTGATTTCTTGTATTATCCATGTACAATTGCTTTTGATTCGGATGGGTTTTGTGAGCATTGCAATTTTTGGTGTTTTGGAAGTCTAAAACTCTAAAAATCATAGCTTTGATGTTGGATCATATTTTTGGTGATAAATCGAAGAGCTTATATGGCCGAGTAGTCGATTGTCGTAAACCCTTAGCGCCGTTGCTCGTCCGGTTGCAAGTTGTGAGTGTTTGCACTTCAATTGTCATAAGATAGAAAATGCAGAAAATCAGGTTCAGTCGACTGAATCCTCTGTTCGGTCGACTGAGCTGAAGCCCGGAATTTTCTGGACATTGTTCAGTCGACTGAACAGGGATTTCAGTCGACTGACCTGCTCATGTTTTCCTGTTTTGCCTATTTATGCTCATTTTGATTGGTTTTCCGAATTTTATCGATTCATGTTGGTTCTTAGTGGTTGTTATCATTTATTATGACTTTGATGACTTCTTTTTCGGGGTTTATGTGAATATCCATTTTGATGGATTTATTATCGATTTCTTTGGATTTAATTCACGTCTTCGTATGTGAATTTTGATGATTTATTGTTTCTACAATCATTTTGTATCTTGTCTTCAAAAGGTCGAACCCCGTACCCCCTTCGTAGGGGATCTTATCTGAAAAACATTCATCAGAATTTCTACTATGATGGTTTTGGGATTGATTTCCTTGGACTTTACTCACGTCTTTGAACGTGAATTTTATGTAATTCGATTCATTTCAACAATCGTTTTGTGACTTGTCACTTTAAAGATATGAAGGTTTCAATACTAGTAGTAAATATCAAAACTCTTTCATCAAAGCGATTTCAACACTATTTTAAATATCAAAAGTTCGTTTTCTTAAAACCGTTTTCCAATCTATTAGTATATACAAACCTTTACCTCATTCGTATGAGAAAATCTAATTAAACGGCTTAGCAAAACAAGTGGTATGAAACGCATGCGTTTACTTCGTCGGTTAATTTATGGACTTGTTCGATTGAACCTCTTGTGACAATTTTCTAGTGAAGATCTACAGTTTGTTCGTAAATATTTAAGTTAAGCTAGTGGTTATGGGACATGAAGCTAAACTCATATATTTACTAGCTTAGTGTAATTGACACTTCTTGATGATCATGATGATCATTTTTGTGATTTGATTTAGACTAGCAATTGTGCGATGTCTCTTTGTATGCGAGGGAGACTAGACCTCGTTTGTGTGATGTTTCTACTCACATTCGTGGAGCATTCGGCTCATTGGTCTTCGGACCGTTCGTGGAGCATTCGGCTCATTGGTCTTCGGACCGTTCGTGGAGCATTTGGCTCATTGGTCTTCGGACCGCTCGTGGAGCATTCGGCTCATTGGTCTTCGGACTGTTCGTGGAGCATTCGGCTCATTGGTCTTCGGACCGTTCGTGGAGCATTCGGCTCATTGGTCTTCGGACCGTTCGTGGAGCATTCGGCACATAGGCCTTTTCCCCCTTTTTTATGTGTTTTCTGGATTTCTTGTGATGATTTCTGGAATTTTGTGTTTCACCAATTTTCGTGATTTCCACTGATAAGTTTTATCAATTTTTGTGCATTGGTGAATTCATGTGTTATTGACTTGTTATGAATACAAGTTTAGGGTATGATACCCTATTTTATCTTTGTGAAGATTCTGGCGATATTGATTAATCTCTTGTTGATTTTCATTTACATACTTATAATAGTATGTCATTATGGTTATTATATGTTTATGCCATATCTCATATTCTATCTCATTTTATCTGATAATTATAGCTAGATTGATCCGTTTATTATTTTCTTCTTAAATAATACTCGGGTCAGACTGAGATCTTACAGGTGCTTCCTCATGATTTCCTATCTGGAACCATCATCTGACTTTTGGCTAACTACCCGTGCTTAGTAGTTTTTGTTGTATACATTTGAGATTAGACTCCTTGATGTATACATATTCTATTGTCTTGTACTTGTATCTATCCTTTTGTGTTATTGTGGATCTTATTTGACCACTACTCTGATGTACACTTTCATGTGTTATATTCATATCTATTTCCGCCTTTGTGATATGAATTGTCTGTGACTGATTTGTGTTATGTTTATTTCTATATTTGTTTCCGAAGTCCATATAGCCACTTGTAGTAGCTTTGAGTCTGTATCGGTATGTCGGATTTCTTCCTTAGATGAAAAGTTATAATTTTATCTGGCATATCGGTACTCGCACAAAGCAATTATACATATGGTCGCTCCTCAACAGCCTTATTCTCCGTGCTAGTTGACGGCATTACCTCGTAGTGTCTTTGGCTAGCGTGGGTATAGAGGTGGGGCGTTACAAATGGGATTCTATTTCTATGGATTTTATTGACGGGTTTCCAAGGTCGAACAGGGTAAATCATAGTATATGGGTCATAATGGACAGACTGATAAAGAGTGCCCATTTCATTCTAGTTAAGTCAACCAGAATGGCACCTGTTTTGGCAAAGTTGTTTATGAAGAATGTGGTTAGACTACACGAAATTCCTAGTAGTGTAGTTAGTGATAGAGATTCCTTATTCACTAGCGTGTTTTGGAAGAGTCAGCAGGAAGTTTTGGGAACCAAGCTCAAGATGAGTACCGCTTACCATCCGCAAACAGATGGGCAAATGGAAAGAGTTAACAAAATCTTGGAAGATTTGTTAAGAGCTTGTGTATTGGATTTCAGGGGACCATGGGAAGACCATCTGCATTTAGTCGAGTTTTCGTATAACAACAGTTATCGAACTAGCATTGGGATGACACCGTTTAAAGCTTTGTATGGAAGGCCACGCAAATCTCCCGTATGTTGGTTAGAGACCGGCGATAGATTGGTTCTTGGTCTAGATTTGGTTAGGGAAGCTGCAGAAAAGATTGAGGTTGTTCGGACTAGAATGAAGGAGGCTCAGTCTAGGCAAAAGAGTTATGCAGATAGAAAGCAGAAAGATTTAGAGTTCTCAGTTGGAGACCTGGTTTTCATCAAAGTGTCGCCGATGAAGGGTGTGATTAGATTTGGGAAATCAGGAAAGTTAGCACCGAGATTCGTTGGACCTTTCCGTATTGTTGAGAGGATCAGGAAACTCGCATATAGAGTCGAGTTACCTAACAGTTTGGCAGGAGTCCATAATGTTTTCCATGTTTCTCATCTTAGAAAGTGTGTTAGGGACCCGGAGACTACTATTGCACCGACTGTGCTAGGTGACATAGTAGTAGAACCGGATTTGACTATAGTAAGGAAGCTTATTCGTATTGTTGCGAGAGATGAGAAGAGGCTTAGAACCAAGATGGTCAGATTAGTCAAAGTCTAGTAGAGCGGCGATGACAACAACTGTACTTGGGAGATTGAGAGCGGGATTAGAGATACTTATCCCGATTAATTTGATGGTATGTTTTCCCTCTTTGATTAATGTGTTGTATACCTTATCGTAATTTCGAGGACGAAATTCTTTAAGGAGGGAAGTTTGTAACACCCCATATTTTTGGTAACATTATTTAGGATATTTAATTAGTTAAATAAAATAAAATTATGTGTTGATTAGGGGATTGAGATTTGATTTTAATTAAGGGTAGCCATGCCATTTAAACAATGAATTAAAATAAGAGTTAAAATGAAATAGAGGAAGGGTAAAATAGGGAAGAGGCCATTCCTATATCCCTTAAACTTGGCCGTGTATTCCTCTATACACGTTCATTTCATTTATCAAAAAATTTAAACAAGAGGTCAGCCACCTTAATAAGAGTAAAGGGAAAAAGATAGAGAAAAGCTAGGAAGAAGCTTAAGCAAATCAAATCCGTTCACATCTCAATCATTTTAATCTCTGAAGGTAAGGTGAATAATGTTTACATCTCATATTTTTTTTCGGTTTTAAGATGAAATCCGAAATATTTTGCATTGATTTGCCATGTTTTAGAATGATGGAATGATTATATATAATTGTTGATGATTTATGGTTGTTCATATAGATTTTATGACTTGGTTTGATATGAAAACCCTATTAAATGACATCCAAATGCCTTGCGAATTTTTATATAGACCCGAAATATTAGTTTGGAGACGCGTTTCAATTTTCAGAATTTTTGTGGAATTTATATGAATTTTCTAGTAAAGAAAATGTTAATTTGGATTATAAATTATTTACGGTTAAATAATAAAAGGTTTGGGTCTGAAATTTTTATATGTTGGAAAACATTTTAAAAGAGATTTTTTGGAATTTTTGTAGAATTTTCCTAACTGTTTTAAAGGTTATATAAAATTATTTAAGGTATGGGACTTAAATGTTTTATATAATTAAGGTAGGAGAAGGGGTCTTTTGCAAATAATTCAAATAGTTAGTTCTGAAAATTGCAGCATTTTTAGTGGTAAAGAAAAGAGGCAACCAATCAAAATTTGACACGTAAAGCAGGTTAGGTGAAAAGAATTATTTGCTACATGCTTTGAAAAGAATTATTTGCTACATGCTTTTTACTGTTTTGTTGCTTTCGGCACCTACTTCCGCCTTGGTTGGCTTTCGACCAAATCCCTCCGCCTTCAACACCATCGAAACCAATGCGCATGGTATCAATATATTGGTACATAGTGAATTGGATAGAAGACGAAAGGCATGAGGTCGAAACAATGGGTTCTGAAGGGATCGAAGCACCACTTTGCTTTTAAATTAAAAATGCCTGCTTGCTTTCGACTAAATGGCTTTCGACTCAGTAGCTTTCGACTTGGTTAGCTTTCGACTAGGCCAAATGGATTTAAAGAAATAGTTTCGATTATGTTGCGCTTTTTTTTTAATAATTGCTTTCAACTAAGTCGAAACCTTTTGCTACTGCCTTTTTACCTTTCGACCCAGATAGTTTCGAAGGGGTTGCTTTGTTTTTAAAATATGGCCACTTCTTCAATGATTTTGAAGGGATGGTTTCGACACCATCACTTCTTTACTTAGGAAATGGTTTTGAAACAGATGCTTTCGACTTAAATGTTTTAAAGACCTTTTTTCTATGAATGGAGTATAACCCAAATGGTTTCGAAAGAGACAGTTTTAAATGGTTTCGAAATAGATGCTTTCGACTTCAATGGGTTTCTGATCCTTTTTCTCTACTTGAAGGCATAATCCAAATGGTTTCGACCAAGACGGTTTTCAAAGGTTTCGAAGGAGTAAATTTTTGAATGGTATGGAAAGACTTCCATATGTTTAAATTAAACCTAAAGGCTTTCGAAAGGTTTAGTATTTTAATGCTTTCGAAAGGGTTTTAATGAATGGTTTTGAAGGGGTAGTTCCCCAGGGTTTCGAAAGGGTTGAAAGGAAAGGTTTTTCCTATGTTATTTGAAAGGCAATATTTAAAGGTTTTAAAGAGGGAGGTCTAATGTTTTGAAGCTTTCGAAGGAAAGAATTTTAATGGTTTTGAAAGGGTTACTTTCAATGGTTTCGAATGGGTTACCTTCAAGGGTTTCGAAAGGGTTGTTTAAAGGTTTTAAACAAAGGTTTCGAATGTTAACTAGGCAATATAGCCTAAGTGTTTTCAAATTAAAAAGGGTTTTAACTTGTTTTAGAAGGATAGCTAATCCTCATTAAAATTCATCAACATTATTTTGAGTAAAATATATATAAAATGGCAAAGTAGCTTAGAGTAAAGCTAAGAATATATTTTCGTTGTATAAGTATGATTTAAAAGGTTAAATCATTTTGAACAGGTTTTCAAGGAAAAAAGATGAAGGGTAGTTAACCCTAAGAAAATGATTTGGACAGATAGTCCATTTTGATTCGGACAGTTAGCCCAGTTTGCGGTTAGTCAGCCCAATTTTCGGACAGATGGTCCATTTATTACTTGTGGACAGATAGTTTATTAGTTACCTGATTATAGCTTAACAAACTTAGCTATTATTATCATCATTATATCAGGTTGATTAACTAGTTTGGTTACAGGAAAGGATTTGCAAAATATATGTTTTAAAGAGGATATTAGTGAGGAAAACCCGTTCCGCTAAGCGGCGTGGTCTCACTTAATTTTAGTAAACCGTGATGTACCAGTATTATTCACACCAGGATTTACGTCTGACTCGAAGTTTTTATTTTCCCCTTAAACTCTCGTGTGCTCAAAATTTATTTGAGTGGGCTGAGGGTTAAGGTTTTCAGGTTTAGAAATTTTGGTGAATAAAGCTTCCGGAGACGAGCATGTGGCTGATAGATAGCTAATTAGGAGTTATAGTTTTATCTCATTTTGATTCTGCTGTGTATATTAAGTCAGATATGACTATATTGACTCTACTCAACCAAGAAGGCATCATCATATGTTGCTCTTGGCATATTTAGTAATGATTATATTTGATCTTTACTTGGGAAACGATATGGGATTATGTAATTTGGATATGAATTTGTTTCGAACTGTAATCAGTAAATTGTTGTTTTTAGAATATGTTAATTTGTTCTTATTCAAATACTTCTATATTATGGATACCATTAACATTACCGTATTTTGTCACTAGAAGTTAAAACTATGGATGACTGCAGCATTTGTAGTGCTTAGCTTTTAGCCTCTAGATACGGGATGTTACAGGGATGGTGCCGATGCCATCAAGTTTTCCCCAATACTATTATATGATAAAGAATGGTTTCGAAAGAGATACTTTCATTTATATTCACTTTGACCCAAATGATATTTTTAAATATAAACCCGAAGGTTTCGAAAGGGGGACTTTCAATGGTTCCAAAAGGGATACTTCCAAAGGTTTTGAAAGAGGTACTTTCAATGGTTTTGAAGCTAAGCTTATAAAAGTTAATAACTAATACTTTGTTACATTCAAAAGGTTTCAAAATAGAAGTTTTAAAGTGTTTCAAAAGGCAGGGGCCTAATGTTTGAAAAGAGATTTATATGCTTTCAAAGGAGGTTATCCAGTGAGGTCGAAAGCAAGGTTTTGAAGGTTTTGATAGCCTTAGGTTTCAAAACAAATAACCCAATCTCATTTTAAAAGAAAACCATAGCATAAATAAATAAAGTCTTTTGAAAAGGAGTTTTAAAGAAGTTTTCTTTGATTAAAAGGTTAAATGGATTAACCAAGTTATTATGTTTGCTTCTTCATATATGTATATATATTCACATTGTAATGGACCCATAACTGTATTTTGGGGAAGGGCAGAATAACCAGCTAGGTTGACTCAGTAGTGAATATAAATTAAGTTAACTCCTGAATGAGTAGAATTGCATCCAGGAGGTCAAGAAGACTAAAATATAGGATGCTAGAATGTTAAAGGAAGATATTGGTAGGGGCCAATAGGTTCACAGTAATCCCATAAAAAGTGTGTATTGGAAAAGATATTGGCAGGGGCCAATTGGTTCATAGTAAGCCCATGAAAACTATGTATAAATGAAGATGTCAGAAAGATAGGTTCACAGTTAGCCCATGAAAACTATGATTTGATATTGGCAGGGGCCAATAGGTTTATAGTGAACCCATGAAAACTTTATCCAGATTAAGATATTGACAGATGTCAATAGGTTCCTAGTCAACCCATGAAAACTAGGATAAGAAGAAAAGATATCGGAGTTACCAATAGGTTCCTAGTCAACCTATGAAAATTAGGATAAGAGTAAAGATATTGGAGTTACCAATAGGTTCTTAGTGATCCCATAAAAACTATGTAACCGGACAGGGAGTCCATAATCATTTTACCGATTATTAGTCAGCTCATGAAAACTATTAGGTTAATAGTAACCCTAGAAACTATAGCTGTGATAGATAGTCAAAATGAATGGGGATGGGTAATCCAGAATTGATTCACTTGTTTTGCATATCATCATATCATATTGTTTTGAATTGTTTTAACCATTGTGGATGCAGGAGCACAGTATATGCTTTTATAAATGTTTTAGGATACCCGTAAGGGGAAAACTTGTTCCGCTAAGCGGCGTGGTCTCACTAGATATCTAAATGTTTTGAGATAGTAGATTATTATTCATACCATACTTTATGTCTAACTCGAAGTTTATGTTTTCTCCTTAAACTCTCGGGTACTCAATTGGTTTTGAGTAGTTTGATAGTTGAGGTTTTTAGGTACCTCATTAGACGAATAAAGCTTCCAAAGACGTGTAAGAGGCATGATATCTATCTAGAGTTCTCATTTATTCTGATTCCACTGTGTTGTTTGTAATGGCAAAGTTATTAAATTTCCTATATATACTCTGATCATCAAAGGGGGCATCTTCATATGTCGCTCTTCGCGTATGTTGTAATAAATATTTTTTCTCTGAACGTGGGAAACGATTTTGGGATTATATAATGAATTGGAAATGTTTTGAAATGGAATGTGATCTTGTTTGATGTCTTAAATATTTTTCCATATTCATGTATTTCTATGTATCAATGAATCTGACATAGTCGTATTTATTCGTTGAGGATTAATAACTATGGATGACTACAACATCCGTAGCCGTTAGTTTTGAGCCTCCAAGTAGGGGGATGTTACATACAGAGTCCTACTCGTAAAGAGAAAAACAACAATGAAATTGTGAATTCAATTTGATGGAACTTGGCAACGACCTATATGCATATGAACATGCTTGGGAACCAATGAAAACAGTGTGTACATGAACGTTCGAGTGCACACCTAACATTCGATTTTCTGAATTGACGAAAATTGAATTCTTACCTAGGACTTTCAGAAAAGAAACTAATTTTGATAACCGAGGCCTACTAACTCAACCAACTAGCTTAATGGAGCCGAGCACATACAATTACCGAGAGAATGCATTTCATTGTTATAGTGTCAGATGCCGAGCAAGCATCGTAGCGAACAGTTAGAGATAAAAGTTTCCATAAAAAGAAACTCGACGAAAAGTTAACGACCATTCGAGACACATAGTGGAATCCTTTCCGTTGATCCTAACTTGTCTTTATTCAAAGCACGTCATATATGAAACAAGACATACTTTGAGGGATAAGCGTTATCCGGCCTTTTGATCTAGCTATATTCAGACTGACTGGACAAGTTAGAATCGACGATTATCAAGGCAAGCAGCATAGAGAGATGATCTTAGGGTCTAGAAACCAAATACAAACAAGACCACGAGACAATGGTCGAGCAAACTAAGGAAAACAACATGCTAGAAATCAATAATTGCTTCACCCTACATAGGGGATCAGTATCGATCCTTAAGGGTACATCCAGAGTGGCCCCTACTCCTATGAAACTCTTCTCTAGCTACATAGAGCCTGATTCAAGTGTTGTTCCAGAGTTCCTATGCATCTTATGGACAATCCCCATTGATAGTCTAAAGCATCAATTCAACCTTTTATAGATCCGTCGCTTGGACCAAAAATCATCTAAGCAACTATGCAAAACAACCTTGAAAACATGAAGCCAACATCAAGATGAGTCAACATAAAAAGTTTCAAGATCCCTGCTTACATATATAGGGATCAGTACCGATCCCCAACCATAGGGTATGTGAAGTTGAGATTTTTTGGGCAACTCGGTCTTGACGGCGAGGTTCTGTAAGCAAAATATCAGCGAGATATTCAGTCGTTTACCCCTATAAATACATGCGCAATGCTTCATTCTAAGGATCTCTTTATGCTGCCATTACACTCATACCCCATTATACTCTGGGATCCCTACCGATCCCTCCTACTTGTAATCACATAAACTAGTGCAAAAGCAATAAAATCACTCAAGTGGACGTAGGCCAAGACTGCAGAACCACTATAAATTTGTGTGTGCTTGTTATTCCTCAAATTTTATTTACTTTCTTCATTTAATCTCTACTATCTTACTCTTTTGGGTGTTTGTGCCATTTTTGGTTCAAACAATGTCCATGTTGGTGATAAATCATCGATGAATATAATAAAGTATATAGAACCATTTTGGAAATTAATAGACTTATGATTGCATACATCAATATGTATCAATCCGAAGAGTTCATCAACTCCTATGATGCTC